>CM053031.1:301308203-301745703 GCA_028564925.1 Lithobates sylvaticus | reverse complement strand
TTTATACATGTTATGTTCTGTTTTCTTTCTGCAGTCCTATCCAGCTATCAAATTATAAAGTATATTTGGGTATGTACCAGCTGGGTGTGATCAGACCTCATACAGTTATTGCCAATGTAAGCTTTATCATCGTCAATAGTAATTTTACAAACAGTGGAAGCCCTGGAGACATCGCCCTGATACGGCTGGCCACACCTGTCAACTATACCCAGTACATCATGCCAATCTGTCTGCCATCTTCCAACACCACCTTCCCCTGTGGTACAGAGTGCTGGGTGACCGGCTGGGGTACAAGATCTTATGAAGGTGAGTCCATGAAATGATAAGGAAAAGTTATTTCACTCATTTACCATACTAAGAAACCAGACCTGTCATTAACACCCAATACATCCTGTTAATTGAGGATGGGAGGGGGCAATTCTTGATACTAAATTTTGGCCATATTCAAGGCTAATACACAAGCTAGTGTCAAATGGACACAGAGAGCTGGACACTGCCACGGGGGACATTTAACAAAACAAAAAGAACGTTTTTGAATAGAGCACAACAGGGAAAGAGTCCTTTTAATGTGGCCTGCGACTTTTAGAGTGATATGAAAAAAAAACAGAAAGTTAGAAGCTTAAGGCTCCATGTACACTCGCAGCTCCTAAACTTGAGTTTAGGACCTTTTGGCATTTTCTTGCTAAAGCTCCTAAACTCAACTTTGTAAAAGCCTATGTGTCCATGTACAGATAGGCTTTTAGAACCATTTAGTAGCTGCTGCTGTAAGAGGAGGTTCAACCTCCCCTAACCTCCCTCTCCTGAACATGAAAGAATCACGTTCAGGATGGGAATGTTTTGACCGCACGCCACAAAATGTGCAAATTCGCGGTCGGCGGTCAAAGTAGTTCAAGTGTAAGTGTAAGCCTTAAGGCCCGTACACACAATTGGACTTTCTAACGGGAAATGGTCGATAACAAGCTGTACGCTCCATCGGACATTTGTTGTCGGATTTTCTGCGGACAAATGTTGGCTAGCAGGTTTTCAAATTTTCTGCGGACAATTGTGTGGATTTTCCCAGCGTGTGTACACAAGTCCATCGGACAAAAGTCCAAAGTACAAACACGCATGCTCGCCCACGATCGTTAGAGTAATGCCGCGTACACACGGTCGGAATTCTCGTCAGAAAAAGCTCTGATGGTTTTCCCGTCGGAATTCTGATGGAATTTCGCTCAAACTGTCTTTCCTACACACGGTCACACCAAATTCCGACGGTCAATAACACCGCGACATACAACACATTCGACGGCACCATAAAAGGGAAGTTTAATGCTTCCAAAGCATGCGTCAAATTGTTTCCGAAAATGCGTCGGAATTTTGCGTGTTGGAATGCGATTGAAAAATCCGATAGAAAGGTTTTCCTACGGAAAAATTTAAAACAGATTCTCAATCCAAAATCTGTCGGACATGCCAACAGAAAAAGACCGGTGGGCATACCCATGGTCGGAAAATCCGATGAAAAGCTCCCATCGGACTCCCCTACCCCAAAGCACCTTGTCCCCATGTTGATGAGGAGAAGGGCCTATTCCCGACAACCCTGGCCGTTGGTTGTCGGGGTCTGCGGGTGGGGGGCTTATCGGAATCCGGGAGCCCCCTTTAATAAGGGGGCCCCCAGATTCCGGCCCCCCACCCTATGTGAATGAGTATGGGGTACGATGTACCCCTACCCATTCACCTAAGGTGTAAAGTGTAAATAAAAAAAACACCATTTTTTAAAAATATTTTATTTCACTGCTCCGGGGGTCTTCTTCCGTCTTGGGGGGTCTTCTCGCCGGACTCCTCCGCTATTTTACCTAGCTCTTTTACAGAGCGGAGGAGCCCGGCTTTCTTCTTCTTCATCGTCGCCGTTGTCTGGGGGTCTCGATCTGCCTTCGGGGGTCTTCCGGGGTCTCTTCTGTTCTTGGGGTCTCTTCTGTTCTTGCCGCTGTCATCGCTTTCTGCGCCGCCGCCTTCTTCTTCTTCTTTCTTCCGATGTTGACTCGCTGCTCTCTCTGGCCGGCATGGCAGAGACACGCTGTGTTGTGACTTATATAGGGACAGGGGGGCAGGGTCACATGCTCATGTCACATGGTGACCCCGCCCACATATGATGTCCCAGCATCCTCCGGGACTGTGACATCATAGGGGGCGGGGTCACCATGTGACATGAGCATGTGACCCTGCCCCCTTGTCCCTATATAAGTCAAAACACAGCGCGTCTATGCCATTCCGGCCAGAGAGAGTGACGAGTCAACATCGGAAGAAGAAGAAGAAGAAGGCGGTAACGTCGCAGAAAGCGATGACAGCGGCAAGAACAGAAGAGACCCCGGAAGACCCCCGAAGGCGGATCGAGACCCCCAGACGACGGCGACGATGAAGAAGAAAGCCGGGCAAATAGCAGAGGAGCCCGGCGAGAAGACCCCCCAAGATGGAAAAAGACCCCCGGAGCAGTGCAATAAAATATTTAAAAAAAATTGTGTTTTTTTTTTATTTACACTTTACACATTAGGTGAATGGGTAAGGGTACATCGTACCCCATACTCATTCACATAGGGTGGGGGGCCGGGATCGGGGGGCCCCCTTATTAAAGGGGGCTCCCGTATTCCGATAAGCCCCCGCCCGCAGACCCCGACAACCAACGGCCAGGGTTGTCGGGAAGAGGCCCTTGTCCTCAACAACATGGGGACAAGGTGCTTTGGGGTGGGGGGGCCGCAGGGCGCCCCCTTCCCCAAAGCACCCACCCCCCATGTTGAGGGCATGCGGCCTGGTACGGTTCAGGAGGGGGGGTGCTCGCTCGTCCCCACCCCCTTTCCTGACCTGCCAGGCTGCGTGCTCGGATAAGGGTCTGGTATGGATTTTGGGGGGACCCCCACGCCGTTTTTTTGGCGTAGGGGATACCCTTAAAATCCATACCAGACCTAAGGGCCTGGTATGCCTCTGGAGGGGGAACCCATGCAGTTTTTTTTTATAAAAAAATTTGGCGTGGATTTCCCCCTCAGAAGTAGTACAATGAGTTGCGAATTTATGTTAGCAGCTTATTCGGACCTTAAACGCGGACACACCGCAGAACAGCCGACGTTTCACTGCGCAGTCACGCAGGGCCTTCAATTCGCACCGCACTAGTCTGAACCCAGGCTAAAGCTGAACTCTGGGGTTAGCATATAAAGTCTAAATAAAGTCTAAAAAGAGTTCTTAAACGTTGGGGTGCTTTGTGTCTTTCTTTCAGATCTGTGCAGTAATCTAGTGTGGAACTTGACCTCCACTCTACTTACTGCCACTCTTTCTCCTGGTCTCGTCTCCGCCCTCTCCTGTCATTTCCTTCAGGCAGCCTGTAGTGGGTGGAGCCTGCTGGACCCCTTCCACAGGTCTGCTCTCTGTACCTGCTACGTACAGCACATTGAACCATTTTTTTAAAAATAACACTGCACCAAAACACGTGGTACTTTGTAACCATGTGTTTTGCGTTTTGATTTCTCATGCACTTTAGAAAGGTACGTTGGGGTACCATTACCAAGTTACAGTTACCATCTTCACAATATATGCACTTTTGTGTGTGCTAAGGGAACATGCACAATTTTGAGTGCATTCCAGCAATGCACAAGTGTAAAGGGAGCAGAGGCATAGCTAGAAGTGTGTGGGCCCCGATGCAAAAGTTGACTTGCCCCCCCCCCCCCCCCCCCACTACTTCCAACTTGCGTGCAGATACATCCACCGCACACCAAGATACTCAAAGTGACTTTAGAGTTTTGAGTTCCCAGAGTTCCTCTTTACATTAGAGGACAGGGATCACCACTTGAGAATCAGAGGACAGGGATCACCACTTGAGAATCAGAGGACAGGGACCCCTAGCAGGTCACTTGGCAGAGCTCCATTCCCATCCTAGCACTGTATACAGCTCCTCCCCCCCCCACAGTACACTAGACATGTGCAATTTATTTCGTTTTTTTTTCGTTTTTCTTTTTTTTCGGTATTTCCGTTCATTCGTTTTTGTACGAATGAACGAACGATTCTCTAAAAATTTTAACGAATCGTTCAAATCGAACGAATCTGAAAACCACGAAAATCCGACTAAAACTAATTAGAAACAACGAATGTACAAAAGAAGAAATTCCGAAAAACGAAAACAGGAACAACGAAAATCAAAATGAACGAAAAAATTCGTACATTCGTAACTTTTTTTTTTTGTTGAATTGGTAATTTTCCGTGTCTCTTAAAATGTAATAATAGCATACACATTACATAAAATTATGAATTATGCTCCGATTACGAATCTACGAATGTTACGAATGTTACGAATGTACGAATAAATACGAATGCGTCCGAATTTCGAATAAACGAAAATTAAACTAACGGAAATACGAAACAACGAAAAAAATTACTTTTACGAAAATACGAATCGTTACGAATACGAACACCGTCGACTTACGAATGTACGAATCTTTACGAATACGAACACCGACGACTTACGAATGTACGAATCTTTACGAATCAACGGAAACGAAAAAAACGAAACGAAAATAAACAAATGTTTTGTTGTGCACATGTCTACACTACATAGGGCTGAAATCACATTCCTTTACACACAGTCTGTCAGTCTTCACAGGGTGTATCTGGCTTTTATGTTGCCCTTCTGACCTGTGAAATTCTCTGGTCAGAACGGCAGTGTAGTTGCAGTAGGCAGATACACCCTGTGCAGATCATGGCTGACTGGCTGCGTTGTAAAGCAATGTGATTTCAGTCCTGCGGAGGAGGAACAGTATAGAGTGCTGTAATGGGAAAGGAGCTCAGCAGCCGGGCATAGCATGCAGGGTGGAGGGGTGGTCAGGGGGCTTTGGGGGGGGGCAACTTAGATCTGGGAGGGCAAAGCCATGAGACACAAAATCTGGAGTCTGCAGCCCTTCAGGTGCCCCTTGAAGAGGTGTTAAGGGATTTGTTTTAGCAAATTCTGAAGGTTTCTCTGTCAGTGTTGGGGGAAGGTCACCTCCTGGAGGTGTGTGTCTTTTCCACCATTGTCAGGGAAGTGGGGTAATTAGACATCCCCAGGTGGGGGGTACAGAGAATCCCAGCTGGTGACTAGGAGACACTGAGCAGTGTCATACCTCACCAGTGACATCAGTCCCATTGTGGCTACAGGACGGCACTCTCCTTATCTTGCCTTACTGAGCTTGATTACCATGTTGCTAGCACACAGCACAGACACTTCCCCATCCTGGGCTGTTCTCACCTCGTGCTCCTCTCCATTCAGGAAATGGTTTACAGCTTCTCCCCAGCCAATGGGAACAGAGGGGTGTGGGCTGTGGAAGGCAAAGTAGAATCCCAGTGCTGGAGCGTGGCTGTGGAGCCCTAGGGCAGATCAGAGCTGGAGTTTGTGGAGGATATGATAATATGACAGGGAGGCTGCAAGGGCCCCCTGGAGCTAGGGTCTGGGTTGCTATTGTGACCCCTGCAACCCCTTATGCTATGCCCATGGAAGGGAGCATAAAGGTGAGCAATCGATGTATCTATCTATTAACTTGTAATCTTCTTCTTCTCTATGTTTCATCACCAGGGAGCGTAGTTAAGCATGGAATCCTCCAGGAGGTCATGGTTCCTCTAATAGATCCCAATACATGTCAAATGGATTATAATTTGGGAACATCAGACCTCATCCAGTATGATCAGATTTGTGCCGGCTACAAGAATGGGCAAAAGGACTCCTGCCAGGTGAGTGACACCAACAGCATTCCAGCATGGCTCACCTTTAGGTCGTGATTTTCTTCACAGGAAGCAGAAGCAATGCATGACATCAGTTGAAGTAATAATAACGTTTTTTTTTTTTTTTCTTAAACGAAAAAAGAGGTTATACTTACCTGCTCTGTGCAATGATATTTCACAGAAAGGTCACTTACCATGGCACTGTCAGCTCCTGCCTCCTTCAGGTGCCTCCTTAGCAAGCCTGGTGCTAAGTAGGAACCCATGTGTATGCACTCCTGAGCCATGCCCCCGCTAACTCCTAACCGCCTATGGCTCCCGTGCCCCTGGTTTCTCCTGTAAAAACAGGAACTCTGACATGGGGCCAGCTAAGTGTTTAGGGATGGTGGTAGGAAATATATTGGGGCGTTAAGGTGGGGCATTAAGGTGAAAAAATTACTCTAATGCCAACAATGGCCAACATGTTTTTTTTTTGCTTGGAATAAGTTGGATGTTCTTTCATTTTTTTTTTTTCAAAAGAATTTATTGATGATTTAACAATACAAAGATATAATGAGAGTGACTCCGTCATTTTAAGAGGGCTTCCAGATTCCAATAAGCCCTTCCCCGAGAGACCCCACAACCACTGGACCAGGGTTGTGAAGAAGAGGCCCTTGTCTTCATCGGCATGGGGATATGGTGCTTGGTAGTGAGTCCTCCTTGGCAAACTACCCCCCTACGTTGAGGGTCTGGTATGGTTCAGGAAGGAGGGGGGCCACATGCTGGCCCCCTCTTTGTCTTGGCCACCCAAACTACATGCTCATGTAATGGTCTGATATGGATTTTGGTGGGTGGAGGGGGGGTCATACTTCTTTTTGAAGTTTTTGCATGAGGTTTCATCTTAAAATTCTTAAAAGACACACAGAATCTGGTATGGAATTTGGAGGGGGACCCCATGCCTTTTTTTTTTTTCATCTGGACCCCCTTTAAAATCCATATCCAACCTAAAGGACCTGGTATGAATTGTGGGGGACCTCATGCTGTTTTTTTCTCATTCTATTTGTTTGCATTCACCTGTCAGTCGGGAATCCCCGGCAGATAGCTGAAAATGCTGGCTGAGGGTAGATCAATGATGGTTGGGATGCCATGCCGAAATGTAAAAAAAAATGGCGTGGGGGTGCCCCTCAAATTCCATACTATACCATTATCCTAGCATGCAACCTGGCATGCTGCAGGAAAAGAGGGGGGGGGGTGAGAGAGCGCCCCCCCCTGAACCGTACCAGGCCACATGCCCTCAACATGGGGAGGGTGCTTTGGCCAGTGGTTGTGGGGGTCTGCGAGCGGGGGGCTTATCGGAAACTGGAAGCCCCCTTTAACAAGGGGACCCCCAGATCCCGGCCTCCCCCCATGTGAAATTGTAACAGGGTACAAATGTACCCCTACCATTTCACAAAAAAGTGTGAAAATTGTAAAAGTTACATGACACGGCTTGAGGACAAGTCCTTTATTAAAAAGTAAAAAAAGAAAACTGTCCCACTAAGTGTTCTTCTTCTTCTCTTGCTCCCCCGACAGACCAAAAAAATATAAAGCGACGACCCGCCTCCATGGGAGGGACCCACCGTAATGGCTGTCCTCTCAGGTGGCAGCTCTTTTATAACTGAGGGCGGGGACACACGGTGACGTCCCCGGGTGACCCCGCCCCCCTCTGACACACGGGGGTCCGTTGGCGGACCTTTTGAAGCATGTTTCAGTTGTAACATGCTCCAGTGCCTATCCCCGCATCTCAATTCCCTCCCTCCTTGAGGCAATGGGTGGGGGATCTTCTCCTTGAACCCACTGCCACATTTAAAATCAGTGCAGCTGTACAGGCCATGTTACTTGGCAACAGAGTTTCTTTAAAGCGGTCCTGCACACACTTCATTTAGTAAATCTCTTTGCCTTCCAAATCAGGCAAAGAGTACTAAATTAAGTGTTTTTTTTTTCACTTACCTTGTAATTGCTGCTCTGTCTCTTCGGGGGTGGGCGAGGTCTGTGCGTCGATCCTCGTCATGCCGCACTGTCTCCTGGGATCTGGTGTCATTGATCCCAAGAGTCAGTGCGGACATCCGCCGAAATCTCGCAAGATTTACGGGGCTCCTGCCGAAATCTTGCGAGATTTTGGCAGATGTGGCCGAAATCTCGCGAGATTTTGGCAGATGTGGCCGAAATCTCGCGAGATTTTGGCAGATGTGGCCGAAATCTCACGAGATTTTGGCAGATGTGGCCGAAATCTCGTTACTGCACATGTGCGAGATCGGCGCAGTAACGGCGGTGCATGCTGGGCCATAGAAGGTGCTTGTGTGGTTTCACATGCCCACAGGCAAGATGGCACCCAGCAGCAACACTTTTTATAAGTGTT
Source organism: Lithobates sylvaticus (assembly GCA_028564925.1). Taxonomy (NCBI): domain Eukaryota; kingdom Metazoa; phylum Chordata; class Amphibia; order Anura; family Ranidae; genus Lithobates; species Lithobates sylvaticus. The sequence continues at coordinate 301,737,617 of CM053031.1, read as the reverse complement.
TATTTGTGACGAAAACCGGCAGCAGTTCCCTCTGAAAACGGAACACGTGAGTGTGTAATAACCATCTCCTAATCCTTCTCATTGCACCAAAAAAAAAAAAAAATACTTTACAGAGAGTGTCACTCCGCTTTAAGCAAATGAAAATTGACTCGGCTGCTACTTAAAGTTTTTTTGTGCCGTGCCAGTTCTATACTCATTTCCTGAGTGCTGAACTAGTTTGTTTAATTACGCATTTATAGAAAAGGTGAATGCTAAGATTGAGACATTTTGTTGAATTATCTTGTACAGATAGACATAATGATTATTGATGTTTTACAGGGTGACTCAGGAGGACCTCTGGTGTGTAAGGTCCAGGGCGTATGGTACCAGGTTGGAGTTGTGAGCTGGGGAGATGGATGTGCAGAACCCAACCTCCCCGGGGTGTACACACAGGTGACGGTCTACGAAGACTGGATCAGCACCTACCTGAATGTTACTTTCAACTATGTGTCAAATATTCCTACACCAACGATGACATGTGGAGGAAGCTTCAACAGCACGGGAAACATCACCACACCATCAAGAACATCTGAAGGAAGCTCCATCACATCCAGCCTTTCGCACCATCGCTGGATGATTCTGGTCCTAACTGTTCTTCTGCTGACACTCATATAACCTAAAAAAGCCATTGCACCTAGACAATAGACATGTGCAATTCGTTTCGTTTTTTTTCGTTTTTTTTCGTTTTTTTCTTTTTTTTTGAATTGGTAATTTTCCATGTCCCTTACAATGGTGCTGCTAAACTTACTTCGAATGGATTGAACAAAAAAATTCGTACATTCGTAACTTTTTTTTTTCGATTCGTAACTTTTTTTTCCGATTCGTAACTTTTTTTTTCCGATTTGTAGTTTTCTGTGTCTTTATTGAACAAAAAAATTGTACTTTTTTTTTCGATTCGTAACTTTTTTTTTTTATTTTTTTTTTCCGATTTGTAGTTTTCTGTGTCTTTATTGAACAAAAAAATGTGTACATTCGTAACTTTTTTTTCGATTCGTAACTTTTTTTTTTTTTCGATTCGTAACTTTTTTTTTTTCGATTCGTAAATTATTAAAATGTAATAATAGCATACACATTACATAAAATTATGAATTATGCTCCGATTACGAATCTACGAATGTTACGAATGTTACGAATGTACGAATAAATACGAATGCGTCCGAAAATTAAACTAACGAAAAAACGAATCAACGAAAAAATAACTCTAACGAATGTACGAATCGTTACGAATCCGAACACCGACGACTTACGAATGTACAAATCGTTACGAATCCGAAAACCGACGACTTACGAATGTACGAATCGTTACGAATCAACGGAAACGAAAAAAACGAAACGAAAATGCACATGTCTACTAGACAATGGGGTTTATTCTTCTAAAGGTGTTGAAAACATTTACTTTGCACAGAATACCCAATCTAATGTAAGGGAAAATAAAACAAAACTGAATTTTAGCGTGCACATTATTGGATGATTGAGGTCAGCAGAGCTGTACTTCATTCACTGAGCTAAGTAAAACATTCACTTTACAAAGTGAGAATGCTTTACTCCTTTAGGAAATAAACCACATTGTCTTCTACTTCCAACATTCGAAAACAAAAGAGCAAAAAACTAATATTTAATCCCATATTGAGCATAAATATAAGGCATTGGGCCCCATAGCAAAATGTTGATGCCCATATCTATCTTATTTTATATAGCTCTAGCAGCTGGAAGTATCAACATAAATTATATCTAAGTGAAGGGAATGCAGAAGGATAGCTGTCAGCATAGCCATTGCACTACTAGGCCCAGTGCTTTCAATAAAATAAATAATAATAATAATAATTATCATTTATATTATGACAAGCATGGTCAAACCTATTTCAGCCATACTTCTCTTTTGGTTCACAGAGTACATTTACTTTTATGATCCTTTGCCCCAGAGTCAGCCAATAGCGGGATATTGCCAAACTTAATTTTAGACTGCGTTCACACAGCTGCAGAAAGGGGCGGCCAGGGGTGGTCTCTGGTGGAAATCAGTATATTCTTACAGATACTCCGTACAAATCAATAGCCAGTAGACATGTGCACTTCCGAAAAATTTGTTAATTTTTTGACTCATTCGTTATGATCTCAATTCACAAATTCGTAAATTAGAAAATTAGAAAATTTACGAATTTTCTAATTTGAAAATTAGAAAATTTGAAAATCAAAAAATAAGAAAGAAAATCTGAAAATTCGAAAGAATATCTAACTAACTAATAATAACTAACTTTTAAATGAAAGGTATTGGAATTTGTAAAAATTAGAAAAATTAGAAAATTTACGAATTTTCAAGTTTTCTAATTTGAAAATTTGAAAATTTGAAAATCAAAAAATAAGAAAGAAAATCTGAAAATTCGAAAGAATATCGAACTAACTAACTAATAATAACTAACTTTTAAATGAAAGGTATTGAAATTTCCTTTCAAATTCGGCTGCTAGTGAGCATAACGAATACGAATTTATCCAAGTTACGAATTATCCGAAATAACGAATGCCATTTTAAACAATCTAAACAAATGGAATGGAACAAATTAATAATAAATAATAACAATAATAATAATAATAATAATAATAATAACGTTTTTTATTATTATTATTTATTATTAATTTGTTCCATTCCATTTGTTTCGATTGTTTAGAATGGCATTCATTATTTCGGAACGTAACAAATTAATAATAATAAATAATAATAATAATAATAATAATAAAAAAGTTTTTATATTATTATTATTTATTAATACCTCCACCACCCCCTCCCTTTAGAATGTAAGCTCTACGAGCAGGGCCCTCCTGTACCATTTGTATTGAACTGTACTGTAATTGTGTTGTCCCCCCTATACATTGTAAAGCGCTGCGTAAACTGTTGGCGCTATATAAATCGTGTATAATAATAATAATAATAATATATTAATTATTATTAATATATTATTATTTATTTTTATTCATTTTGTTACATTCCTCTCATTTAGATACAGCATTCGTTATTTCGGATAATTCGTTGCTTCAGGATAAATTAGTATTCGTTATGTTCTCTAACAGCCAGATTTGAAAGGAAATTCCAATACCTCTAATTTAATAATTAGTAATAGTTAAGTTATTATCAGTTAGCTATTATTTCAGATTTGCTCATTTTCGGGTTTTCACATTTTCGGATTTACGAATTTACAAATTTACAAATTTTTGCATTTTTGAATTTACGAATATTCAGAGAAATTCTTTAAACGTTTTTTTAATTAATTTGGATATTTCCGAATTAACAAATTTGTCTAAAGCCTTAAAAAACGGAACAAAATGAACTGCACATGTCTAATAGCCAGCACTGCCACTGTTTGAATGTAACCTTTTATTAGAGCTGTTACATGTACATAGAGCCTCCAACCAACCATGGACACAAGGGTTGGTATTTCTGCAGAATTTATTGCAGCACACAAACTGGCCATGGCTAGTTGTACGTGTCCATAGCACAGAGTGTTGTCTAGATGCAATGTTTAGCTATCCATATCCCTTTGTCCTTGTGAATGTAGCCTTGGTGATTTTGTACTCAATTACTCTACTCTACTATACATAACATCTAAAGGTCTTCTTGACATTTTCAGTCCCATGGGGTGGCAGTAAAAATAGGCGACTGAGGCACAGTTTTACTGCCCTACCCATCTTTTCACCTTACACTCATCTTACATGCCAGTTGGATGGGGTGGTACACATGCTGTAAAATTATACCCCATATTATGCTTGATAGACGGCTCTGCCTCCAAACATGACCCATTCAAGGGTAGCTGGGAAAAGGAACACAGGAGGCTGATAGAATGACAGATTCAGGCTCCATGCACACTTGCGTTATTTTTAACCACTTGCCGACCGCCGCATGTACATTTACGTCAGCAGAATGGCACGGCTGGGCAAATGGGCCTATAGGTACGTCCCTTTGAATTTGCCGCCTTGTGGTCACATGCGCGCCGCCGGCGGCGCACGCGCGACCCTGCCGGGATCTCCGTGAGTAGGATCGTGGGTCCCCGCGGACTCGATCGCCGCGGGGATACCCGCAATCGTCTCACAGAACTGAAGAACGGGGAGATGCTGATGTAAACAAGCATCTCCCCATTCTGCCTAGTGACAGTGTCACTGATCTCTGCTCCCTGTGATCGGGAGCTGTGATCAGTGAAGTGTCATTTGTGACTATACGGTTATCGCTAATGGATAAAACTCAATTTCTCTTGGGTTGGCGACTCTTTTCCTTCTTCTTCTTCTTTCATTCTACTCTTCCATCTTCTCCTTTTTCGAGTGTTCCACACTATAATCTTTCACCATGGATCATACCTGGAAGCCTTTAGGGCTAGAACCAAATGTTAACCAGGCTGATTCCAGGCCACCTTGGGAGAGCCAAGAGTTCTGCTAAACTGAACAATCTCGAGGGCTAACCAAAGGCTTAGCAGCTACCTCCGTTTTTCAAAACTTCAAAACAGGGGGTGGGACGTCCTCGCTTCTACCGACACAGCTAGACCCCAAAGAGGGTGTCGGTGGTTGAGGGCCCTCATCACTCCTCAAATATATTTCACACAGACGTTTAATGTAGTTGAATGTATTATTGAATGTATTTAATGTTGAATGTATTATTAATGTTATTCAAATTTGCCGATTCAGAAGTTGATGTACACGTTATACTATATTTTTTTCTATCTGGAAATCAATAAAATACTTTGACACAGAAATATGGAAGCTTTAGTCAACTTTACTGAGTCAAGTATGTATGGGATCAAAAAAGTTATAATTTCAAAGCGTATTAAGGATGGAAGTTCAATATGACAGCCAGTCAAATAGCCTTAGACATAGAGATCAGCATTGGCAAGCTTCCTGTTTCTGTGGTAACGCGTTTCCTTTGGGGGGTGACCATAAATGTTGAATTTTAATCACCTGGCAAGCCCAACAAAGTTTAACTTGGCTACATACTGGCCGGTGACAGATCATGGGGGAATATTTCACCCCTCCCAACACCACATGAACAGAAGCATTTGTATGACCTAAATATCTTGCAAACATCTTGAGATGGTGAGAAGGTGTTCGAACTCAAAAGGGTCAAAGCTGTGGTCCATGCAAAATCCACAGATATTATTTATCAAAAATCAAATGGTCCAGTATAAGGCAGAAAGCTATCGAGTTTTGGTTTGCAGAGCGTTATTCATACTCCAAAGCCAAGTTTATTTGTTTGGTGAGAAAATATCAGAATGTCTAACAGTATGGCCCTTGTTAACCGCTTCGGCCCTGGGAGATTTTACACCCTTCCTGACCAGAGCACTTTTTACAATTTGGCATTTTAACTGGCAATTGCGCAGTCGTACGACGCTGTACCCAAACTAAAATTTGCGTCCCTTTTTTCCCCACAATAAAGCTTTCTTTTGGTGGTATTTGATCACCTCTGCCATTTTTATTATTTGTGCTATAAACAAAAAAAGAGCGACAATTTTGAAAAAAAAAAAACAATATTTTTTTTTTTTGCTATAATAAATATTCCCAATTTTTTGAAAAAAAAATAATTTCTTTATCAGTTTAGGCCAATATTTATTCTTCTACATATTTTTGGCCAAAATAAATTTCCAATATGCGTATATTGATTGCTTTGCGCAAAAGTTATCGCCTCTACAACTATGGGAAAGATGTATGGCATTTTTAAGGCATTTTTTTTTTTTTTTTACTAGTAATGGTAGTGATCTACGATTTTGAGCGGTATTGCGACATTGCGACGGACACATCAGACACTTTTTACACATTTTAAGAACCGTTCTCAAGTCGCTCCGACTTAGAAAAAGGTTCCTTTACTACTTGGGGACGACTTCAGGGCGACTTGCATTGACTTTTATACAGAAGTCATTTTGCAAGCCGCCGCTGAAGTCGTGTGCAGGTTGCTTTACAGAGTCGTGCTGCAAGTCGCGCTGCCCCTTTGTGAACCGGCTCTGAACCCCTCACTACCCCACGATGATGTCTAGAACAGGCAGATGCACTGACAAACCATAAAGAAAACCCTCTGTAAGCAAACTCCTTTTCAAACAGTACTTTGTATATTTCCACTCCTGCCTAACCCTACTTGTGTCTTGTTTTGTCTATCCCCTCCAAAACTTCCTGGCACCAGGGACTGGCCTTGCAAAAGACAGACCCTCCACGGACTGGGGGAGAAAGAGGGAAGAGAGTGGTTCACTTTGATTCTGATTAGGACATGATTGTTAGCTCACACTGTGGCAGCGGCGGCCTATAATGCAGGATGCAGGAGTGCCGCCCCCCCCCCCCACCAATCCATGCATCCAGCCCCATAATCTACATGCGGGGCTCTGGACTCATGGGTTTCAATGTTTTTTTTTTCTTCTTTAGAAGCACGTGTTTAGAGACAGAGGCTCTAATAGGCTTTAAAAAAGGGTGCACTGCGCCCCGAGCCCACCCACTTGTGTGACAATAGCAAATTAATATTGGTGTTTGCGGTAATCGTCCACCATTCGTCTGGTGTTGGTTTGCTTGCAGCGATCATCCGTCGTGGGGGTAGGGGGGGCTGTCATTAGTTTGCCGCCCCCCTCCCCAAAATATTTAGCACCAGCCACCACTGCACTGTGGATGAGTCAAAACAGTCAAGGGACAGGAGTGATATTTCCAGGAAATAAATCAGAGCAAGGAGCGTGTCTCCTGAACAGAGTGATTTGACAGGACATATTACATGCAACAATGTGAGTGTCAGCTAGAGAGTAATGCCGCGTACACACGGTCGGAATTCTCATCGGAAAAAGCTCTGATGGTTTTTCCGTCGGAATTCCGACGGAATTTCGCTCAAACTGTCTTGCCTACACACGGTCACACCAAATTCCGACGGTCAGTTACACAGCGCCATAAAACAAGTTCGACTGCACTATAAAAAGGAAGTTTAATGCTTCTGAGCATGCGTCGAATTGTTTCCGAGCATGCGTCAGAATTTTGCGTGTCGGAATTGCATACACACGATCGGAAAATCCGATAGAAAGGTTTTCCGTTGGAAAAATTGAGAACAGGTTCTCAATCCAAAGTCCGTCGGAAATTCCGACAGAAAAAGACCGATGGGCATACACACGGTCGGGAAAATCCGTTGAAAAGCTCCCATCGGACTGTTTCCATCGAAAATTCCGACCATGTGTACGCGGCATTACATTGATTGCAGGGAGGCACCATGACCACCTAGATAAAAAAAAAAGGGGGTCAAGAGGGGAGTGAGCAGATCAAACTTTTTCCACAAATTCACCAGCATAGCTGATCCTGAAATACAAGCATGAGGGCACCAGATGGGTTTTTGGCAACAGTCTGTCACCTCAGGGGTGTGGGGGGGGGGGCACTGGGGTGTTGGTGGTGCAGCCTCGATCTCACTGGTGCTCTATAAGATTTTGTCCCTGGCCAGCTCTCCTCCCTCCCCTTCTTCTTCTTCATGGCCACAGAGATCAAAGGGAGTAGTGGCGCTGGGAGAGGGCATGCTCTGGTGGTCAGAGAGTGGCAGCGCAGGTGTTGGCTTGCTCACCTATCGCTCACCCCCCCCCCCCCGCCGCACCGCCCAGCACCGGTCTGTGGCCCAGGGGTTAGGGACCCCTGTTCTACATTATATAAAAAAGAGAGATAGAATGACTTGAATATATCACTTTGTCTGCTTTTGTAACTATTAGAAACTTTAACAAACATAAACAAAGGAACAAATGAAGCTACACAACCATATAGAGAACTTCTGCTAGTGGTACTTCTTCCAAATTGTACTTTGACCTTTCCCTAACCCTACTTTACTTTGTCTTGCCCTGTCTATCCACGTATAACTGGTGCAGAACAATAAATTTCTAATTTAAAAAAAGAGAGATAGAGAGAGAGAGGCTGAGTTTTATATGACATATTCTGCTCTTGTAAAACTAATAAAAACTTTATCAAACACAAAAAAGAATGAGGAAGCTGAGAACGTTTATATTTATGAACAGAAAATTGTGTTCTTCATTTGATCAGAAAGAGAGAGAGCTCTCTGGTGAATATCATCCTCTCTGCTGGAATGGGAGTTCTCAGGGTTCTCATCCTTATCACCACAGGTAAGTAGATCTCCAAAGAGTCTGGACTGACCTAAGTTCTCACAGAGGGCAGCCAAACAGAAAGTTTAGGATTTCCATTATCATATCTGAGAACTGTCTACCTAAACTTTCTATGAAGATTCCTCATTGTAACTTGGGGTGAGCAGAGTGATTTTTATCTATTTTTAATTTGGTGCAAACTTTTTTATTTCATTTTCAGCAAAATTTTGTTGTAGATCAATTCTGTCCTTTGAGCTACTTAGACAAAATCTATTAGAAAAAAAGGCAACTTGCTCTCTTATTAATTTAAAGCTTCCTTTTTTTGTTGCAGATCAGTTTTCTCATTGTTCTTTTCTTTTGTTTCTTCCCCATTTTTCATGTGTATATTTTATGGTTATATATATACTTTTTATTAATTTTAGTTGCAATTTAGCCCCAAAGATTTCCATTCTAGTGTATTTCATTGGAATGGAAATTCTGGGGAAACAAACACTCTGCATTTTTCTCATCTTTTATTATAACACTTTCAAGGGCTACATGGGGAGACTTAATAAGAATAAAAAGGAAAGGAGATGTAATAAGAACACGAAAGACATAGCGGAGGAGAGCAAAAAAAATCCCAAGAAATTCTTCAAGTATGTAAACAGTAAAAAAGGCAGGACAGACCATATTGGCCCAATAAAGAATGAGGAAGGACATCTGATGACAAAGGATGGGGAGATGACGAAGGTATTGACTTTATTCTTCTCCTCAGTCTTCACAAGGGAATTGAGGGGCTTCAGTAACCAAAACTACAGTGCTTGTCCTCATGACACATCAGAGGAAGCACCTCCATGGTTAACAGAGAACAGAATTATAATTAGACTTGGGGAACTTAACATAAATAAATCACCGGGACCAGATGGCTTGCACCCAAGGCTACTTGGGGAAGTCAAGTAATTGCCAGACCATTGCTCCTAATTTTTACTGACAGTCTACTGACTGGAATGGATTGGAGAGAAGCCAATGTAGCCCCAATATTTAAAAAGGGCCCAAAATACATCCCTGGGAATTACAGACCAGTTAGCCTAACATCAATAGTATGTAAGCTCTTGGAGGGGATGATAAAGGACTACATACAAGATTTTAGTAATGAAAACAGTATCATTAGCAGTAATCAGCATGGATTCATGAAGAATCAGTCTTGCCAAACCAATCTATTAGCCTTCTATGAGGAGGTGAGTTGCCAGCTAGATAAAGGAAGGCCCGTAGACGTGTGTATCTGGATTTTGCAAAAGCATTTGACACAGTTCCCCATAAATGTTTACTGTACAAAATAAGGTCAGTTGGCATGGACCATAGGGTGAGTACATGGATTGAAAACTGGCTACAAGGGCGAGTTCAGAGGGTGGTGATAAATGGGGAGTACTCGAATGGTCAGAGGTGGGTAGTGGGGTCCCCCAGGGTTCTGTGTCTTGGACCAATCCTATTTAATTTATTCATAAACGACCCGGAGGATGGGGTAAACAGTTCAATCTCTGTATTTGTGGATGATACTAAGCAAAGCAGGGCAATACCTTCTCCGCAGGATGTGGAAACCTTTCAAGAAGATCTGAACAAATGAATGGGGTGGGCAACTACATGGCAAATGAGGTTTAATGTAGACAAATGTAAAATAATGCATTTAGGTGGCAAAAATATGAATGCAATCTATACACTGGGGGGGAGAACCTCTGGGGGGATCTATAATGGAAAAGGACCTGGGTGTCCTAGTAGATGATAGGCTCAGCAATGGCATGCAATGCCAAGCTGCTGCTAACAAAGCAAACAGAATATTGGCATTAAAAAAGAGGATCAACTCCAGAGATAAAACGATAATTCTCCCGCTCTACAAGAATCTTGTCAGGCCGCACCTGGAGTATGCTGTTCAGTTCTGGGCACCAGTCCTCAGGAAGGATGTACTGGAAATGGAGAGAGTACAAAGAAGGGCAACAAAACTAATAAAGGGTCTGGAGGATATTAGTTATGAGGAAAGGTTGTGAGCACTGAACTTATTCTCTCTGGAGAAGAGACGCTTGAGAGGAGATATGATTTTGATGTACAAATACCATACTGGTGGCCCCACAATAGGGATAAAACTTTTCCACGAAAGTGAAATTAATAAGACACGTGGCCATTCACTAAAATTAGAACAGAAAGGGTTTAACCTTGAACTGCGTAGAGGGTTCTTTACTGTAATGCCGCGTACACATGATCGGAATTCTCGTTGGAAAAAGCTCTGACGGTTTCCCCGACGGAATTCCAACGGAATTCCGCTCAAACTGTCTTGCCTACACACGGTCACACCAAATTCCGACCGTCAAGAACGTGGTGACGTACAACACTACAATACAAGTTCAATGCTTCCGAGCATGCGTCAAATTGTTTCCGAGCATGCATAGGAATTTTGCGCATCAGAATTGCTACAGACGATTGGAATTTCCGATAGAAACCTTTTCCGTCAGAAAAATTGAGAACATGCTCTCAATTCTTTGCTGTCGTAAATTCGGCCAGTAAAATTTCCAATGGAGCCCACACACGGTCGCATTTTCCGATGAAAAGCTCTCATCGGTCTTTTTCTGGCTAAAATTCCGATCGTGTGTACGCGGCATAAGATCGGTTGGGAAGTGGAATTCCCTTCCACAGGCGGTGGTCTAAGCGGAGAGCATCAATAGTTTCAAAAAACTATTAGATAAGCACCTGAACGACCGCAACATACAGGGATATACAATGTAATACTGACATATAATCACACACACATAGGTTGGACTTGACGGTTGTCTTTTTTTCAACCTCGCCTACTATGTAACTAAGTAACTATATAGAATATGATAGATTATTTTTCTTATATCCTTTAGCATATATTCTTTAGTTGGTGGAAATTATTGACACACTTTTGCATAAAAAGTTGAGGATAATCAACTTTAATGATGCCAACTTTGAAGTACATCGCCGGGCTCTAGATTCACTCTCTGACTGTTCCTCCTTTCATCCTGATGGTCCCATATCAGCAGAATTTAATGTTACTTTTATTTATTTATTTTAAAGTTACCTTTTTTCGGGTGTCTTCAGGTCGATCCCATGATAGGAGGATCTTCCTTCTCTTAGGATCCTCTCCAGGTTCTTAATAATGCAGACATGTTGATGTCAGCAGCGCTTCCTACTAGAGATGTGCATGACAGAAATATGTGTTTTGTTTCGCTTATAGCCGTTAAGAAAATTATTTTGTTTCATCATAATCTTTATGTTAGAATGATTTTTTTTCAGACTGATTTGTTAATTCAGGAGGGTAATCATTTGTTGTAATTTTTAGGTTTTTTTTTGCATTTCCGGAAGTTCTGTTTTCATTCATTATGCAATTAAGTTGAAATAAATTCCTTATTCTGACTTTGTTTGATGGGCTGTGAACATACAAATTAAACAATTGGTCCCTGAACCTTAATACAAAAAATAATCTTATTAGAATATTTACACTACGCTCAGTAGAAATAAATACAAATTAGATATGTGCAATTCGTTTCGTTCCGAATTCGTTTTTTTTACGAATTTCGACAAATTCGTTAATTCGGAAATATCCAAATTAATGAAAATCTGTTTAACAAATTTTTCCGAATATTCGTAAATTAGAATATTCGTAAATTCATACATTTGCACATTCATAAATTTGTACATTTGTAAATTCGTACATTTGCACATTCGTAAATTCGTATATTCGCACATTCGTAAATTCGTACATTCGCTTATTTGTACATTCATAAATTCGGAAATCTGAATTTATAATTAACTAATAATAACTTAACTATTACTAACCATTAAATTATAGGTATTGTAATTTCCTTTTTAAATTGGGCTGTTAGTGAACGTAACAAATACAAATTGATCTTAAGTTACAAATAATCCGAAATAACGAATGCTGTATCCAAACAAATGGAACGTAATGAATTAATAATAATAAATAACAATAATAATAATAAAAACGTGTTGTTATTATTATTTATTATTCATTTGTTACGTTCCATTTTGTTTAGACGCAGCATTCGTTATTTCGGATAATTCGTAATTTCAGATAAATACGTGTTCACTAACAACCAAATTTGAAAGGAAATTACAATACCTATAATTTAATAGTTAGTTACTATTTCAGATTTTCTAATTTTTGGCTTTTCGGATTTTCGAATTTCCAAATTTCCGATTTTTCTAATTTACGAATGTACGAATTTACGAATATACAAATTTTCTAATTTACAAATGAACAAATTTACGAATTTACGAATGTACGCATTTATGAATGTACAAATTTACAAATGTAGGAATGTGCGAATGAACAAATTTACTAATTGCGATCATACAGAATGACCCTAAAGAAAAAAAAAAAATAATGAAACAAAAACGAAAATGAACAAATTTTTGGGCCGTGCACATGTCTAATACAAATGGATCTAAATTAATTTGGATCATTTGTTATGTCGTTACGTTATTTCGGATGCTATAGGCCCAAACTATAGCATCATGTCATCCAAAGGAAATTAATGAATACAAATAAATGTATTGTTTTCATTAAAATGTATTTCTGATTCAATGAAATTCGTTACGATTGTTATTCAGAGATTTGGATAAATCCAAATCACACAAATTTTGTACAAGTTTCAATTATTTTTTTTGTGTTTAAATTCTTTTTATTCAATTAAAAAAAGACATACAAATATACAACACAAACAAAAACCCAGGTAATATTTATAGAATAAGCAAAGGAAAAAAAAACAGTAAGAAACCATATGGGTTTCATAGACCCCAAAATATATATAAAATTACAAACATATAATATAAGGTGTATGTGACGGACCCCCGTACTCAAGATGAGTCTGTCCGTCGTAAATGCTTCCTCTGTCCAGTACCCCACAACCCAAGACCCCTTAGCTTTCCCATTCACTAGTCGTAGCTCAGTGTAGGGTAAAACATCAAACAGTTTATTAGAACCAGAATACAGAATACAGTCTTATATACAGTCTTATATACAGTTAAAAGGAGGTTCCCCCTTCCTGCTCATAATACTCTAACAATACACCTGTAACCAGAAACCCAATTAACATGAGCTAGTTTACTAAATAATTTACCCAGACTAGGTGAGTCAGAGATATGACCTTTTAGGGTAGACTTCACATCTCCTAGCTCACCGACTATACTATACTATACTATACAATACCGTTCATAAATATCAACACAGAACTCCTTCATACAATAACAAGGTTAATTAGCACAAACAACAATGGGTGAAATACTCTTATGCCCCGTACACACGGTCGGAAATTCCGACCACAAAATCCGTCGGATTTTTTTCGACGGATTTTGTCCGACACTGGTGTTGCATACACACGGTCGGACAAAGTTGTCGAAAAATCCGATCATTCTGAACGTGGTGACGTTCGTTGCGTACGACGGGACTACGTAGAGGCTAGTAGCCAATAGCTTTGGTCTTGTAATGTGATCTGAGCATGCGTGGCACTTTGTCCGTCGGAATTCGCTTCACACGATCAGAAAAAGTCCGATAGGACTTTGTTGTCGGAAAATTTGAGAGTAGGATCTCAAACTTTTTCTGTCGGAAATTCCGACGGAAAAAGTCCGATGGAGCCCACACACGGTCGGAATTTCCGACAACATGGTCCGATAGGACATTTTCGACCGTGTGTACGGGGCATAAGAAGCCACACAAGTAGATAACAGGACACCCAAGGCTTTGCAGATCTCATTAATCCATCATGGCATAAGACCATCATGACCTCCTTAATTAATTACATAACAGAATATCTTCCTAAATGCTTGTAGCTCCCTCAAATGCCAGGGCCCATAGTCGTTAGGCAAGAGGCTAGCATTCAGTCCCCTCCAAAAGCCTCTGTCCCGGGTGAGTCTATCACAGTGTATCCCCCTAGAAGCTTATCCTTAAAACCATATTTTAAGGATAACCATATATAACATTTCTTCCCCAAAAAAAGGAGGCAAGAGACAAGTGAGAAGTGGTGGAAACCCTCTTCTAAGTACAAATACCCTTTTCCGATTCTCCTCCCGTCTAGGCAGGGGTCTCCAGTTGTTAAGGAACTACAATTCCCATCATGCCCAGTCATGTCTGTGAATGTCAGAGTTTTACAATGCCTCATGGGACGTGTAGTTCTGCAAAAGCTGGAGGGCCGTAGTTTGGAGATCCCTGGTTTAAGGGCTACCTGGCTTCTCCACCTAGTCCCCGCTCCCTGCACCCCCCATCCCCCCACCCACCTCTTCCTGTGTTAGTGGGAAAAAAAGGTAACCCCACAGATGCCCAAAAAATAAATAAATAAGCAAAACAAAAGCCAAAACAGAAAAATATGTAAACTATTAATGTTTTTTTAAATTCTCAACGAAATGAATCGCACATGTCTACTTGCTGCATGAAGGGTGTTGTGATGACATGCTTCATTCACAAGATCGTCTTCCAGATAGAATAACCTGGGTTCATAAAAAAGAATACATTGGTTGGGTTTGATGTTGAAGATTCAGTAGATGGCTGAAATTTGTGTCATCAAAATCTCTTGCACCCGAACCCTGGAGATTTTTATCCCCTGAAAGGTAACATACCAAATTCATTTGGTTTGATTGATTGTGTGTATTATTTATGTATCAATTATTTTGTGCAAACTTAACAAATTCAAACTCAATTATTTTTTTTTTGCTTATGTCAGCTAGCAATGCATTTGGTGCTGCAGACTTTTCAGTATGCGGTTCCCCGCCGGTGTCCAGTCGGATAGTTGGCGGTACAAATGCGATGGATGGGGATTGGCCCTGGCAAGTCGCTGTTATAGATAATGAATTATATGACGAATATTCATGTGGAGGCTCCCTGATCTCACCGGAGTGGGTTATGACGGCAGCGCATTGCATCCACAAGTGAGTTATTCAACTATTGAGTTCATACTGAATGCTTATTCACGATAGAAAGATAGAGAGATAGAGAGACAGACAGATATATTGATAGATAGATAGATATGAGATAGAGAGAGAGATAGATAGATAGATCGATGGGGAGATAGGGAGATAGATAGATAGATAGATAGATAGATAGATAGATAGATAGATAGATAGATAGATAGATAGATAGACAGATAGATATACAGATAAGGAGATAGATAGATAAGGAGATATGGATAGATAGAGAGATAGAGAGTAACCAATCAGCTTCAAGGTTGCCCAGCAGCCACCACTAATGGCGTGGACATGTAGTAGGTGGCGCTGTATTATTAGAGATGTTAAGTTGTCAGCATTAAAGCAAAAGCACAGAATCAAAGTGTGTGTTTGTGAGGGGGGGTTGGGGGGTAATGATCCACCCAAGGCTGCCAGCTCTTGGTATTTTTGGTATATCGTACGACCGACGCAGGACTGCCACAACTTTAGCATAAATCATAGCCTGCAATACTCTATTTTTAACTTCAACCAGGCTCAGTGAGGGGGTTTCCTGAAAGGAGCTATGGTTTGTTTAGCAGATATTATCTTTTTTAACCTTCTGGCTCTGTTCACATCTCAGCATATTTTGAATTGCCGATATTTCCCGAATTACCGCAAATCGTTGGACGCGCTTGCAATCCCCGTCACTTCCAATGGCACCCCAATCTCAGCACGATTTTGCTAGCTTGTCACCTAACGAATCATTGTAAAATCACGCAAACAGACGCCTGTTGCTCAGAAGTAGTTCTGGAACTTCTCTTGGACAACAGGCATCCCGTGATTCTGTTTTTACCGCAAATCATTAGGCGATACTAGAGGCAAAATCACTCCGCGATTGGGATGCGATTGGGATGCCATTGGAAGTGACGGGGATCGCAAAGGTTGTCCCACGATTTGGGATCGCGGGCAGAATCGTGGTGATTCTGCCCGCAATCCAGGGCACCTAGGTGTGAATGAAGCCTTAATATTAATGATATTGTATTGTCTTCTGCAGTAGATGGATCCTCATTTATACATGTTATGTTCTGTTTTCTTTCTGCAGTCCTATCCAGCTATCAAATTATAAAGTATATTTGGGCGTGTACCAGCTGGGTGTGATCAGCCCTCATACAGTTATTGCCAATGTAAGCAATATCATTGTCAATAGTAATTTTACAAACAGTGGAAGCCCTGGAGACATCGCCCTGATACAGCTGGCCTCACCTGTCACCTATACTCAGTACATCATGCCAATCTGTCTGCCATCTTCCACCACCACCTTCCCCTGTGGTACAGAGTGCTGGGTGACCGGCTGGGGTACAAGATATTATGGAGGTGAGTCCATGAAATGATAAGGAAAAGTTATTTCAATCATTTACCATACTAAGAAACCAGACCTGTCACTTACACCTGTTAATTAGGGATGGGAGGGGGCAATTCTTGATACTAAATTTTGGCCATATTCAAGGCTAATACACAAGCTAGTGTCAAAGAAAGGACACGGAGAGCTGGACACTGCCACGGGGGACATTTAACAAAAAGAACGTTTTTGAATAGAGCACAACAGAGAAAGAGTCCTTTTAATGTGGCCTGTGACTTTTAGAGTGATATGAAAAAAAAATGTAAAGTTACAAGCTTAAGTCTCCATGTACACTCGCAGCTTCTAACCTTGAGTTTAGGACCTTTTGGCATTGTTTTGCCAAAGCTCGTAAACTCAACTTCGTAAAAGCCTATGTGTCCATGTACAGATAGGCTTTTAGAATCGTTTAAGAACTGCTGCTGTTAGAGGAGGTTCAACCTCCACTAACCTCCCTCTCCTGAACATGGAAGAATCTCATTCAGGATGGGAACGTTTTGACCGCAGGCCACAAAACACGCAAATTTGCGGTCGGCAGTCAAAGTAGTTCAAGTGCACATGAAGCCTAATGCGGCGTACACACGGTCGGAATTTCCGATGGAAACAGTCCGATGGGAGCTTTTCATCTGATTTTCCGACCGTGTGTATGCCCCATCAGTCTTTTTCTGTCGGAATTTCCGACGGACTTTGGATTGAGAACCTGTTCTTAATTTTTCCGACGGAAAACCTTTCTATCGGATTTTCCGATCGTGTGTATGCAATTCCGACACGCAAAATTCCAACACATGCTTGTAAACAATTTGACGCATGCTCAAAAGCATTAAACTTCCCTTTTATTGTGCAGTCAAACGTTTTTTAAGGCGTGGTGTTATTGACCGTCGGAATTTGGTGTGACCGTGTGTAGGCAAGACGGTTTGAGCGAAATTCCGTCGGCATTTCGACGGGAAAACCATCAGAGCTTTTTCCGACGAGAATTCCGACCGTGTGTACGCGGCATAAGAGTTCGACCAAAACCCAAGTTGTTTGCTGTTTGGGCGGAAGACAAATCAATCTGGCCTTCACTGATATAGCAACCAATAATCAATATTGCACTTCCTGGACTCTGAACTGTGGTCGTGAGTTTAGGACCTTTTGGCATTGTTTTTCCAACGCTCCTAAACTCAACTTCGTAAAAGCCTTTGTGTACATGGGCACATAGGCTTTTACAGAGTTGAGTTTAGCAGATTTGAAAAAACAATGCCAAAAGATCCTAAACTCAACTCCGGGTCAAAGTTTGTCGCCATTCCACGAGCAGGCGCAATTGTGATATGATGGGTATAAATTTACTTGGCGTAACAGTATCTTTCACAATATAAAAAAAAAAATTGGGCTAACTTTACTGTTGCCTTTTTTTTTATTCAAAAAAGTGTATTTTTTCCCAAACAATTGCGCTTGTAAGATCATTGCGTAAATACATGACAGAAAGTATTGCAATGTCCACCATTATATTCTCTAATATATAATGTTTAACAAAAAAAAATGATTTTAACTTGTAAACAACAAGTTTGAAAAATAGGTTTGGTCCTTAAAGAGGTGGTCCACCCGCAAAAAAAAAAATATTAAAAGTCAGCAGCTACAAATACTGCAGCTGCTGACTTTTAATAAATGGACACTTACCTGTCCCAGGTTCCAGCGATGTCGGCAGAAGATGACGAGCAACCGCTCCTCTCTTGGCTGCCCTCCCGCCATCCTCTGTCAGGGAATCAGGAAGTGAAGCCGCAACGGCTTCACTGCCCGGTTCCCTACTGCACATGCGCGAGTCGTGCTGCGCGTCTTTATTAGTCCCTGTTGTGTCCTAGGAACTGTGTGTTTCCCAAGACACAACGGGGGGGGGGGCAGCTGCAGATAGGGGCGGGCAGCTGCGGATAGGGGCGGGACAGCTGCGGCTAGCTAGTCCCGGAAGTGGGTGCAGAGACCTGTATTATACAGGTATCTGCACCCCCCTCCCCCTGAAAGGTGCCAATTGTGGCACTGGAGGGGGGGGGGGAATCCAATAAGCGGAAGTTCCACTTAAGGGTGGAGCTCGGCTTTAAGTGGTTAAAGTAAATTGCAGTGTGGTGAGCTACATAGCGTGTTTCTCAAATAACCAAGCAACTGTGTTTAATGTACTTTATCATACTACAAATTATCATGTTGTATCCCCTCTGCATAGACCCAAAAGCCCTTTTGAGGATTGCCAATTTGCGTATATAATATATAATGTTTGGGGTTTTTAAACAAATTTTCAGGCCTAAAATGTGTATTTGAACATGTGCTCAAAAAACATGCAAAACGAGCTTTGGCAGTGAAAGAGCTCATAACACTTTAAAGCTGAACTCTGGGGTTAGCATATAAAGTCTAAATAAAGTCTAAAAAGTGTTCTTCTTAAACGTTGGGGTGCTTTGTGTATTTCTTTCAGATCTGTGCAGTAATCTAGTGTGGAACTTGACCTCCACTCTACTTAGTGCCACTCTTTCTCCTGGTCTCGTCTCCGCCCTCTCCTGTCATTTCCTTCAGGCAGCCTGTAGTGGGTGGAGCCTGCTGGACCCAGGTCTGCTCTCTGTACCGGCTACGTACAGCACATTGAACCATTTTTTTAAAATAACGCTGCACCAAAACACATGGTACTTTCATGGGCGTCCGCAGCATAGGGCAAGGGGGGGGGGGGGGGCAATTGTAAGAAGGTGTTGAAGACAGTTGCCCTGTGTTGCAATGGCCGCTGCGGCCACCGTGGACTTTTTTTCTGAGTCTGCTGGCCTGGGGCTGCTCTCTTTTCTGACTTATCACAGATACAGACATCCATCCCTCCCTCCCTCACCCCCGGCCCAATCATCGTATTCGCTCTGCCGCTCGGGCCTCTGCTCGACATCTCAGCTGTTCTGTGATTGGCTGCCTGGCCTGTGTATGTACGTTGCTATGCAGATCCGGCCGCCGCCAGCTCCTCCCATAGGTGTGTGCAATCAGTCAGTGGCCGAGAATACGCTGCCAGTGCCTGGGCCTATCGTATCACAGGAGGAAATCCTGAAGAACCACAGGTAACAGCAGTGCCAGTTAGGAGGAGAACTTATATATATATATATATATATATATATATATATATATATATTGCTTGGAAAGTTGGACAGCTAAGCTATTGCTGGAAAAGATATTTGTGTGTTATATAATCTTCTTCACTTTGTATGGAAGTTACTCAGTCTCAGGCATACCATGCCCATATAAATATAGCCTAGAGAATGTACATCGTTCTATATTGCAATACATCTGTTGTGGCCATATTTTGATCTTGATGAAAACAACCTATACTGTATTGCAATATAGAAAGATGTACATTCTCTAGGCAATATTTATATGGGCATGGTATGCCTGATGCCGCGTACACACGTGCGGACTTTTCCCGGCGGACCTAGTCCAGCGGACAATCCGCCGGACTGTCCAGCTGGCTTCGCCGGACTTTCCGAGCACGTGGACTTGCCCACACACGCCCGGACTTCTCCGGCGGACAATCCGCTGGACAAAGTCCGCGGGACTTTTGAAAATGAACGGACTTGCCCACACACGGAGCAGTCCGTTCATTTCGAACGTAACTTCAGGTACGTAGCTAGCGTAGGCAGTAAATGCCGGCGCGCTAGCTCCGTCACCTGGCATGGATTTAAAGGGAATCCCCACGCCGAAAAATGGCGTGGGGGTCCCCCCCAAATCCATCTCAGACCCTTATCCGAGCACGCAGCCCGGCCGGCCAGGAAAGGGGTGGGGATGAGCGAGCGCCCCCCCCCTCCTGAGCCGTACCAGGCCGCGTGCCCTCAACATGGGGGGTGCCCTGGGGAAAGGGGGGCCGTGCGGCCCCCCCACCCCAAAGCACCTTGTCCCCATGTTGATGAGGACAAGGGCCTCTTCCCGACAACCCTGGCCGTTGGTTGTCGGGGTCTGCGGGCGGGGGCTTGCTGGGACTGTGACATCACAAGGGGGCAGGGTCACCATGTGACATGAGCATGTGACCCTGTCCCCATGTCCCTATATAAGTCCCAGCACAGCGCGGCTCTGGCATTCTGGGCAGAGAGAGCATCGGGTCAACATTGGAAGAAGAAGAAGAACAAGAAGAAGAACAAGAAGAAGAAGGCGCCGGCGGCGCGGAAGACGACGACCGCCGCAAGAACAGAAGAGACCCCCGTAAGACCCCGGAAGACCCCCGAAGGCAGATCGAGACCCCCAGACGACGGCGGCGACAACGAAGAAGGTAGCCGGACTTCTCCGCTCGGTAAAAGAGCTTGGTAAATGGCGGAGGAGTCCGGCGAGAAGACCCCCCAAGACGGAAGAAGACCCCCGGAGCAGTGTAATAAAATATTTTTTCAAAAGTGTGTGTGTTTTTGTACTTTACATTTTACACCTTAGGTGAATGGGTAGGGGTACATCGTACCCCATACTCATTCACATAGGGTGGGGGGCCGGTATCTGGGGGCCCCCTTATTAAAGGGGGCTCCCAGATTCCGATAAGCCCCCGCCCGCAGACCCCGACAACCAACGGCCAGGGTTGTCGGGAAGAGGCCCTTGTCCTCATCAACATGGGGACAAGGTGCTTTGGGGTGGGGGGGGCCGCACGGCCCCCCTTTCCCCAGGGCACCCCCCATGTTGAGGGCACGCGGCCTGGTACGGCTCAGGAGGGGGGGGGGCGCTCGTTCGTCCCCACCCCTTTCCTGGCCTGCCAGGCTGCATGCTCGGATAAGGGTCTGACATGGATTTGGGGGGCCATTTTTCGGCGTGGGGAGTCCCTTTAAATCCATGCCAGGTGACGGAGCTAGCGCGGCGGCATTTACTGCCTACGCTAGCTACGTAACATGAAGTCACGTGCTAAATGAACGGACTTGCCGACGAGCGGCAAGTCCGTTCGTTTAGAAAGTCCGGCGGACTAGCCTACTAACGGCGGGATTGTCCACCGGACTGCCAAGTCCAGCGGATAGTTTTAAAACAAAACTTAAAACTTTGGTCCGCCGGACTTTGGCGCCAAAAAGTCCGCCGACGCCCACACACGAGGGGATTGTCCGCTGGACTTGAGTCCAGAGGATAATCCCGCGGGATTGTCCCTTCGTGTGTACGCGGCATGAGAGTAACTTCAATACAAAGTGAAGCTGAATTATCTCAAGAGCCATTTCACACTGCAATCTGGGCGCGTTATTGGTAAAGCGCTGCTAGTTTTAGCCGTGCTTTACCATAATTTTACCCACACTTTTCGGACGCTAGCGGGGAGCTTTTAACCCCCGCTAGCGGTCGAAGAAAGGGTTAAATGCGACTGTGCATCGCCGCTGCCGAAACGCCCATCCCGCCCCCCCCCCCCCCCCCCTGAAAAAAGTTCTGCGGACTCCCATGGGTACTTTGCAGCCATGTCTTTTGTTGTGTGATTTCTCATGCACTTTAGAAAGGTACTTTGGGGTACCATTACCAAGTTACAGTTACCATCTTCACAATAGATGCACTTTTGTGTGTGCTAAGGGAACATGCATAATTTTGAGTGCATTCCAGCAATGCACAAGTGTAAAGGTGGTCAATATATATATATATATATATATATATATATATATATATATATATATATATATATATTTATATATATATTTATTACCTTGTAATCTTCTTCTTCTCTATGTGTCATCACCAGGGAGCGTAGTTTCAAATGGAATCCTCCAGGAGGTCATGGTTCCTCTAATAGATCGCAATACATGTCAAACGTATTATAATTTGATAAACTTCGAACACGTCCAGTATGATCAGATTTGTGCCGGCTACAAGAATGGGCAAAAGGACTCCTGCCAGGTGAGTGACACCAACAGCATTCCCGCATTGCTCATCTTTAGGTCTCAATTTCTTCACAGGAAGCAGAAGCAATGCATGACATCAGTTGAAGTAATAATAAAGTTTTTTTTTTTTTTCTTAAATGAAAAAAGAGGTTATACTTACCTGCTCTGTGCAATGATATTTCACAGAAAGGTCACTTACCATGGCACTGTCAGCTCCTGCCTCCTTCAGGTGCCTCCTTAGCAAGCCTGAGTAGGAACCCATGTGTATGCACTCCTGAGCCATGCCCCCGCTAACTCCTCACAGGAGTTTGCCTATGGCTCCCCTGCCCCTGGTTTCTCCTGTAAAAACCAGAACTGTGACATGGGGCCAGGTAAGTGTTTAGGGATGGTGGTAGGAAATATATTGGGGCGTTAAGGTGGGGCATTAAGGTGAAAAAAAATGACTTTAATGCCTAGATCTGGCCATCATGTTTTTTGCTTGGAATGAGTTGAATGTTCTGTAATTTTTATTTAATTTTTTTTCAAAAGAATTTATTGATGATTTTACAATACAACGATATAATGAGAGTGACTCTGTCATTTTAAGAGGGCTTCCAGATTCCAATAAGCCCTTCACAGAGAGACCCCACAACCACTGGACCAGGGTTATGAAGAAGAGGCCCTTGTCTTCATCGGAATGGGGATACAGTGCTTGGTAGGGAGTCCTCCTTGGCAAACTACCCCCCTATGTTGAGGATCTGGTATGGTTAAGGAAGGAGGGGAGCCCCATGCTGGCCCCCTCTTTGTCTTGGCCACCCAAACTGCATGCTAAGGTAAAGGTCTGATTTGGATTTTGGAGGGGGGCTCATACTTTTTTTTGTAGTTTTTGCATGAAGTTTCATCTTAAAATCCTTACAAGACACAGAGGATCTGGTATGGACTTTGGAGGGGGACCCCGTGCCATTTTTTTTTTCATCGGGACCCCTTTTAAAATCCATATCCAACCTAAAGGACCTGGTATGAATTTTGGGGGACCTCGTGCTGTTTTTTTCTCCTTCTATTTGTTTGCATTCACCTGTCAGTCGAGAATCCCCGGCAGATAGCTGAAAATGCTGGGTGAGGGTAGATCACTGGTGTGTCAATAAACTTCTGGGCCCCATCCTGACTGATGGCAGCCCATTCTTGTATAATCAATGCTTGGAGTTTGTCAGAATTTGTGTTTTTTTTTGTTCACCTCCCTCTTGAGGACTGACCACAAGTTTTCAATGGGATTAAGGTTTGGGTAGTTTCCTGGTCATGGACCCCAAATTTTGATGTTTTGTTCCACTTATGCCGCGTACACACGGTCGGAATTTCCGATGGAAACAGTCCGATGGGAGCTTTTCATCGGATTTTCCGACCGTGTGTATGCCTATCGGTCTTTTTCTGTCGGAATTTCCGACGGACTTTGGATTAAGAATCAGGGTTCCCAGAGCATCCCTTATGTTAGAGTCCCCAGTGTTCTCTCTTACATCAGAGTCTGCAGAGTCCCCCCCTTACAGTGAAAGGGAACTCTGCAAGTTCAGATGTAAAAGGGGAACTCTGTGGAGTCAGATGTAAAAGGGGAACTCTGTGGACTCTGATGTAAAGGGGTGACTCTGTGGACTCTGATGTAAAAGGGGAACTATGTGGACTCTGATGTAAAGGGGGACTCTTGTTATTAACTTCATATGATTAGAAATGTTATTTAATAGCAAAATATATTTTTAGTTTATACTATAAAAAGAAAAATTGCCGTGCGCCGCTAAAGTCAAAGTGTTTGACTTGAAGAAAAGGTGGCAACCCTGATCTTTGTAAGCCATCAGTTGTTTGTATCCTTATATTTCCTTAGCCAACCACAGCACTCCAATAACTATGGTCAAATGTATCTTAAAGGACCTTTTGAAGCATGTTTCAGGTGTAACATGCTCCAGTACCTATCCCCGCATCTCGATTCCCTCCCTCCCTGAGACAATGGGTGGGGGGATCTTCTCCTTGAACCCACTGCCACATTTGAAAATGGTGCAGCTGTGCAGGGCCTGTTTCTTAAATGTTTCTTATTTGGCAACAGAGTTTCTTAAGGCCCCTTTCTCACGGGACGGATCCGTATTGATCCGCCCCGTGAAGATCCGCTGCTCAGCGGGGATCGCTCAGCTGATCCCCGCTGAGCCGGCGGATGACAGGGCGGTCCATGCACACTGTGCAGTGACCGCCCTGTCAGATCTCCGCTCTCCTCTAGACATGTGCACAACAAAAAAAATTGTTTATTTTCGTTTTGTTTTTTTCGTTTCCGAATTTTTTTTTTTATTTTCGTTTCGTTTTTTTCGTTTCCGTTGATTCGTAACGATTCGTACATTCGTAAGTCGTCGGTGTTCGTATTCGTAACGATTCGTACATTCGTAAGAGTTATTTTTTCGTTGATTCGTTTTTCGTTAGTTTAATTTTCGGACGCATTCGTTATTTATTCGTACATTCGTAACATTCGTAGATTCGTAATCGGAGCATAATTCATAATTTTATGTAATGTGTATGCTATTATTACATTTTAATAATTTACAAATCGAAAAAAAAAAAGTTACGAATCGAAAAAAAGTTACAAATGTACGAATTTTTTTGTTCAATCCATTCATTACGGATCAAAAAAAAAAAAAAA
This sequence comes from Lithobates sylvaticus, assembly GCA_028564925.1. Classification (NCBI taxonomy): domain Eukaryota; kingdom Metazoa; phylum Chordata; class Amphibia; order Anura; family Ranidae; genus Lithobates; species Lithobates sylvaticus. Next base: position 301,712,726 of record CM053031.1, on the reverse strand, counting down.
AGTTACGAATCGAAAAAAAAAAGTTACGAATCGAAAAAAAAAGTTACGAATCGAAAAAAAAGTTACGAATGTACGAATTTTTTTGTTCAATCCATTCGAAGCACGTTAAGCAGCGCCATTGTAAGGAACACAGAAAATTACCAATTCAACAAAAAAAAAAAAGTTACAAATGTACAAATTTTTTCATTCGTTTTCGTTTTTCGGATTTTCTTCATTAGTCCATTCGTTGTTTCTAATTTGTTTTTTCGGATATTCGTTGTTTTTCGGATTCGTTCGATTTGAATGATTCGTTAATCGGATTCGTTCATTCGTATGAAAACGAACGAAAATAATGAAAAAACAGAAAAACGAAAAAAAACGAAACTAATTGCACATGTCTACTCTCCCCTATGGGGGATTGGATGAACACGGACCGCCTGTCCATGTTCATCCGCCTGTCCATGTTTTTGGAAAAAATAGGGTTTTCCGCCGTCTGCAGAATCGGACAATAGCAGAGACATCCGCTGACACCCGCTATACCATAGGGGTGCATGTATGTCCGTTTTTCATCCGAAAACGGATGGATGAAAAACGGACATACGGTCCGCATGTGTGAAAGGGGCCTTAAGCAAATGAAAAATTGACTCGGCTGCTACTTAAAGTTTTTATGCAGTGCCAGTTTCATACTCATTTCCTGAGTGCTCAACTCATTTGTTTAATTACACATTTATAGAAAAGGAGAATGCTAAGAATGAGACATTTTGTTGAAATAACTTGAACAGATAGACGTTGGTGCAGCTAATGATTATCATTGTCTTACAGGGTGACTCAGGAGGACCTCTGGTGTGTAATGTCCAGGGCGTATGGTACCAGGTTGGAGTTGTCAGCTGGGGATTAGGCTGTGCAGAACCCAACCTCCCCGGGGTGTACACACTGGTGACGGCCTACCAAACCTGGATCAGCACCTACCTGAATGTTACTTTCAACTATGTGTCAAATATCCCTACACCAACCATCACGTGTGGAGGAAGCTTCAACAGCATGGGAAACACCAACACTCTATCCATATGCTAATACTGCTTTTCTATCTCAAGGACTCTCCATCACATCCAGCCTTTCACACCATCGCTGGAGGATTCTGGTCCTAACTGTTCTTCTGCTGACACTCATATAACCTAAAATATCCATCGCAGCTGTACCTAGACAATGGGGTTTATTCTTCTAAAGGTGTTGAAAACATTTACTTTGCACAGAATACCCAATCAAATGTAAGGGAAAATAAAACAAAACTGAATTTTAGCGTGCACATTATTGGATGATTGAGGTCAGCAGAGCTGTACTTCATTCACTGAGCTAAGTAAAACATTCACTTTACAAAGTGAGAATGCTTTACTCCTTTAGGAAATAAGCCACATTGTCTTCTACTCCCAACATTCGAAAACTGAGAAGCTCCTTAACCTCCCTAGCGGTAATCCCGAGTCTGGCTCAGGTTCAGTTTTTTCTGCTAGGAGCGGTAACCCCGAGCCAGACTCGGGCTTGCGTTGCAGGATACAGGGGGGAAGTTACTTACCTTTTCCCCTGGATCCTGCGATGTCTCCCCATTGTGTGAGCGAGCCGTCCGCTTGCTCGATTCACACAGTGCCCGAGTGCCGCCGATTTCCGTTCCCTGCGACGTTCCGACGCGCGGGAGCGGAGATCGGCGCCAAATTTAAAAAAGTTTAAAAACACACAACACACATACAGTACTGTACTGTATACAAAAAATACACACCCCCTTTGTCCCTAGTGGTCTCCCCAGTGCCCTGCATGTCATTTTATATAATACAATTTTTTTTTTTTTCTGCCTGGAAACTGGAGATTGTCCATAGCAACCAAAAAGTGTCCCTTTATGTCAAAAGTGGTTTTAGACCAGCTAGAAAACAGCGATAAAAAATTTGAATCACAATTTATCATCAAACAATACATTTAATGACAGCGACTATTCTGCAACTGAGCAAATTTCAGTGTTTTTGATTTGATTACATTATTGAATCATTTTTATATATATTTTTATTATATTATAATTTATGATTTTGTGTTTCAAACTTTATCATACCCGGGATGTCTACTAGACTCTGGTTCGGACAGATTTAAGTGAGTTATTCATAAGAATCGCAGGCCTACAATATAAAAACGCCAAATTTCCATGCAAAATAATTGTACCGCTTTCAGCACAAAATTCCAGACAGAATCATACCGCCAGGGAGGTTAAAGCGGTGTTCCGGCCGAAATTATACTTTTTAAATAAAAATACCCCTATAATACACAAGCTTAATGTATTCTAGTAAAGTTAGTCTGTAAACTAAGGTCTGTTTTGTTAGTTTTTAGCAGTAGTTTGTTATTTTATAAACTTGCAGCAGGCCGTGGCCATCTTAAGTGTGGGCATCTGGAGCCAGACTGTATTTCTTCCTGGATCTCATCCTTGCAGATCTCGTACATGCTCAGTGCAGCATAAGCAGTGTAATAGGTTTCAGGTCAGGTTTCCATAGCAACGGCAGTTTGAGAGGAAGTTGCTGCCCCTTCCCAGGAGGCATTGCAAACAGGAAATGATGCGATGGGCTGCGGCCAGGGAGGAGGAAGTGAAAAATGAATACAGCAGATATACAGTCTGTGCTGAAAAAAAAATAAAAAAAATATCCAATTTGTTTACAGTGCACAGTTTAGTGAGGGATGCTGAAGAGTTGTAAAAGTGGGTGGAACTCCACTTTAAAGGCAAAATCTAAACAAAAGAAAAAAAACACAATATATTCAGCTTACAGGTCCTTTGTAGTGGTAAATGCATTAAAGCGGAAGTAAACCCATCGATTTAACAGTTTAAAAAAAAAAGGCATGCCGGGAATGCTAACTGCACATTGGCTGTGCTCTCAACCAAACAGTCAAACCATCCAATGGCTGGTGTCATAGCTGATCACATGTGCAGCACCGTGGCAGTTGAAGATTAAACAGAGGAAAAGATGGCAGCTTCCTTGGCTGAAAACGATAGGGGGGTTTACTTCCACTTTAAGGGCTGCTTGTTTGGACTACCGACCACCTCCCTCTAGCACAGGGGTCCTCCAACTACGGCCCTCCAGTTGTTCAGGAACTACAATTCCCATCATGCCCAGTCATGTCTGTGAATGTCAGAGTTTTACAATGCCTCATGGGAAGTGTAGTTCTGCAACAGCTCGAGGGCCGTAGTTTGAAGATCCCTGCTCTACTATCATCCTCGTAGGTGGAGTTCTGCAGTCTACATGGCTTGAGATGTCAATGCGGCACAGACAGAGTGCACAGGAATTCCGGAGCTCACTGAATTTCTGGCAGACCAATAGGTACATTTCAGCAGGTGAGCATTTTTAACCACTTCAGCCCCAGAAGGATTTCCCCCCTTCCTGAGCAGAGCACTTTTTGCGATACGGCACTGCGTCGCTTTAACTGACGATTGCGCGGTCGTGCGATGTTGTACCCAAAAAAAATCGCAATAAGCGTATATTGATTGGTTTGCGCAAAATTTATAGCGTCTACATAAGAGAGGGATCGTTTTATGGCATTTTTATTATAATTTTTTGTATTAGTAATGCTGGTGATCTGTGATTTTTATCGGGACTGCGACATTATGGCGGACGCATCGGCCATTTTTGACACTATTTTGGGACCATTGTCATTTATACAGCAATCAAAGTTATTACCAGCATTTTTTTTTTTTAATCCAGCATTTTTTCAGCTTAAAAAAAACACTAGTGTGTGCATGGAGCCTTAAGCCTCGCACACACGGTACGATTGTTGGCAGGGGATTGTCTGTTGACATACTATTGTCCTAAAATCTTACCGTTAGTACACACCTTTTGACAATTGTTCAATTTTCCGCCAACAAATGTTGGATAACAGGCTAGTAAATTTTCGGGGGACAACGGCTTGACATCAGATTTTCGTATGGTCAGTACACAAATCTGTCACACAAAAGTCGAAAGTACAAACACGCATGATCGGAATCGATGCTCACCAAACACAAAATTAGCAGGGGCCCAAAGGGTGGCGCTCAAGAGCTGAAATTTCTCATAGTACATCACTACGTTCGTGCTTGTGGTACGACAATTTGTGTACAGTAAAGCCCCATACACACGCTCGGATTATCCGAGGACCAGGTCCGTCGGATCATGTCCGTCGTACTTTGTCCGATGTTGGTTTTGCGTACACACGGTCGGACAAAGTTGTCGGAAAATCCGATCATTCTGAACGTGGTGACGTTTGTTGCCTACGACGGGACTACGTAGGGGCTAGTAGCCAATAGCTTTGGTCTTGTAATGTGATCTGAGCATGCGTAGCACTTTGTCCGTCGGAATTCGCTACACACGATCGGAATTGGTGTGATCGGACTTTGTTGTCAAAAAATCTATCCAGCAGGAGATAGGACTTTGTCCGTCGGACAATCCGATGGAAACTGTCCGATGGTGCCTACACACGGTCGGAATTTCCGACAACATTGTCTGATAGGACAGAATCCATCGGAAAATCCGACATGGGGCTTTAGTATGCGGCTTTAGTATGCATGGGGCTTTAGTATGCAAGACAAGATCCTGGCACACGCCCTTTTGACAAAAATCAGACACTTGGTTGGCCAACAATCGTACTGTGTGTACGAGGCTTCAGTAGTGCACACTAGTATTTTTTTACGCTCCTAGAAGCTGTTATTAGCATTTTTTCTGCTCTTAGAAGTTAGAGTTCTCCTATGTGTCCATGCACACTACTTTAGGCTATTAGGCCCCTTTCACACTGGGGCGGTTTTCAGGCGGTACAGCGCTAAAAATAGCGTCTGTACACCGCCTGAAAAAACCGGCCCCATTCACTCCAGTGTGAAAGCCGACGGGCTTTCACACTGGAGTGGTGCGCTAGCAGGACGGTCAAAAAAGTTGTGCTAGCAGCATCTTTGGAGCGGTATAGGAGCCGTGTATTCACCGCTCCTATACCGCTTCTACCCATTGATTTCAATGGGACACCGCGGTAATACCGCTGCAATACCGCCGCAAGGCGCCGCTACAGCTATTTCCTTTAAGAGCGCCCTCTGGCAGCTCTTAAGGGAACTCCGTACCTGTACTGGGTTTCGTGCAGGGGAGCCATTCTGTCCCCGTATATGTACACAAGCCGGTCTGGAACCTGATAAAGAATATTCCAAAAAAGTATTTTCTTGTTTTGAATAGTTTTGAATTTTTGAATAGAGTATGGAATCTATCACATTTTTTTTTTTATTAGGTATTGGCACACAGTGTTTTTCCTTTCCCTTTCCATCCTATCTCAGATGAGCCAATTCAAAAAGAACCCTTTCAGAGTCAACACTACAGAGAGAAAGGGATATGCCAGTGGTTGATAAAGTACTGCCCCAACCAGATAAACTTGGCTGGGGACACAAATATGAGGGGTCTTCAAAAAGTTTCAGTACTTTTTATATTTAATAGAGTTAAAAAAGTGTGTAAACTTTTTGAAGAGCCCTCGTATATAACTGATACACAGGCGCCCTCAGGGCATTTACAAAGTCATTACCTCCATTGCCCTCAACATTAGACCCCCTTTGAAAAGTACCTTGTCCTTAATGTTGATAAGGACAAGGGCCTCTTTCCAACAACTCTGGCTGAAGTCTGCGGGCAGGGGGCTTATCTGTATCTGGAACCCCCCTTAAATAATACCTGGAACACATGACTGATCACAACAATACAACTAGCTGAATGATAGCTTGGGGTGAAGATAGTGATGACATCATTGCCAAATAGTGGTGACATCATTGTCCAAATATATAACTATACCTATAACTATGTCATGAATCAATTGGAGGTTAGCTGTAAATAATCATTGTTTGCTTATCAGTTGAATTCCAACACATGGGGGGGTTACAGAACACCTTCCTTCTTTAGGGCTTGAATCTGCAAAAAGGCGACTAAGGCTGGCCATACATGGTCGAATTTTGAAAGAATTTTCTTCTGAAAAATCAGAAAATTTGTGCATTTTCTGATCCGATGGCGCCACCATTTGATTTTTGAAATTCGACCAACCAAGCCTTAATTTTCACCTCATGTTGCTACAGAAAATAATTTTCGTGGCTGGGAATCTTCTTTTCTTTCCGGGAATTTTATTTTCTTGCACATGCGCGTTTCTTTTTCGATTACATTTCTCGCATGATTTTCCCATTATTGATTAGAAAATTGTCCGATTACTCAAACTCGATGGCCACACTAATGGTGCGAAATACAAACGAAAATTCTTAGATAAGATTTTCAAAAGAAAATTCTTTCAAAATTCGACCCATGTATGGCCTGCCTAACTCCAAACAAATCAGAACACATTTTTGCCAGCACACCATGGATCTTCAATTGCAGTCCAAAACCGTTATTGCAGAAAGATCACATCACAAAAGAATCAGTGCAACGTTTTTGAGCCACGCAGGACCCCCACGTCAGGCTTGCGATAAAGGGGTCCTGCGTGGCTCTGAAACTTTGTACTGATTTTTTTGTGATGTAAACTTTCAGCAATAACGGTTTTGGACTGCAATTGAAGATCCATGGTGTGCTGGCAAATATGTGTACTGATCTGTGATATATCCAGTGTCCAGCTGGTAATCACTACAGCACCCGCTACCGATGAGCCTGCAATCCAAGTATGCAATGGGAATATAGACAAGACTAACTCCACACAAACTTACTCTCGGTCTTACAGCAGTACAAAAGGCTCACTCTTAATCATGTAACAGTAGAACATGCTAGGCCCTGTCTGAGTTTTTAAGCAATCACAGGAAGTTCATGGGAGAAACAAAGAGTTCAAGGTTCACCAGAAACAAGAGACAAGGCAAGAAAGTCCAAAAGACCAGACAGAGAGCTGTCCAGCATCTCAGGTGGCTTAGCAAAAAAAGCTAGTGCCAGGTGCAGTAAAGGTGGTGGGTTTTTATCTAGGTCCTGACACTACCAAAACTGGATCAGGACCATTTTAAATGCAAAATTCAATGAAATCCCATATACCCCCCAACCCCCCCCCCCCCACCACCACCACCACCACCACCAACACTGAATTGTGGAGGAGACACATGGAAGAAACATCCATCTCTTCTACCTTCACTGGACTATTTTGGTTATAGCTATTCTTCTGTCCTTTTATCTATAACCAGTTACTGTCCACCTGTGTAACCACATCCCATCCCGTCCATAGTCATATGACGCCCACAAGGTGGATCTCCCATCCTGGGTGGGCGTCATATGACGTCCTCCCATTCCCGGCCACCTAGGGGGCGTGCGTGCGCGCCGGCGTCGCTCGGGACCCGGTGCGCGTGCCCGGCGGCCGCGATGTCCGCCGGGCACCTGCGATTGCCCGTGAAAACAATGGGACCATCCGGGACCATGGAGCTGTGTGTGTAATGATGGGGTGTAAACACACAGCTCCACGTCCTGTCAGTGGAGAGGAGACCGATCATGTGATCCCAGTACGGAGGAACACCGATCGGTCTCCTCCCTTTGTGAGTCCCCTCCCCCCACAGTTAGAATCACTACCTTAGGGAACACATTAACCCCTGCAGTGCCCCCTAGTGTTAACCCCTTCCCTGCCAGTCACATTTACACAGTAATCACTGCAAATTTTATAGCAACGATCGCTGTGTAAATGTGAATGGTCCCAAAAATGTGTCAAAAGTGTCCGAAGTGTCCGCCGCAATGTCGCAGTCACGAAAAAAAAATCGCAGATCGCCGCCATTACTCGTAAAAAAAAAAAATGCAATAAACCTATCCCTTATTTTGTAGACGCTATAACTTTTGCGCAAACCGATCTATATACGTTTATTGCGATTTTTTTTAACAAAAATATGTAGAAGAATATGTATCGGCCTAAACTGAGTAAAAAAATCGTTTTTTAAAAAAAAAAAAATGGGATATTTATTATAGCAAAAAGTAAAAAATATTGTGTTTTTTTTTCAAAATTGTCGCTCTTCTTTTGTTTATAGCGCAAAAAATAAAAACCGCAGAGGTGATCAAATACCACCAAAAGAAAGCTCTATTTGTGGGAAAAAAAGGACGTAAATTTTGTTGGGTGCAACGACCACGCAATTGTTAGTTAAAGCGACGCAGTGCCGAATCGCAAAAAGTGCTCTGGTAAGGAAGGAGGTATAATGGCACGGTGCTGAAGTGGTTAAAGCACCTATCAGAGTAATGCTGCGTACATACACAGACTGGAAATGTTCGATGTGAGCTTGTTGGCTGAAAGTCTGACCATGTGTACGCTCAATCGAACATTTGTTGGCGGACTTTCCGCCAACAAATGTTGGCTAGCAGGTTCTCAAATATTCCGCCAACAAAACTTTGTTGTCGGAACTTCCGATCGTGTGTACACAAGTCCGTCGCACAAAAGTTCAAGCAAAAGGAGCCGTACTGGCAATTGAACTTCCTTTTTCTCAGCTTGTTGTACTTCTTGTAAATCACCACGTTCCCGCAGTCGTAATTGTTGGTCAACATTTGTGTGGCGGTGTGTATGCAAGACAAGTTGAAGCCAACAACCTTCGAACAAAAATCCACGGTTTTGTTGTTGGAAAGTCCAATCATGTGAACGCGGCATAAGAGGAATAAATACAGCAACATTTTCTTTCAATTCATTTTATTGAATTTTCCAATGTACAGTACCGTGAAAAAGTATTCATACCCCTTGAAATTTTCCACATTTTGTCATGTTACAACCAAAAAGGTAAATGTATTTTATTGGGGTTTTTCACATATTTATTGTTAAAAAAAAAAAAAAAAAAGATATTTATCATTTTCCTTCCACTTCACAGTTATGTGCCACTTTGTGTTGGTCTATCACATAAAATCCCAATAAAATAAATTTACGTTTTTAGTTGTAATATGAAAAAATGTGGAAAATTTCAAGGGATATGAATACTTTTTCAAGGCAATGTATACATGGGAAATACCAATTATCATGGCAAACACAGAGTAATCCAAACAGCTTGATCATTTTTGTGGATGTTCTTTTTACTTGATGTTTTGATGTGTATAAATAAAATGCATTGTTTTATTGATGGAAACTGGCTGATGGTTGGATACTATTTTTTTACTAATGATATATTGTAGTGTAGCAATTTCCCTCAATAAAGTATTGACAGCCAAAAAGTTACACTGTGTTTATATTTGATTTCAATATTGTATACAAGTAATTTCATGTTTTGCACTCATAGCCATGCCCCCAGACAGTTAGAAACACGTCCCTAGGGACACTTAACCCCTCCCCACCCCCTAGTGGTTAACCCCTTCACTGTCAGTGACATTTTTACAGTAATCAAGTTCCTACATATAAACATGGTACATTCCAACATGTTTTGGTAGATTTTTAGACATTATTTATAAACATGGTTTTTACTATTAAAGGTTGATTCGCAACAATTTGCACATGCACTTTTGTTTATAAATGTATCTAGTTTTTATTTTTACGATTTCATGTTTTCATGCTTTTCCCCGTATTATACATAGTGATGGTTTACTATGATAATGAGTGGAACTACCACCCAACCTGCGAAAATGGCAAAGAAATTGTGTATAATTTTAATGTGAATTAATAACAATAGGAGCAGCACATTGAATAAATGTAAATGTGAGAAAATTAATTGAAATAAATTAATTGAAACCGCGCTCTCTGTACATATAATAAAAGCGCAAGTGCAAAAAAGTGCTGAAATTGCATTAACCAGTGACCACAAACACAACGAATTGTGAATTATATATCATATATATGCTTCTTGGTTTAAGAAACAATTTGTGGATAAGATCTTCCAATATTCGGCAAACAGCAAAGGAATATGTCTTCCACCACCATCACCAGCCACACATCCTACTCACCAGAATCCAATGACCCCCATTACAGGTAGTCATGAGCGCTTAATGGAAGATGCCAATGAAGAGTCTCACGACCACGGCTTCAATCCAAACAATATTTGATCAGCATTTCATCATGTGACATGTTTGAATCTGTATATATTTGTCAAACAATATGTGGTCATTTAGCTATGACTAAGCAACAATGATGTTGTGAAACGCGTCAGCTGTTTGTCCTGCTTCTGTTGTCACATGAACATTGACTATTCATTACAATAAAGGCTTTTATCGGAGTGCGGCTGTCCAGAATCCATTCCTTCAATATTGCTGTGGGGGATCTGTCAGGATGGAGAGCAGGGAAAGGGGCAGGTAATTGTGTCTCTTCCTTGTCTGATTCTTTTTTTATTCTTTTATTCACTCATAGCTGAGGCATAGTAAACCATGTAGTAGGCTTCAGTTTATAGATAAACGAGAAGCTCTGTACAGAGCTAATCCTGTTCATTCATTCTGTGCAGCTGAGGCTGGAGAGAAAGGAACTGATGAATCTGTCCTCAGTCCTTTTCTCTGTCTCAAAAGTGAGACATCAGGGGTCTGTGATATTCCACCAAAGCCCCTCAATGGGGGTCCTAAAAATATGTAAAAGAATAATAAAAAATTAAATTCTAAATAAAATAAAACAACAAAAAAAGCAAAAAATAATAAAACAACAGCAATAACAAAAAACTAATGACACCAGTGGCGGAACTACCAGAGTTGCTTAGGTCGCTCTTGCAACTGGATTCTGGCATTTCATACCATGGGGGGGACCCCAAGATGGCAGAAAGGTGGATCATAATAAATCTATGGAAAAGGCTCCATTCGGGGGCCAGGACTTGCACTGGGGCTCTTAAGGTTCTAGTTTTTTTGCCTATGATCCCCAAAGGGACCGCACAATATTCTGGCCTGGCACAGGACATCTTGTAAGCCAGGAAACTTAACCAAAAAGTGTTGCACAACAGGAAAGGTACATATGTCAGCTGGGCAGCCAGCAGGTTGGTGCAATTATTAGACAAGACCCTGCCGGGAAAAAAGATGGCATAGGACCAGCCACCTCTCTTGCTGGCCCTGGAGAACTGCCAAATCTCTGGCTAAGTGTGACTCCTAGTTTTGTCTGGACTGTTGCATAGAGTTGGGTGCTGGCGGGGGGGTGGGGGTTGGTGGTTCTGAGAAGGCCAAGGATGAGGCTATTAAGAAGGAAGGGTTAGAGGTGACTGTGCTGTCATGAACACATGGTTACAAAACCATGAACAGGCTGGGTTCTCTTCAAACCTAATGTTAGTCCCAAACCCAAATCTCATCCCCAATCGTTGCTGAATACATTATCAAAAGCTCTACATTGCATATCTCTGTTTTATAAAGCTCTCTTAAGGCCTAGACTGATTACCCAGGCAGAAATGCAACATCTTATTACTGTAATGCCCCATACACACGATCGGAAATTCCACCAGCAAAAGTCCAAAGTGAGCTTTTGGTCGGAAATTCCGACCGTGTGTATGCTCCACTGGACTTTTGCTGGCGGAATTCCTGCCAGCAAAAGATTGAGAGCAGGTTCTCAATTTTTCGGTCGGAAAAAGTTCCGATCGGAAATTCCAATCGCCTGTACCAATTCCGACGTGCAAAATTCCTACGCATGCTCGGAAACAATTCGACGCATGCTCGGAAACAATTCGACGCATGCTCGGAAACAATTCGACGCATGCTCGGAAACAATTCGACGCATGCTCGGAAACAATTCGACGTATGCTCAGAAACAATTTGACGCATGCTCGGAAGCATTGAACTTCATTTTCTCGGCTCGTCGTGTTGTACGTCACTGCGTTCTTGACGGTTGAAAGTTCAGAGAACTTTTGTGTGACCCTGTGTATGCAAGCCGAGCTTGAGCGGAATTCCATCGGAAAAACCATCCAAGATTTTTCCGACAGAAATTCTGCTCATGTGTACGGGGCATTACACACTTTTTTGAACTGTATAGTATAATAATAAAAAAAAAAACCTACAGTTGTCATTACCCTGTTATCATATGCCTCCTAAGCTGATAACTATGAAGCCTATGATTACTTATTAGACATGTGCACACTGAAATATTTCGTTTCGGAATTTCGTTTGCGTCCGAAAAATACATTTATTTAGTTACTCCCGAAATTCGTTTTTATTTATTTCGTTTTTTTCGTTAAAAATTGCATTTGTCCGAAAATTCAAATGAATTAAGGTGGAATCTGTCATTGAAGGCTTATGGTGTCTGTCGAATGTTCAAAGAAGATTCGACGGAGCAGCTAAACTGTATGACTCTGTATAGTTTAGCTGCAATTCCACCCAATTCCAGCAGCAATCTTTCCTCTCTACGTCAAATCTTTTCTCTCTACATCGAATCTTTCCTCTCTACGTCGAATCTTTTCTCTCTACGTCGAATCTTTCCTTTCTACGTCGAATCTTTTCTCTCTACGTCGAATCTTTCCTTTCTGTGTCGAATCTTTCCTTTCTACGTCGAATCTTTCCTTTCTGTGTCGAATCTTTCCTTTCTACGTCGAATCTTTCCTTTCTACGTCGAATCTTTTCTCTCTACGTCGAATCTTTTCTCTCTATGTAGAATAATCTTGGACTATTAGAGTTAAGGTTAGGCACATTCGACCACAGGTTCAATGGACACAGATTGTTATTGTCAGCGTCGAATCTCCTATCTATATCCAACAGTTGTCACAAAGAAAATAAAGCATTTGTTTATGTCGGATCTTTCGTTTTTCGGATTCTGCACTTTCGTTATCGTTTGTTAAAACGATAAGGAAAATACCTGAAATTCGGACGAAAACGAATGCACGTGTCTATTACTTATGATGAGGTTGCCTCTTGAGAGACAAGAAAATCAGTAGTATCCATTTGCCATTTGACCCAAAAGTGTATCCCCTACATGCTACCACTGGAATTCATTCTCTTGAGTAAATCCCCATCTCTTGAATAAATCTCACTGACTTTCATTAAAGGAAATGTTTATCAAATTAGACCATATGAGGCTGATGGAGGATTTCACTTATTTTTAAAAAGATACTTATAATGATAACTATTATAAAATTTGTGCTGGCAAACAGAGAAATACATTTCTCACCTTTCAAAAGACTGAACCCAACACTACCCCACGATGATGTCTAGAACAGGCGGATGCACCATAGCAAGGGACTGTTTGCCCATTGTATACTAGTATCATGTGCTTTACACTGACAAACCATAAGGAAAACCCTCTGTAAGCGAACTCCTTTTCAAACAGTACTTTGTACATTTCCATAACAAGGGACTGTTTGCCCATTGTATATACAAGTGTCACATGCTTCACACTGAACAACCATAAGGAAAACCCACTGTTAGCGGCCTATACAATGTACTTTGTATATTTCCACTCCTGCCTGACCCTACTTGTGTCTTGTTTTGTCTAACCCCTCATAACTGTTGTAGGGACTCTACATCACTGGTCCCCAATCTTCCTGGCACCAGGGACTGGCTGCGCAAAAGAAAGACCCTCCACGGACTGGGGGGGGGGGGGTAAGGGAGTAGTTCACTTTTATTTTGATTAGGACATGATTGTTAGCTCACACTGTTCCAGTGGCGGCCTGTAATGCAGGGTGCAGGGGTTCCGCCCCCCCCATCCATGCATCCGGTCCCCTAATATGCATGTGGGGCTCTAGACGCCGGGATTCCAATTTTTTTTTTTGTCTGTAGAAGCACGTGATTGGAGCCAGAGGCTGTGTGACAGTAGCAAATTAATATTGGTGTTTGCGGTGATCATCCACCATTTGTCTGATCTTGGTTTGCTTGCAGTGAACATCCATCATGGGATTTGGGGGGGCTGTCATTAGTTTGCCGCCCCCTCCCCAAAATATTTAGCACCAGCCGCCACTGCACTGTGGATGAGTCAAAACAGTCAAGGGACAGGAGTGATATTTCCAGGAAATAAATCAGAGCAAGGAGCGTGTCTGCTGGACAGAGTGATTTGACAGGACATATTACATGCAACTATGTGAGTGTCAGCTAGAGAGTAACAGTGATTGCAGGGAGGCACCATGACCACCTAGATAAAAAAAGGGGGTCAAGGGGGGAGTGAGCAGCTTAAACTTATTCCACATATTCACCAGCATGGCTGATCCAGAAATACAAGCATGAGGACACCAGATGGGTTTTTGGTAGCAGCCTGTCACCTTGGGGGGGGGGGGGGTGGGCACTGGGGTGTTGGTGGTGCAGCCTGAATCTCACTGGTGCTCTACAAAATACTGTCCCCAGCCAGCTCTCCTCTCTCCCCTTCTTCTTCATGGCCACAGAGATGTAAGGGAGTAGTGGCGCTGGGAGAGGGCATCCTCTGGTGGTCAGAGAGTGGCAGCGCAGGTGCTGGCTCACTCACCTGTCGCTCACCTCCCCACCACACCACCCAGCACCAGTCTGTGGCCCAGGGGTTGGGGACCCCTGTTCTACGTTATATAAAAAAAAGAGAGATAGAATGACTTGGATATATCACTTTGTCTGCTTTTGTAACTATTAGAAACTTTAACAAACATAAAAAAAAGGAACAAAGGAAGCTACACAACCATATAGAGAACTGCTGCTAGTGGTACTTCTTCCAAATTGTACTTTGACCTTTCCCTAACCCTACTTTACTTTGTCTTGCCCTGTCTATCCACTTATAACTGGTGCAGAACAATAAATTTCTAATAAAAAAAAAAAAGAGATATACAGAGAGTGGCTGAGTTTTATATGACGTATTTTGCTCTTGTAAAACTAATAAAAATCTTATCAAACACAAAAAAGAATGAGGAAGCTGAGAAGGTTTATATTTATGAACAAAAAAATTGTGTTTTTCATTAGACCAGAGAGAGTTCTCTGCTGAATATCATCCTCTCTGCTGGAATGGGAGTTCTCAGGGTTCTCATCCTTATCGCCACAGGTAAGTAGATCTCCAACGAGTCTGTACTGACCTAAGTTCTCACAGAGGGCAGCCAAACAAAAAGTTGAATAGTGAAAACCTAGGCCACAATAGGATTCCCATTATCACATCTGAGAACTGTCTACCTAAACTTTCTATGAAGATTCCCCATTGTAACTAGGGGTGAGCAGAGTGATTTTTATCTATTTTGAATTTGGTCCAAACTTTTTTATTACATTTTCAGCAAAAATTTTGTTGTAGCTCAATTTTTGCCCTTTGAGCTACTTAGACAAAATCTGTAATGCCGCGTACACACGAGCGGTTTTGCCGTCGGAATAAACTCTGAAGGTTTCTCAGACGGAATTCCGCTCAAGCGGTCTTGCCTACACACGGTCACACCAAAGTCCGAACGTCTAGAACGCGGTGACGTACAACGCGAACAATGGGACTAGAAAAAAGAAGTTCAATAGCCAGTAGCCAATAGCTTCCGTCTCGTACTTGCTTTTGGTACGTCGGAACAGCATACAGATGAGCGGTTTTCCCGATAGGAATTGGTTCCGTTGGAAATATTTAGAACATGTCCCATTTCTAGGTCCGTCAGAATTTTTGAAAACAAAAGTCTGATGAGGCACACGATCGGAATAGACGATGAAAAGCTTCCGTCAGATTTTTTCTTTCGGACATTCCGTTTGTGTGTACGCCGCATTAAAAATAAGGCAACTTGCTCTCTTATTTATTTAAAGCTTCCTTTTTTGTAGTTTAGTGTAGTAGTTTCGTTTTTTCTTGTTCTTTTTTTGTTTGTTTCTTTCCCATTTTTCATGTGTGTATATCGTTATATACTGTATGTACTTTTTATTAGTTGCAATTTAGCCTTTCCCAAAGACTCCAATGCATTTCACTAGAATGGAAATTTTGGGGAAACAAACACTCTTCATTTTTCTCATCTTTAATTATAACACTTTCAAGGGCTACATGAGGAGATGTAATAAAAATAAAAAGGAAAGCTTTATATTCTGGACTTTGATGAATTTTTCAGGATTTCTTGGAACAAACTTTTTTTTTATTTTTATAAATTTTATTGAGTAAAGTACGAACCTACAATGCTCAAATATGTTAATCAAACAGGTGTAGGTTTGAAAAAGCAGAGAAAAATAAAAACATATAGAAATATGTTTGTAATTATTTTTGTAATTACAAAAATAAGAAATATTTTTGTACCAAGGTACAAAAAGCCATTACATAGTTTTTATAATGTATAGAAAACTAACTGTATCAGAATTTATAAACGTTTGGTATGATCAAAGCACTATCAATATAAGGATGTAAGCAAATACATTCTATATTTGTTTTTAAATGTGGAAGGAAGAAGAAGAAAATAAATAAATACATAAATGGAGAGGAAGGGGATGTGGGAAGCATATGGGGGGCTAATTATTCCCTTTGGTTGCAAACTTTTTTATTATTAATAAAAGATCACAGAATACAACAAGAAGTAATTTGATTTGGAGATACATTAGATATCTCACCGTACAAATAACGTAAAACTTTTACAGTAATAACAATGCAACATTTTAAGTGCTATCAGAGCTAGACATGTGCACTGCCAAAAAATGTGTATATTTATATTTTTGTTTCACTCGTTTTTTGTTTTTTTTCGTTTTTCGGGTCATTCGTACATTCGTAAATTCGTAAATTCGTAAATTCGTACATTCGTAAATTTGTACATTCATACATTCGAACATTTGTACATTAGAAAATTTGTATATTCGTACATTCGTAAATTCGTACATACGAACACTTGTACATTCGTACATTTGTAAATGCGTAAATTCGTTCAATCATAAATTAGAAAAATTGTATATTCGTACATTCGAACATTTGTACATTCGTACATTTGTAAATACGTAAATGCATTCATTCGTAAATTAGAAAATTCTAAAATTTGGAAATACGAAACTCTGAATACCCATAAAATAGAAAATCTGAAATAGTGACTAACTATTAAATTATAGGTATTTGTCAAATTTGGCTGTTAGTGAACACAAATTTATCTGAAGTTACGAATTATCCGAAATAACGAACGCCGCATCTAAACAAAATGGAACGGAACAAGTTAATAACAAATAATAATAATAAAACATTTTTATTATTATTATTATTGTTATTTATTATTATTAATGCATTACGTTCCATTTGTTTGTATACGGCATTCGTTATTTCGGATAATTTGTAACTTAAGATAAATTTGTATTGGTTACGTTCACTAACAGCCAAATTTAAAAAGGAAAATACAATACCTATAATTTAATAGTTAACAATAGTTAAGTTATTATTAGTTAATTATAAATTCAGATTTCCGAATTTATGAATGTACGAATTTGCGAATGTACGAATTTGCGAATGTACGAATGTACGGATTTACGAATGTGCAAATGTACGTATTTACGAATGTACGAATTTACGAATGTACGAATTTACAAATTTTCTAATTTACGAATATTCGGAAAAATTTGTTAAATGGATTTTTCTGAATATTTGAAAATTTGTAAATTCGTACATTCGTAAATTCGTACATTTGCACATTTGCACATTCGTAAATTTGTACATTCATAAATTCGTACAATCATAAATACTTACATTTGCACATTCGTAAATTCGTATATTTACGAATTAACGAATTTGTCGAAATTCGTTAAAAAACTCATTCGGAACTAAACAAATTGCACATATCTAATCAGAGCTCGCTACTACGAAACCGGGTGGAATAGTAGTACAACTGTTACGAGAATATCAAGTGTCAATGAGGAGTGCCCCCGAAACAATAACAACACATAACACAAACCAATCATTATCAGGTCAGGGGGATATTGGTCATAAGAGATATTTAGGGCAGGGATCCTCAAACTACGGCCCTCCAGTTGTTCAGGAACTACAATTCCCATCATGCCTAGTCATGTCTGTGAATGTCAGAGTTTCACAATGCCTCATGGGATGTGTAGTTCTGCAACAGCTGGAGGGCCGTAGTTTGAGGATCCCTGATTTAGGGTATGGGCCTTGTTCTTGTTATAGGGAGTATGTATATAGAATTTTTAGTCAGAGGGTAGATAGAGGAAAGGGGGAGTGGGAAAGAAGAGAAAGTAAAGAGAAGTGTCGAAAGAGAGAAGGATAGAGCGAGAAAGAATACATCAGTGTCGGCGGGACCGCACGGGAACCCAGAAGACTACCAGATCACTCAGTAGTATTTGTACTGAGATTCATGGTATAAGCAGGTTTGTGTCGAAGTCTGCAGGAAGGAAGTTATCTGCCCAGGGTGTCCAAATTTTAGAATGTTGGGGGATGCGACTAATTATTCCCTTTAAAGCTGTATAGGTGAGACAGGGAACAAAACTCTTTTAGACGAGATTTCATGTACATCTCATCCCAGAATTTGGCATTTGACAACCCAGTGTTAAAACTGCTTAGAAGTCTTGGAGAGGGCAACTAAATTGAAAGGATATACAATCATTTTTGGGTAATAAGATAAGCTCTAAAAAAAATTAAAAGGCAAAAAATAATATCATTATATTTAATAAAGAGGAGACTATTTAGTTGAGGAAATTGAATGGACCATCCTCGGAAACTATTTTTTTTCCCTCCTAATGAAAAAGTTAGCAATAGATGCCAGGCAGGGGGACATGGTTGGCCTTCTGTGGACCAAACCTACCAGGGTTAGAGGTTAAGAATAACAGGACATTTGTTTTTCTTTCAATCGTATTAACCATGTAACTGTATAGCCTTATGCCGCGTACACACGATCGGAATTCCGGCCAGAAAAAGACCGATGAGAGCTTTTCATCGGAAAATGCGACCGTGTGTAGGCTCCATCGGAATTTTGCTGCCCGAATTTCCGACAGCAAAAAATTGAGAGCATGTTCTCAATTTTTCCAACGGCAAAGGTTTCTATCGGAAATTCGGATCGTCTGTAGCAATTCTGAAGCGCAAAATTCCTACGCCTGCTCGGAAACAATTTGACGCATGCTCAGAAACAATTTGACGCATGCTCAGAAACAATTTGACGCATGCTCAGAAACAATTTGACGCATGCTCAGAAACAATTCGACGCATGCTCGGAAGCATTGAACTCGGCTCGTTGTAGTGTTGTACGTCACCGCGTTCTTGACGGTCGGAATTTGGTGTGACCGTGTGTCGGCAAGACAGTTTGAGCGGAATTCCGTCGGAATTCCGTCGAGAAAACCGTCAGAGCTTTTTCCGACGAGAATTCCGATCGTGTGTACGTGGCATTAGAGTCTATATGATTGATAATAACAGTATGCCACTTGTGTGGGTAACTCTCTAAAAAACAAAAAGAAAGCATACAAGATCAGACAGTGGTCAGGAGAGCCCTTTATAGTAGCAGTTGATTAGAGAGCTTCCAGTGGTAACATTACATATAAAATAGAATGATTTAGGCTGGCCATACATTATATAATTTTTCTTTAGATTAAATATTTATATATTTTTCAGATGTTTTCCTTGTATTTCCTGACAAAGCGGTCAAACCGTGAAACTAGTCGAAATACCACACCATCTGTAATTTTAGAAATTGTTTTCTGTTTTTTTGTATTAAAGAGGAAGTAAAGCCTCTGTAAAAAAAAAAAAAAAAAAAGACACCCTGCAAGACAAAGGCATAATGAGCTAGTATGCATAGCATACTAGCTCATTATGAAAAACTTACCTGAAAACGAAGCCCCCGAAGCGGTCCTTATCTTCAATCTTCTTTGAAGCAGGGCCGCAGGGCCGTAGTGACTTCCGGGTCTCGCCGCTCCAGCGCTATCATTCGCTGGAGCGGCGATGACGTCACTCCCGCGCATGCGCACGAGATCGGCATATTGCCGTGAGAGCGGCATACTCAGTGCGCCCTCAGTGCGCCTGCGCGCCGCTGTCTACGGCGCATGCGCAGTAGACAGCGATGCCTTTTCATCGCTAAATATCTCCTAAACCATGTAGGTTTAGGAGATATTTATTGGACCTACAGGTAAGCCTTAATCTAGGCTTACCTGTAGGCCAAAGTCATGTGGAAGGGTTTACTTCCACTTTAATACATTTTTTTTTAATTTTTACATTTTGTTTATATATTCATTTGTACACAAATTTTTATTTGTACCGAAATAGTCCAAATGCTCCAGACCAGACTCCCAAACCTCTATTCTATTCTACTTTTTTCACTCATGGTTAGTGTTTGGCTGAAGCCATTTTTTTATCAATCAACTGTGTTTACTCCACTTACTCCAAGGACTCTTTCTGAGATGTGGTGATCTTTTATTTAAATTTTTTTTTGCTGGAAAATTACTTAGAACCCCCAAAAATTACTAAGTACTGTTCTGGGACACCTGTGTGTGAGTCCTAGAAGGCTGCGGGGGGGGGGGAGGAGGAGGGGCTGGAGATCTTTGTAGTCCGCCTCAGCGATCCTAAAGATTGTCCTCACACTGTGGATAATATCCATAAAAGTCCTTTATTCCATAACACAGGAAAAACAGAACTAGGATATGTGATACAGTTAACGCGTTTTACACAAGAAGCGTGTCATCACAACTCATGTAAAAGGCGTTAACTGTATCACATATCTTGGTTCTGTTTTTCCCGTGTTATGGAATAAAGGTCTTGTGTGAGGCCAATCTTTAGGATCGTTGAGGCGGTCTACAAAGATGTCCAGCCCCTCCTCCCCCCCCCCGCAGCCTTCTGGGACACACACAGGTCCCAGGAGACTGCGGGACCATTCACAAAGCACAGCACGACCCATGAATGCACAGTAGAAAGCCAGGAGGCTTTACTGATGGTTTCCCTTAGTGAAGATGCAGACGCCTGCACCCAAAGCCTACTAAAGAATTAGCTTGTGTGCCGACATCGCTGAACCCCGGGAAAGGTAAATTTCTTTATACTAAAAATCAGCAGCTACAGTATTTGTGGGGAGGAGACTGGAGCTTCTCTTTAACCACTTTCAGACAGGACCATTTTGCTGGCTTAAGACCAGACCACTTTTTGCGTCGCTTTAACTGACAATTGCGCGGTCGTGTGACGTGGCTCCCAAACAAATTGACGTCCTTTTTTCCCACAAATAGAGCTTTCTTGGTGGTATTTGATCGCCCCTGCGGTTTTTTATTTTTTGCGCTATAAACAAAAAAAGAGCGGCAATTTTGAAAAAAAAACGCATTATTTTTTACTTTTTGCTATAATAAATATCCCCCAAAAATATATACAAAAACGATTTTTTCCTCAGTTTAGGCCGATACGTATTCTTCTACATATTTTTGGTAAAAAAAAAATGCAATAAGCGATTATTGATTGATTTGCGCAAAAGTTATAGCGTTTACAAAATAGGGGATAGTTTTATAGCATTTTTACTAGTAATGGCGGCGATCAGCGATTTTTATTGTGACTGCGATATTATGGCGGACACATCAGACATTTTTGACACATTTTTGGGACCATTGTCATTTATACAGCAATCAGTGCTATTTAAATGCACTGATTCCTGTCTAAATGACACTGGCAGTGATGGGATTAACCAGGGGGTGGCAGTGTAGGGGTTAAGTGTTCCTAGGGGCGTGTTACTAACTGTGGAGGGTGTGGCTTTGTTTTAGTGAACACTGATCTCTGCTCCAATCACAGGGAGCAGAGATCAGTGTCACTAGTTGCTAGGCAGAACTTCCGCACCACCCCGTTTAGCCATCCCGTGAGACGATCGTGGGTATCCCCGCAGCGATCGAGTCCGCGGGACCCGCGGCCGGACTCGCGGGGGTCCCGACCGCCGCCGGCGGCGCGCACGCGATGGCAAGGCAGCAATCTTAAAGGGACGTACCTGTAAGCCCTTTTGCCTGTCCGTGCCATTCTGCCGACGTACATCATTGTGCGCCGGTCGGGAAGTGGTTAAGTCGGTGGATAGTTTTGACACAATTTTACACTTTCTTTTTATTTTGTGAGAAATTTACAAATTTTAGTCCAAATCTGGGCTCCAGTATTTCTCTGCCTTTTTTCTACAGAAATATTTTAATCTTGCCTTTTAGATGTGGGTGGTTCTTAATAATGCAGATATAATGGCGTACCGCCTTTACATTGTTACATTGTGAATGAAGGGTGCGAATGCGGATGCATTTAATTCACAAGATTGTCTCAGTCTTCCAGATAGATAAATACTGGGTGTCAGTTAACCCAGAAGACGTAGAACATCTTCTGATCATAAAGAATAACTGCAGGGGACAGCACCAGAGATGGGGTGTGTATTGCAGCCAGGGACGGACTGATAACTCATGGGGCCCCCGGGCAATAGGAGATTATGGGGCCCCCAGGCAATCAGAGATTATGGGGCCACACAGTATACACTCACACAGTATACAATCACACGGTATACACAGACATGTTTCTATTGGCTAAGAAGAACCTGGAGAGGTGGGGCAGCTATAACTCGGGATTTTTAGACCAAAAGGATGTCGGTAAGGGACATTTCAGAGACAGATGTAAAAAAAAACACAGATTTTTACATACTGTCCCTGGTTTAACTGAGGCTGGCAACCCTGATGGGGCCCCCTAGTGGCCCGGGGGCCCTCGGGCAGTGCCCGAATGGCCGAATGGTCAGTCCGCCCCTGTTTGCAGCCTGATCTCCTTTTTTTTTAACTGCCTGAAGAAGAAAGAAAATACTTGATGTTCAAAGTACATGGCTGAGATCTGAGTCATCAAAGTTTCTTTTGGAGAATCACTCCTGAGGATTTTTATCCCTTGAAAGCCACCATACAAATGAAAATGGATTATTTTCTTGTGTGTATTATTTATGTATATATTTTGTATGTTTTATATATATAAATATTTTATTGTGGAAGCTAAACAAATTCACACTCATTCTTTATTTTTTGCTTGTGTCAGCCGGCAATGCTTTCGTTGCGGCAGATTTTTCAGTGTGCGGTTCCTCGTTGGTGTCCAGTCGAATAGTTGGCGGTAAAAAATCATTGGATGGGGAGTGGCCCTGGATGGTTGCTGTTAAAGTTGGAACACTAGATGAAGAATATTTATGTGGAGGCTCTCTGATCTCCCCAGAGTGGGTTATGACGGCAGCACATTGCATCCACCGGTGAGTATAACATGTTACCTTTATAAACCAATTCTTCCATCAGGCACCAATGTTTCTAAAAATCAGGCGTGGGCATGTAGACCGATTCAGTGTGCATCGTTTATAAAGTGTCCAATTTAAAACTGTCAACTGTGCATCATTGGTCATCATTGATTTACCCAAAGGGCCCTGTAAAAGTGTTAATATTTTCACCCATCACCCAGCTATTGAGTCTTAGCTTAGCTTGTTTACTGTGGATAGATGTAGGTGAAGTGTATCTTATACAATACCCTAAACTCATAGTTCACCACTTGGATATTACAAACCAGGAGCACACCTGGGTGCTTTAAACTTTTCTCTGCCTAGAACTAAGCAGGGTTCCAGGCAGTGGTGGGCCGTGCATTGTGAGCGCACGGGCGCCGCCGCCTGACACCTCCGCCGCTCTTCCTATTCATGTGCCCGGCCCTATTCAGGACACCGGACACATGGATTACTATGGTGGGGATAGGCGGGGGGGGGGTGTATTTTGAGGCACGTGATTAGAGCCAGGAGGCTCTAATAGGATTCAAAATAGGGTGGGCTCGGGGCGCAGAGCACTGCTTCCCGATCCCACCCTGTTGTGTGGCATAGCGAATGGACTTTCGCTATTTTCACACTTACGTTCCTCCCTGCCAATCAGCAGGCAGGTCAGTGAGACCTGTCTCCCGATTGGCCAAAGCATTAGTCGATCCTATTGGATGCCTAACGCTTTGGTGAAAGGGGAGACATGGCGGAGGAAGCCTGAAGATGAGCCGAGCATACACAGACATCCCCCGCCCCCCTCTGAAGTCACGGGGAAAGCCATAGGGAAGTCCCCATGACGTCCCCATGCGTCAGAGGGGGTGGGGTCACCAGGTGGCCCCGCCCTCCGTTATAAAAGACCTGTCAGACGAAGCAAAGCCTCACACAGCGGGAGCCTCCCATTGCGAGGCGCGGCCCAAGAAGAGACCGACGCTGTGGAAGAAGATGCTGGAGAGAAGCCTCAGAGACCGACGCCGTGGAAGAAGATGCCGGAGAGAAGCCTCAAACAGCGGGAGCCTCCCATTGCGCGGAGCGGCCCAAGAAGAGACCGACGCCGTGGAAGAAGAAAATGCCGGACGAGAAGACCAGAGCAAGAAGAAGCGGATCAGAGGAAGAAAAAGATGGAAGAAGATGGAAGAAGAAGATGAAGAAACCGAAGGATGAAAAAAGGAAGAAGACCAGAAAAAAGAAGATGAAAGAAGACTTTAATAAAGGAATTGTCAAAAACCATCTCCTGTCATTTTTAACATTTTTGTCACTTTTTTGGTGAAATGGTAGGGGTACTTTTGTGCCCCCTTACCATTTCACACAGGGGGCAGGATCTGGGGGTCCCCTTGTTAAAGGGGGCTTCCAGATTCCGATAAGCCCCCCGCCCGCAGACCCCACAACCACCGGCCAGGGTTGTGGGGACGAGGCCCTTGTCCTCATCAACATGG
Source organism: Lithobates sylvaticus (assembly GCA_028564925.1). NCBI lineage: Eukaryota > Metazoa > Chordata > Amphibia > Anura > Ranidae > Lithobates > Lithobates sylvaticus. Next base: position 301,688,381 of record CM053031.1, on the reverse strand, counting down.
GGACAAGGTGCTTTGGGGGGTCACAGACCCCCAAAGCACCCTCCCAATGTTGAGGGCATGTGGTCTGGTACGGTTCAGGAGGGAGGGGGGGCGCTCTCGTCCCCCCTCTTTTCCTGCGGCCTGCCAGGTTGCGTGCTCGGATAAGGGTCTGGTATAGATTTTGAGGGGACCCCACGTAATTTTTTTTTTTTGGCCGGGGTTCCCCTTAAAATCCATCCCAGACCTCAAGGGTCTGGTATGGATTTTGAGGGGGACCCCACGCCATTTTTTTTTTGGCCGGGGTTCCCTTTAATATCCATAGCAGACCTGAAGGGCCTCGTTATTGAATTTGGGGGGACCCCCACGCTTTTTTTTTTTTTTTATCAATGACTTTTTTTTTATCAATGACTTTCAATGAATGACTGTTCTCTGTGTTATGGGAGCCGTCAATTCATTATAGCCGTGAGTGATTTTAAATAGCTTTTTTTCCTGCAAAAATGACACTTTGTGCAGGGACAGTTCTAAGCACGGGAAACATGCGCCCCTTCACAGGCATACTATAGACACCCCCCAGGTACGAAATTTAAAGGAATATTACACTTTTATTGTTTCACTTTAAGCATTATTAAAATCACTGCTCCCGAAAAAACAGCCATTTTTTAAAGCTTTTTTTTTGCATTGATACATGTCCCCTGGGGCAGGACCCGGGTCCCCAAACACTTTTTATGACTAACTTTTTAAAAATAAATTACTTCAATGACTGTTCTCTGTATTAAGGGGGACGGGAGCCAACAATTTATTATAGCCGTTCGGGTCCCCATTGACTTCAATGGGGTTCGGTGTTCGGGGTCAAGTTCGGGTCAAGTTCGGTCCCGAACCCGAACTTTTTTCCGAACTTCGGCCGAACCTGCCAAACCCGAACATCCAGGTGTCCGCTCAACTCTAGTCAGCACATGAACTGACCAGTTAAAGTTGGCTTCTTGGCTTCTTGTGCTGCTTTTGCCCTTACCCAATCTGAGCTCTGCTGTATAGGGACTGTAAGAGGCTGATACCAACTCAGGCATTTCAAAAAAATGCATGTAATAATGTATTAATTAATAGAGAGTTAATGTATTTTGATTATTTTATAACCACCCTATTATCATTTATATTGTGATACTTTTAAAAATCTTTTGGTCTCATTTGTTTACATGCAATTGCATTCCCCTTCTGAAGGGTCAATAGACATTATTGTGACTTAGAATCATAGCAAACTCTGATGACACTGCCTATCCTCATAACACTGGGCTCCATAACATTGGGCTCCATAACATTGGGCTCCATAACATTGATTTCCATAACATTGGGCTCCATAATATTGGGCTCCATAACATTGGGTTCCATAACATTGATCTCCATAATATTGGGCTCCATAACATTGAGTTCCATAAATTTGAGCTCCATAAAATTGGGCTCCATAACATTGAGTTCCATTACATTGGGCTCAATAACACTGGGCTCCATAACATTGAGCTCCATAACATTGGGTTCCAATACTTTGAGTTCCATAACATTGGGCTCCATAATATTGGGCCCCATAAAGCCCCATACACACGGTCGGACAATCCGCGGACCAGGTCCGTCGGACCATGTCCGTCATACTTTGTCCGATGTTGGTTTTGCGTACACACGGTCAGACAAAGTTGTCGGAAAATCCGATCATTCTGAACGTGGTGACGTTTGTTGCCTACGACGGGACTACGTAGAGGCTAGTAGCCAATAGCTTTGGTCTTGTAATGTGATCTGAGCATGCGTAGCACTTTGTCCGGTCGGACAACCGTACACACGATCGGATTTGGTGTGATCGGACCGTGTTGACGGCAAATCTTTCCAGCAGGAGATAAGACTTTGTCCGTCGGACAATCCGATGAACACTGTCCGATGGTGCATACACACGGTCTGATTTTTCAACAACCTTGTCCGATCGGACAGAATCCATGAAAAAGTCCGACCGTGTGTATGGGGCTTAACATTGGGCTCCATAACTTTGGGCTCCATAACATTGGGTTACATAACATTGGGCTCCATTACATTGGGCTCCATAATATTGGGCCCCATAACATTGGGCTCCATAACTTTGGGCTCCATAACATTGGGTTACATAACATTGGGCTCCATAACATTGAGCTCCATAACATTGAGCTCCATAACATTGGGCTCCATAACATTGGGCAGCCATAACATTGGGCAAATTATGAACAAGTTGTATCTCATTCAATAAAACTTGAAGTTCATTGATAGTAATGATATTGCACTGCCTTCTGCAGCAGATGGATATGTTTCAGTTATACATATTATGTTCTGTTTTCTTTCTGCAGTCCTATCCAGCTATCGGATTATGAAGTATATTTGGGCATGTACCAGCTGGATGTGATCAGCTCTCATACAGTTATTGCCAATGTAAGCTCTATTATCATCAATAGTAACTTTACAAGTGTTGGAAACCCTGGAGACATCGCCCTGGTACAGCTGGCCACACCTGTCAACTATACTCAGTACATCAAACCAATCTGTCTGCCATCTTCCACAACCACCTTCCCCTGTGGTACGGAGTGCTGGGTGACCGGCTGGGGTACAGGATATTATGGTGAGTCCATGAAATGATAAGGAAAAGTGATTTCACTCATCTTCTATACAAAGAATCCAGACCTGTCACTTACACCCAATACATCATGTTAATTAACGGTGGGCAAATCTTCCTGGGTTAGATTTACAGGGGATTCATCAAGTCATGTTAGAAATCCATGAACCCTGAACTCAGTAGCGAATCCTTTGGAAGTCTTTGGGTGAGGACAAATCTTGATACTAAATTCTGGCCATATTCAAGGCTAATAGGCAAGCTTGTGTCAAAAAAGCAATGGAGTACTAAAACAGCTAATTTGCATGTTTGTTGTCAAAAAGTCTGATCGTGTGTATGGGCCTTAAGAGTGTCCGAACCCAGAGTGTCAGTGGTATTGGACGACTTGCAAGGTCGGGGCAACCAGTGGAATGACCTTGGTGTCACTCACCTGGCAGGAGTCCTTTTCCCCAGCACGCAGAATGTCTTTAACCACTTAAGAACCAAGCCTATTGCTGACATTTGTTGTTTACAATTTAAAATCAGTATTTTTTGCTAGAAAATTACTTATAACCCCCAAACATATATATATATTGTTTTTAGCAAAGACTCTTTAGAATATTTTTTTGGAAAAAATACACCTTACTGAATTAAAAAATAAATAAACAGTAAAGTTAGACCAGATGTTTTTGTATATTGTAAAAGATGATGTTACACCGAATAAATAGATACCTAACATGTTACGGTTTAAAATTGCGCACACTCCTGGAATGGCGACAAATTTTGGTACTTAAAAATCTCCATAGGCAACGCTTTAAAATTTTTTAACGGTTACCAGTTTAGAAGTACAGAGGAGGTCTTTTACTAGAATTATTTCTCTCACAATCGCGGTGATACCTCACGTGTGATTTTAACACTGTGTACACTCGCAGGTGCGGCTTACGTATGCATCTAACATAAGCGTCTAAAATACCCCAAACCTTTCCACTGCACTTAAAAGTATTCAAAATGTCAAAATCTGCATTTTTGAATACTGTGGATTTATTTAAATCAGCGGCGTTTGCAGCTGTGTAAACCGGAAGTAACGTTGTGATGACGCTTCCGAGTTAAAGTGGTTGTAAACCCTTCCAAATGACTTTGGCCTACAGGTAAGCCTAGATTAAGGCTTACCTGTAGGTCCAATAAATATCTCCTAAACCTACATGGTTTAGGAGATATTTAGCGATGAAAAGGCATCGCTGTAGACAGCGGCGCACAGGCGCACTGAGGGCGCACTGAGGATACCGAGATCACGGCGATATGCTGATCTCGTGCGCATGCGCGGGAGTGACGTCATCGCCGCTCCAGCGAATGATAGCGCTGGAGCGGCGAGACCCGGAAGTCACTCCGGCCCTGGATGGCGGCGAAGAAGATCGAGGATAAGGAGCGCTTCGGGGGCTTCGTTTTCAGGTAAGTCTTTCATAGTGAGCTAGTATGCTATGCATACTAGCTCATTATGCCTTTGCCTTGCAGGGTGTCTTTTTTTTTTTTAAGAGGCTTTACTTCCTCTTTAATATGTCAGAGACCCAATGGAAGCCAATTCCGGGTTTGTTCGGGACTCCGGCCAGCCGGCGGACGTGCCCGCTGGTCGCTTTCTATCACCAGAAAGCTGGCCACCTCTAAAAAGTGGTACAGGTACGTTGTTTTGTTAAAAAAGATGCACATTTGTGAGTGCATTCCTGCATTGCACCAGTGTGAACGGAGCATAACAGTGATCTATCAATGTATTGCCTTCTTAAAGAGGAGGGCCCACAAAAAAATAAAAATAAAAGTCAGCAGCTACAAATACTGCAGCTGCTGACTTTTAATAATCGGACATTTACCTGTCCCAGGGTCCAGCGATGCGGGGGAACGAGGCCCCCCTCGTTCCCTGCTCCGCTTGGCGGTGCCGGCATTCTTACTGTGGGCACCCGGCTGTGGCTTCACAGCCGGGCACATGCGCGAGCGGTGCCGTGCGCCGTGATTCGACGCTCACTCATCTGGGACATGTGACAGGTCCCAGATGACTGTGCGGCGCCTAGGGGAAGTGATGTCAGTGCCCGGGCACTGAAGGTGGCAGACTACGAGGGACCCCCTAGCAACAGGCATTTAAAGGTGAGTAAAACATTTTTTTTTTCCAATTATTTTTTTTTTATGATTTCTAAGCCAATTTTTTTTTTTTGGTGGCAACACCACTTTAAGAATAACCTTGTAATCATTGTGTCTTTGTTTCATCTCCAGGGAGCCCATTTTTTTATAGGACCCTCCAGGAGGTCATGGTTCCCCTAATAGACCGTGATACATGTCAAGTAATGCAACAGACAGCGGGAGGTACTAACAAAATACAGTATGATCAGATCTGTGCCGGCTACAAGGATGGAGGAAAGGACTCCTGCCAGGTGAGTGACACCAAGAACATTCCAGCATGGCTCACTTTCAGGTCTGGATCTTTCTACAGAAAGCAGAATCAATGCATGACATCAGTTAATGACTTAATTAACAAAAAAATAAATCAGAATTTTGTAAAAAAAAATTGGGGAAATTAAAAAAAAAAAAATCCGAAGTAGATTGGAAAACGTAATGCCGTGTATATGTGACCGACTTTTCGACGGACTTTCGACAGACTTCCGTCGAATCAGACTTGCCTACACACAATCACACCAAAGTCTGATAGACATGTGCACAACAAAAAAAATCGTTTATTTTCGTTTCATTTTTTTCGTTTCCGAAAAAAAAATAGTTTTTTTTCGTTTCGTTTTTTTTCGTTTCCGTCGATTCGTAACGATTCGTACATTCGTAAGTCGTCGGTGTTCGTATTCGGAACGATTCGTACATTCGTAAGAGTTATTTTTTCGTTGATTTGTTTTTTCGTTTAATTTTCGGAAACATTCGTATTTATTCGTACATTCGTAACATTCGTAACATTCGCAGATTCATAATCAGAGCATAATTCATAATTTGATGTAATGTGTATGCTATTATTACATTTTAATAATTTACGAATCGAAAAAAAAGTTACGAATGTACGAATTTTTTTTGTTCAATAGAGACACGGAAAATTACAAATCGAAAAAAAAAAAAAAAAAAAAGTTACGAATTAAAAAAAAGTTACGAATCGAAAAAAAAAAGTTACGAATCGAAAAAAAAAAGTTACGAATCGAAAAAGAAGTTACGAATGTACGAATTTTTTGGTTCAATAGAGACACGGAAAATGACAAATCGAAAAAAAAAAAAAAGTTACGAATCGAAAAAAAAAGTTACGAATCGAAAAAAAAGTTATAAATTGAAAAAAAAGTTACGAATGTACAAATTTTTTTGTTCAATCCATTCGAAGCACGTTTAGCAGCACCATTGTAAGGGACACGGAAAATTACCAATTCAACAAAAAAAAAAAGTTACGAATGTACGAATTTTTTCATTCGTTTTCGTTTTTCGGATTTTCTTCATTAGTACATTCGTTGTTTCTAATTATATTTTTTTGGATTTTCGTTGTTTTTCGGATTCGTTAGATTCGAACGATTCGTTAATCGGATTCGTACGATTCGAACGATTCGTTACGATTCGTTATTCGGATTCGTACGATTCGAACGATTCGTTCATTCGTACGAAAACGAACGAACGAAAATAACGAAAAAAAAACAAAAAACGAAAAAAAAACAAAACGAATTGCACATGTCTAAAGTCTGACAGATTAGACCGTGATGACGTACGACCGGACTAGAATAAGGAAGTTCATAGCCAGTAGCCAATAGCTGTCCTAGCGTCGGTTTTTGTCCATTGGACCAGCATACAGGCAAACGGATTTTTTCGACCGGACTCGAGTCCGTCAGGAAGATTTGAAACATGTTCTAAATCTAAAGTCCATCTGATTTTTCGACAGCAAAGGTCCGATGAAGCCCACACACAGTCGATTTGTCTGACGGATTCGTTCCGTCGGACCTTTGCTGTTGAAAAGTCCGTCCGCGTGTACACGGCTTTAGATTCTCTTTCAGGTTCTTAATTGCTGTATTTGAGCTAAAATGTATAATTATTGAAGGCTGAACTTTAGGATTGCTTCATCTTTCCATGCCAACATCTTCTTCACATGTACAACTGCACCCTATGTACAAAATATATATGGTCAGATTCTGAAAAGCCCTCCACAAGCAGACCCCCCATAACCACCAGGCCAGTGTTGTTAGGAAGAGGTCCTTGTCCTCATCAATGTGGTGGCAAGATTTATTTGCCAGAGATTCCCCCTGGCAAGGTACCCCCCATGTTGCTGGCATGTGGCCTGGTATTATTCAGGGAGGGGGGGGGGAGGACTCATCCCCCTGGCCAAGTAAGGGTTTGGTATGGATTTTAAGGGGGACTCATGACACATTTTTATGGGATTCACCTTAACCACATACAGACCGGACCAATTTGCAGCCAAAGGACCAGGCCCCTTTTTGCGATTCGGCACTGCGTCGCTTTAACTGACAATTGCGCGGTCGTGTGACGTGGCTCCCAAACAAAATTGACGTCCTTTTTTTCCTACAAATAGAGCTTTCTTTTGGTGGTATTTGATCGCCCCTGCGGTTTTTATTTTTTGTGCTATAAACAAAAAAGTGCGACAATTTAAAAAAAAAAACGCATTCTTTTTTATTTTTTGCTATAATAAATATCCCCCAAAAATGAATAAAAAAAAATTTTTTTTCCTCAGTTTAGGCCGATACGTAATCTTCTACATATTTTTGGTAAAAAAAATCGCAATAAGCGATTATTGATTGGTTTGCGCAGAAGTTATAGCGTTTAGAAGATAGGGGATAGTTTTATAGCATTTTTATTAATAATTTTTTTTTATTAGTAATGACGGCGATCAGCGATTTGTATTGCGACTGCGACATTATGGCGGACACATCGGACATTTTTGACACATTTTTGGGACCATTGTCATTTATACAGAAATCAATGCTATTTAAATGCATTGATTCCTGTATAAATGACACTGGCAGTGAAGGGGTTAACCACAAGGGGCAGTGTAGGGGTTAAGTATGCCTAGGGGTGTGTTTCTTACTGTGGGGGGGCGTGGCTGTCAGCTAGTGAATGCTGATCTCTGCTCCAATCACAGGGAGCAGAGATCAGCGTCACTAGTTGCTAGGCAGAACGGGGAGATGCTGTTTATTTCCGCATCTCCCCGTTCAGCCTTCCCGTGAGACGATCGCAGGTGTCCCCTTGACAATCAAGTCCACGGGACCCGCGGCCGGCCTCACGGGGGTCCCGACTGGCGCGGGAGCGTGCTGCTCCCGGCGCGCTCCCGATGGCACGGAGGCATTAAATAAGGGACTTATATATACACCCTTATGCCTGTCCGTGCCATTCTGCCGATGTACATCGTCGTGCGCCGGTCAGGAAGCGGTTCAAATCTAAACCAGACCTAAAGGGCTTGATATGAGTTTTGGGGGGATCTCACGCTGTTTTTATTTTTTACACTATCCCTAATGTTTGTTTACATTCAGCTGTCAGTTGAGAATCCCTGGCTGACAGGTGAATGTGCTGGGCGGGGATGAATCACTGGTTGTTAGGATGCCGGCGGGTGCTGGTTCCCTAACAAACAGGAGAAAGCTGTCACATTTAGCAGTGGTAATAATACCCCTGCTAGATGTTTTGCTTCACTCTGCAACTGGAGGTTCATTTGGCCAAACACATATTTGTTCGACCCTTTGCATAAGATTCTACATTCTAGGCTGCACACAGAGCAGAAGTCTCCCACTTATTATTTCCCTTTCTGATCAATTAATTAACTAATTTATTAATTAACTTTTATGGTTCAATGTTCCTAAGATATTTTTTTTTTACGATTGAATACTAGGGATTCTTACTTTTACTTGGCAAAAGGCAACAAGGAAACTAGTACACACATACTACAAACATTATGGCAATTATTTATTACACTTGCAGGACTGTTGAGAAATTTGCAAAGAATTTTTTTTATAAGTAGACCCCTTATACTGAAATACTTTTATCTTGGGTTCAGCTTTATTATATATATATATATATATATATATATATATATATATATATATACACACACACACACACACACTATATTACCAGAAGTACTGGGATGCCTACCTTTACACCCACATGAACTTTAATGGTATCCCAGTCTTAGTCCGTAGGGTTCAATATTGAGTTGGCCCCGCCCTTTACAGCTATAACAGCTTCAACTCTTCTGGGAAGGCCGTCCACAAGGTTTAGGAGGGTGTCTATGGGAATGTTTGACCATTCTTCCAGAAGAGCATTTGTGAGGTCAGGCACGAGAAGTCCCGGCTCACAGTCTCCTCTCCGAATTTATCCCAAAGGCGTTCTATCGGGTTGAGGTCAGGATTCTGTGGAGGCCAGTCAAGTTCCTCCACCCCAAACTCACTCATCCATGTCTTTATGAACCTTGCTTTGTGCACTGGTGCGCAGTCATGTTGAAACAGGAAGGGGCCGTCCCCAAACTGTTCTCACGAAGTTGGGAGCATGAAATTGTCCAAAATGTCTTGGTATGCTGATGCTTTAAGAGTTCCCTTCAACCCAAGGACTAAGACTGGGATGCCATTTAAGTTCAGGTGCGAAAAGAGGCAGGCTTCAGAATACTTTTGGTAATATAGTGTATATATGGGTATGAGTATGATACGCAAAAGGGTTAGAAACCCTCTACTTGATGTTCCTCATTTACATATCACTATCTCCTACCCCATACCTTTGATACTAGCGCTAAAAACTAAAATGTCAAAAAGCAAGACCTTCACCGTCCATTTCTCTGATCTTTGCTCTGCTCAGGAGCAACATTTGTCTGAAGAATCTTCAGATTTAACACCTGTGTCCCCATCCAATGCTCCGTGGATCCATCTTCTGACCCACCACTGTAGAAGCCAGCTAGAGAAACCAAAGGGTAGGCATGTACTGGCCATCGGAACTACCGGGAGCTTCCCGGTGGGCCGATGGCTCAGTGGACAAGTCAGGCATAGTCCTGGAGCCGCTCCTCACTGACAGCGAGTGATCGTGATTTCACTCCTGTCACCAAGGAGCAGCGGCCGACACTTGCTGGAGAAAGGATTAGGCTTTCTGCTCCCTCCAGCCTGCAGGGGGAGATAGATAGCTGGCAGACTTTCCTTCCTCTCTCCCCTTATCGCTTGTCAGTTATCACATGACTGGAGAGAGGAACGAGAAGCTGCCTTCGGAACTGTGAGTACACGTGGGAGGGGGAGGAGAGGGGGGACACTCTGATATAAGGGGGTGCTGATGGGGACACTCCAATGTAAGGGAGTGCTGATGGGGACACTCTGATGTAAGGGGTGCTGATGGGGACACTCTGATGTAAGGAGTGCTGATGGGGACACTCTGATGTAAGGGAGTGCTGATGAGGACACTCTGATGTAAGGGGGTGCTGATGGGGACACTCTGATGTAAAGGGGGTGCTGATGGGGACACTCTGATGTAAGGAGGTGCTGATGAGGACACTCTGATGTAAGGGAGTGCTGATGAGGACACTCTGATGTAAGGGGGTGCTGATGGGGACACTCTGATGTAAAGGGGGTGCTGATGGGGACACTCTGATGTAAGGGGGTGCTGATGAGGACACTCTGATGTAAGGAAGTGCTGATGGGGACACTCTGATGTAAGGGAGTGCTGATGAGGACACTCTGATGTAAGGGGGCGCTGATGGGGACACTCTGATGTAAGGGGGCGCTGATGGGGACACTCTGATGTAAGGGAGTGCTGATGGGGACACTCTGATGTAAGGGGGTGCTGATGGGGACACTCTGATGTAAGGGAGTGCTGATGGGGACACTCTGATGTAAGGAAGTGCTGATGGGGACACTCTGATGTAAGGGGGTGCTGATGGGGACACTCTGATGTAAGGGGGTGCTGATGAGGTCCCTCTGATGTAAGGGAGTGCTGATGAGGACACTCTGATGTAAGGGGGACGCTGTTGGGGACACTCAAAATTAAAGTGGGCCAGTCTGGATGAGGTCCAGGGACACATTTTTATCCAAGTCCAGCCCTGCCACAGGGCATGGCAGTGAACCAATCATATAACACACCAATAAGTATGTTGGATGTGGAAAGGCCATTTCTCACAATCAAAAGAATGGACGGGAGGGCGGGGGATTGTAAATCTTTCTTTTGCAGTTCCTGGTTGTTGACATTTCTTTTACTTGGCTACAGAGCTGTTTTAAGCAAAATGAAAATTGACCTGGTCGCTACATTCTAAAGTTCTTCTACAGTACCAAGTCCATACCCATTTACAGCGTGCTCCACTCGTTTTTCTAAATGCTAAGATTGAAACATTATGTTAAATTATCCTGAAAAAAATATGCATTGGTTCAACTGGTGATGATGATCGATGTCTTACAGGGTGACTCAGGAGGACCTCTGGTGTGTAAGGTCCAGGGCGTATGGTACCAAGTTGGAATTGTGAGCTGGGGAAAAGGATGTGCATTACCTAACCTCCCCGGAGTGTACACACTGGTGACGGCCTACGAAGCCTGGATCAGCTCCTACCTGAACGTTTCATTCACCTATGTGTCAAATATCCCTAAAACAATGATGAAATGTGGAGGAAAGTTCTCCATCATAGGCGACCTCAGCTCTGTAGGAAGCATTCTCGATCCTTTTCTCGATCCTTACACCAATGTTTCTTTACCAACAATAACATCGGAAGAAGGATCCAGCATCATAAATGATCTAGAAAGTGGAGTGACCCCCATCCTTTCCCATCATTACTGGATGATCCTGGTCCCAATTACTCTTCTGCTGACACCATTATAATGAAAAATGTCCATCTCAGCTGACCTATACAATGGAGCTGTTTTACTAAAAAAAATAAAAAAAGTAGAGGCCTTTCGCTTTGAAAAGAATACCCAATTACATGTAAGGAAAAATAAAAACAAAAATAAAATAAATTCGTTTTTAGCTTGCATATGATTGGATGATTAAAGTCAGCACAGCTAATTTAAAAAATCATTTTACATTGTGAAGAAAACCGCTCTATTGAAGATATGATGTTGTAATGCCGCGTACACACGATCGGAAATTCGGCCAGCAAAAGACAGATGAGAGCTTTTGGTCGGAAAATGCGACCGTGTGTATGCTCCATCTGACTATTGCTAGCCGAATTCCCGCCAGCAAAAGATTGAGGGCAGGTTCTCAATTTTTCGGTCGGAAAAAGTTCCGATCTGATATTCCGATCGTCTGTAGCAATTCCAACGCGCAAAATTCCTGCGCATGCTCGGAAACAATTTGACGCATGCTCGGAAGCATTGAACTTCATTTTCTCGGCTCATCGTAGTGTTGTACGTCACCGCGTTCTTGGCGGTCGTAAGCTTAGCAAACTTTTGTGTGACCGTGTATATGCAAGACAAGCTTGAGCAGAATTCCATCGGAAAAACCATCCAAGATTTTTCTGACGGAAAATCCGCTCGTGTGTACGGGGCATAATATTTACATAACAATATGTAAACCAAAAATAATGTTACCACGTGAGCATGCTTTACTCCTTTGGTAAATCAGAGATGTCTTCTATTTCCAACATGTTATGTTTTATAAAAAGATGGGGGTATGTGCCTCTTTAACCACTTGCTTACCGGGCACTTAAACCCCCTTAAACCCCCTTCCTGCCCAGACCAATTTTCATCTTTCAGCACTGTCACTCTTAAGGCCCATACACACGATCAGACTTTTTGACAACAAACATGCAAATTAGCTGTTTTAAGGCAACATCTGACCGTGTGTACGCTCCATCGGACAAACTTTTTCCGTTTTCATCGGACAAACGTTCGCTCTGCAAACAGACAAACTTTTCGGCAACAAAAGTCCGATGGAGCAAAGTCCGATCCTGTGTACAGAAAACAATCAGACTTAAGTCCAAAGTACAAACACGCATGCTCAGAACCAATGCAAAAGATCAGAAAACAATACAGAAGTTGACAAAAGGGTGGCGGTAAAGAGCAGAAAAACCACGTGATAGGGTGAAAGTTGGCTGAAAAAGTCCTGCTGTGTGTATGCAATACAAGTTCATGGCCAACGCTCTTTGGACAGAAATCTACGAAAAAGTTTGTTTAAAATCCGATCGTGTGTATGAGGCTTTAGAATGACAATTGCGCGGTCATGCTACAGTTTACCCAAATTACATTTTTATCATTTTTTTAATACAGATAGAGCTTTCTTTTGGTGGTATTTAATTTCTGCTGGGTTTTTCATTTTTTGCTAAATAAAACAAAAAAGGACAGAAAATTTTGAAAAAATAAAACAAAACTGTCTCATAGTTTGTTATAAAAATTTAAAAACAGGTAATTTTTCTCCTTCACTGATGGGCACTGACAGGCTGCGCTGATGGGCACTGATAGGCGGCCCAGATAGGCACTGATAAGGCAGCACTAATGGGCACTGATAGGTGTCACTAAAAAGCACTGATGAGGTGGCACTGAGAGGTGTCACTGATGGTTGGCACTGAAATTTTGGCCTGATGGGTGGCACTGATGGGTGACACTGATGAGTGGCACTGAAGGGCACTGATAGGTGGCACTGATAAGCGGCACTGATGGGCACCGATGATCACTGATGGGTGGCACTTATGGGCACTGGTAGGCACTGGTAGGTGACACTGATATGCAGCACTGATCTGTGGTACTGATTATGAGACACTGATGGGCATTGATTGGCAGCACTGGTGGGCATTGATGGGCAGAAATGTGGGCATTGGTGGGCAGAAATGTGGGCACTGGTAGGTGGCACTGGTAGGTGGCACAGTGGGCACTGGTAGGTGGCACTGTGGGCACTGGTAGGTGGCACTGGTAGGTGGCACAGTGGGCACTGGTAGCTGACACTGCTGGCACAGAAAATGCAGCCGCAGCTTTCTGTGTGAGAGACTGATGTCCCTCTGACAGAAACCGGTGATTGGCTTTTTTTTCCTCTCATGCTAATAGCATGAGGAAAAAAAATACTGTCATTGGCTGACAGCTGATCACATGGTAAGGGGCCGGGATCGACGCCTTACTTGGATCTGTAATCAGTCGAGTCTCATAGACTCAGTGATCACAGAGTGCGGGACCCTCAGGGTCGCGCAGACAGCGCTTGCTCGGGCGGACGTTCATGGACACCCTCCTAGCAATTAAGGCAAGTAGTTAAAGGACAACAATTTCATATATTAATTTCAAAGAGATCTTTCTTTTGGTGGTATTTGATCACCTCTGCGATTTTTATTTTTTGCGCAACAAATAAAAAAAGACTGAAAATTTTGAAAAAAATTATGTTTTTCTTTGTTTCTGTTACATTTTTAGTAAATAAGTACATTTTCTTCTTCAATGATGGGCCCCGATATGGCTGCACTGACAGGCACTGATAAGGTGGCACTGATGGGCATCGATGGGGTGCCACCAATGAGGTGGCACTGATGAGGTGGCACTGATGGGCACTGATGATGAGCACTGATAGGCGGCACTGATGGGCACTGGTAGGTGGCACTGGTATGCAGCACTGATGGGCATTCATAGGTGGCACTGATGGGAACTCATAGGTGGCACTGATGGGCACTCGTAGGCAGCACTGATGGGTACTTATGGGTGGTACTGATGGGTACTTATGGGTGGCACTAATAGGTGGCACAGATGGGCATTGCTAGGTGGGCACTGATGGGCACTGATAGGTGGCACTGATGGACACTGATGGGTGGCACTGATGACACTGATGGGTGGCATTGCTGGGTATCACTGATTTTAGTGTGGGCACTGATTGGCATATGTTGGGTATTAATTTGCACATGTGGATGACCATGGGGGATGTACCTGGCCATCCACAGGTTAGGTGCTTCCCTTGTGGTCCTGGCGGCTTCCTTGGTGGTCCAGTGTGGGCATCCGACGGGGGGCTGTGGTGATAAACAATCAGCACAGACCCCCCTCAGCCATGATTCGACACGGCTCATCACGTGGTAAAGAGCCTCCGTCCAAGATCGGTGTAGCGGTGTGTCAGACACACCACACCACCGATTGCCGTGATGCGAGCCCCCCACAGGCGCGCGGTGGCTGTTTTCCTGCTGGACGTCATATGACTCCCAGTCAGGATAACTGAACCACCACCCGGCCGTCATTCTGCTATAGGCTGGGTGGGAAGTGGTTAAATACCACAAAAAGAAAGCTCTATTTGTGTGAAATAAATGATAAAAATGTCATATGAGTACAGTGTAGCATGACCGCGCAATTGTCATTCAAAGTGTGAGAGCGTTGAAAGCTGAAAATTGGCCTGGGCAGGAAGGGGGTGAAAGTGCCCGGTAGGCAAGTGGATAAAAGAGACAGACATGAAGAAACATACTTGTATTGCAAGGACTGTTTTTTTTTTTTTTTTTTTGCTTTGATGTAAACTTAAAACATTTTTGTATGCAGTGAGGAAAGAGTAAGATCTGAAATGTGATCTTCAGGCAAAAGGCTGCCTACACCGATGTTTTAACTATCATAGCTGCCAAAAGATTTGTAATCCTGTCAGAAATGTAAATATGAATCATGGGTGCCCATAGTTAAGATGTTACTAAACCCAGGACTCTGCATTCACTATATCTGCCCCCCCCCCCCCCCAGGACTCTGCATTCACTATATCTGGTTCCCCAGGAGCCTGCATTCACTATATCTGGTCCCCCCATGAGCCTGCATTCACTATATCTGGTCCCCCCATGAGCCTGCATTCACTATATCTGGTCTCCCCCAGGAGCCTGCATTCACTATATCTGGCCCCCCCAGGACTCTGCATTCACTATATCTGGCCCCCCAGGACCCTGCATTCACTATATCTGATCCCCCCAGGACACTGCATTCACTATATCTGGTCCCCCCAGGACTCTGCATTCACTATATCTGGTCCCCCCAGGAGCCTGCATTCACTATATCTGGTCCCCCCAGGGCTCTGCATTCACTATATCTGGTCCCCCCAGGAGCCTGCATTCACTATATCTAGTCTCCCCCAGGAGCCTGCATCCACTATATCTGGTCCCCCCATGAGCCTGAATTCATTATATCTGGTCCCCCCAGGAGCCTGCATTCACTATATCTGGTCTCCTCTGGAGCCTGCATTCACTATATCTGCCCCCCCCAGGAGCCTGCATTCACTATATCTGCTCTCCCCAGGAGCCTGCATTCACTATATCTGGTATCCTTAGGACCCTGCATTCACTATATCTGCTCTCCCCAGGACTCTGCATTCACTATATATGGTATCCCCAGGACCCTGCATTCACTATATCTGGTCTCCTCGCGAGCCTGCATTCACTATATCTGGTTCCCCCAGGAGCCTGCATTCACTATATCTGGTCCCCCCAGGACTCTGCATTCACTATATCTGGTCTCCCCAGGACTCTGCATTCACTATATCTGGCCCCCCAGGAGCCTGAATTCACTATATCTGCCCCCCCCCAGGAGCCTGCATGCACTATATCTGGTCTCCCCAAGACTCTGCATTCACTATATCTGGTATCCCCAGGACTCTGCATTCACTATATCTGGTCTCCCCCCAGGACTCTGCATTCACTATATCTGGTCTCCCCAGGACTCTGCATTCACTATATCTGGTCCCCCCAGGAGCCTGCATTCACTATATCTGGTCCCCCCAGGAGCCTGCATTCACTATATCTGGTCTCCCCAGGACTCTGCATTCACTATATCTGGTCTCCCCAGGACCCTGCATTCACTATATCTGGTATCCCCAGGACTCTGCATTCACTATATCTGGTCTCCCCAGGACCCTGCATTCACTATATCTGGTCCCCCCAGGAGCCTGCATTCACTATATCTGGTCCCCCCAGGAGCCTGCATTCACTATATCGGTCCCCCCAGGAGCCTGCATTCACTATATCTGGTCTCCCCAGGACTCTGCATTCACTATATCTGGTCTCCCCAGGACCCTGCATTCACTATATCTGGTCCCCCCAGGAGCCTGCATTCACTATATCTGGTCTCCCCAGGACTCTGCATTCACTATATCTGGTCTCCCCAGGACCCTGCATTCACTATATCTGGTATCCCCAGGACTCTGCATTCACTATATCTGGTCTCCCCAGGACCCTGCATTCACTATATCTGGTCCCCCCAGGAGCCTGCATTCACTATATCGGCCCCCCCATGAGCCTGAATTCACTATATCTGGTCCCCCCCAGGAGCCTGCATTCACTATATCTGGTCTCCCCAGGAGCCTGCATTCATTATATCTGGTCTCCCAAGGAGCCTGCATTCACTATATCTGGTCTCCTCAGGAGCCTGCATTCACTATATCTGGTCCCCCCCCAGGAGCCTGCATTCACTATATCTGGTCTCCCCAGGAGCCTGCATCCACTATATTTGGTATCCCCAGGACCCTGCATTCACTATATCTGGTCTCCTCATGAGCCTGCATTCACTATATCTGGTCCCCCCCAGGACTCTGCATTCACTATATCTGGTCTCCTCAGGAGCCTGCATTCACTATATCTGGTCTCCCCAGGAGCCTGCATTCACTATATCTGGTCCCCCCATGAGCCTGCATTCACTATATCTGGTCTCCCAGGAGCCTGCATTCATTAGATCTGGTCTCCCCAGGACTCTGCATTCACTATATCTGGTCTCCTCAGGAGCCTGCATTCACTATATCTGGTCTCCCCAGGAGCCTGAATTCACTATATCTGGTCCCCCCAGGAGCCTGCATTCACTATATCTGATCTCCCCAGGACCCTGCATTCATAAACTGCTAAATATCTTTTCTCATCAGCAGTATATACAGTTGCAGTCTTGTGACTTCTATCACTGTCTGGTTAAAGCTCGTAGGAGGAGTTTCTCCCCTGATTGTCTTATGAGGCTGGATGACACCTGACCCTCTGTCTGGACAGTGCTGATTGGCCCTGTGATGATCACATGCACTCTCCCAAGCAAAAAAAATAAAAAAATTCTATTCAGCAATACACACCAAACTGAGCATGTGACTCCAAAGGCTCTGTCTTATGAGGAAATGGATTGGGGCAATGGAAGAAAGGGAGGATCAGCGAAGACAGGATCAAACAGCCTTTTTACACAATGCGGAGGATTAACCCCTTAGGTTGCACAGGAGGGATTGGGGACAGTGGAAGAAAGGGAGGATCAGAGAAGACCGGATCAAACAGCCTTTTTATACAATGTGCAGGATTAACCCCTTAGGTTCCACAATGAGTATAACAAGCATGCTTTACTGCATATACAGACTGATTTTGCTGTTGTGGGTTTAGTAACACTTCAAATTTTGATGTGGGCCTCCTAGCTATTTATTTCTATAGTAGCTGGCAGTGTCAAATTATGTCTAAGTCAAGGACGGCAGCAGGATAGCTGTCAGCATAGCCAGTGCTGTACTTTCGATTCGTAACTTTTTTTTTTTTCGATTCGTAACTTTTTTTTCAAATCGTAACTTTTTTATTTTTTTTTCGATTTGTAATTTTCCGTGTCTCTATTGAACCAAAAAAATTTGTACATTCGTAACTTTTTTTTCGATTCATAACTTTTTTTTTTTCGATTCGTAACTTTTTTTTCAATTCGTAACTTTTTTATTTTTTTTTTTATTTTTAATTTTCCGTGTCTCTATTGAACCAAACAATTCGTACATTTGTAACTTTTTTTTCGATTCGTAACTTTTTTTTTTCGATTCGTAACTTTTTTTTTTTCGATTCGTAACTTTTTTTTCAATTCGTAACTTTTTTTTTTTTTTTTTTCGATTTGTAATTTTCCGTGTCTCTATTGAACCAAAAAAATTCGTACATTCGTAACTTTTTTTTTTCGATTCGTAACTTTTTTTTTTTCGATTCGTAACTTTTTTTTTCGATTCGTAAATTATTAAAATGTAATAATAGCATACACATTACATCAAATTATGAATTATGCTCCGATTACGAATCTGCGAATGTTACGAATGTACGAATAAATACGAATGTGTCCGAAAATTAAACTAACGAAAAAACGAATCAACAAAAAAAATAACTCTTACGAATGTACGAATCGTTACGAATATGAACAACGACGACTTACGATGGTACGAATCGCTACGAATCTGAACAACGACGACTTACGATGGTACGAATCACTACGAATCCGAACAACGACGACTTACGAATGTACGAATCGTTACGAATCGACGGAAACGAAAAAACGAAACGAAAAAAAAAAAAAATTTTTTTCGGAAACGAAAAAAACGAAATGAAAATAAACAAATTTTTTTGTTGGGCACATGTCTAATGTAATGCATTCCTGGTATTTAATGCCCCTTTAAGACCCTCCTACTTACCTACCGTTTTTTGTTTTTTTTCGTTATTTTCGTTCGTTCGTTTTCGTACGAATGAACGAATCATTCGAATCGAACGAATCCGAAAAACAACGACAATCCAAAAAAAACTAATTAGAAACAACGAATGTACTAATGAAGAAAATCCGAAAAACGAAAACGAATGAAAAAATTCGTACATTCGTAACTTTTTTTTTGTTGAATTGGTAATTTTCCGTGTCCCTTACAAATGGTGCTGCTAAACGTGCTTCGAATGGATTGAACAAAAAAATTTGTACATTCGTAACTTTTTTTTCGATTTGTAACTTTTTTTTCGATTCGTAACTTTTTTTTTTTTTTTCGATTTTTAATTTTCCGTGTCTCTATTGAACCAAACAATTCGTACATTTGTAACTTTTTTTTCGATTCGTAACTTTTTTTTTTTTTCGATTCGTAACTTTTTTTTTTTCGATTCGTAACTTTTTTTTCAATTCGTAACTTTTTTTTTTTTTTTTTCGATTTGTAATTTTCCGTGTCTCTATTGAACCAAAAAAATTCGTACATTCGTAACTTTTTTTTCGATTCGTAACTTTTTTTTTTTTCGATTCGTAACTTTTTTTTTCGATTCGTAAATTATTAAAATGTAATAATAGCATACACATTACATCAAATTATGAATTATGCTCCGATTACGAATCTGCGAATGTTACGAATGTACGAATAAATACGAATGTGTCCGAAAATTAAACTAACGAAAAAACGAATCAACAAAAAAAATAACTCTTACGAATGTACGAATCGTTCCGAATATGAACAACGACGACTTACGATGGTACGAATCGTTACGAATCCGAACAACGACGACTTACGAATGTACGAATCGTTACGAATCGACGGAAACGAAAAAACGAAACGAAAAAAAACAAATTTTTTTCGGAAACGAAAAAAACGAAATGAAAATAAACAAATTTTTTTGTTGGGCACATGTCTAATGTAATGCATTCCTGGTATTTAATGCCCCTTTAAGACCCTCCTACTGTTTTCGGGAAATTGAATTTTGAAGGTGTGTGTGGGGGGAGGGGTTTTGGGGTGGGGGGGAGGGGTCGTGGTTGAGTTCCAGCACCTATTGTAGGAGAAAAAAAAATCCTGAATAAATTGATCAACCGAGTTCTGGATAATAGTCACGGGAAAAAAAAACCCCTGGGAATCCATCTCCCCTCCCTAAGGATCCTACACTGGTTAACCATAAAGGATCGGATCACATTCAGGACCCTCTGCCTGACCCACAAATGCACACAAGGAAACGCTCCTCAATACTTATGCGAAAAAATAAAACACTACACTCCCAATCGCGACCTCCGATCAACCAACCAAAGCCTCCTCCTCATCCCCAAGTCCAGGTACAAATCAAGGGGAGAACGAAGATGCCGCAATCGTACATTTCCGGTCGAATGTTCCGCTTACAAGCTGTAGTAGAATTCTAATGTTGTATGACACTAGTAATAATTATATTTATTAACCACTTTCAGCCCCGGACCAATTTGCAGCCAAAGGACCAGGCCCCTTTTTGCGATTCGGCACTGCGTCGCTTTAACTGACAATTGCGCGGTCGTGCGACGTGGCTCCCAAACAAAATTGACGTCCTTTTTTTCCCACAAATAGAGCTTTCTTTTGGTGGTATTTGATCGCCCCTGCAGGTTTTCATTTTTTGCGCTATAAACAAAAAAGAGCGACAATTTTGAAAAAAACGCATTGTTTTATATTTTTTGCTATAATAAATATCCCCAAAAAATATATAAAAAATCTTTTTTTTCCTCAGTTTAGGCCGTGTTCTACGTGTTCTTCTACATATTTTTGGTAAAAAAAATCGCAATAAGCGATTATTGATTGGTTTGCGCAGAAGTTATAGCGTTTACAAGATAGGGGATAGTTTTATAGCATTTTTATTAATATTTTTTTTTTATTAGTAATGGCGGCGATCAGCGATTTTTATTGTGACTGTGACATTATGGCGGACACATCGGACATTTTTGACACACTTTTGGGACCATTGTCATTTATACAGCAATCAATGCTATTTAAATGCATTGATTCCGGTATAAATGACACTGGCAGTGAAGGGGTTAACCACACGGGGGCAGTGTAGGGGTTAAGTAGGCCTAGGGGGTGTGTTTCTTACTGTGGAGGGGAGTGGCTGTCAGTTAGTGAATGCTGATCTCTGCTCCAATCACAGGGAGCAGAGATCGGCGTCACTTGTTGCTAGGCAGAACGGGGAGATGCTGTTTATCTCGGCATCTCCCCGTTCAGCCGTCCCGTGACACGATCGCGGGGGTCCCCGCGGCGATCGAGTCCGCGGGGACCGCGACCGGCCTCACGGGGGTCCCGACTGGCACGGGAGCGCATCACTCCCGGCGCGCTCCCGATGGCACGACAGGCATTAAGGAGGGACTTATATATACGCCCTCCTGCCTGTACGTGCCATTCTGACGACGTATATCATTGTGCGCCGGTCGGGAACCGGTTAATTATTATTACTAGTCAACCAACATTAGAATTCTTCTATAGCCTGGATGGACTTGTGTCTTTTTTCAACCTAACTAACTATGTAACTATGGGCGGAGCATTTGACCATAAATATCCGCTCACGCCGACTGCTTCGTCGAATCTTCATGTCAAATCTTTTCTCTCTATGTCGAATAATTTTGGACTAATAGAGTTAGGTTAGGCACATTTAACCTTTTTTGCTATTGTCTCTATAATGTCGAATCTTTTCTCTTTATGTCGAATCTTTTCTCTCTATGTAGAATAATCTTGGACTAATAGAGCTAAGGTTAGGCACATTCGACCACAGGTTCGATTTGTTTATGTCGGATATTTCGGTTTTTGGTTTCCCTTGAAAATGTCACGTGACCTGTGACGCAACGCGTCGGGAGGAGGAGCTTAGGTGACGCCGTGTGAGTACACGAGCTCAGCAAAGGAGGAGAAGGGCTGACAGCCCAGGAGCGAAAGCCTGACCATTGACACTTTTTATCTGCACTATATCCACCGGGTACACGTGAGTGCATACAACTTGAGGCATCTCATGGGAGTTTATAGTTAGCAATATTGCGCAATGGTGTTTGTTTGTTTTTTCTCTTTTTCATGTTTAAACCCGGCTTGAGCATCAGGAAGATTTCAAAGAAGCACCTATAATTGTACCGGCAATGATAAGGGAAGTTTTTCTGGTTTCTTTCTTCCTTATTTATAAACAACATTACCGAAGTGGCAACAGTTTATATTTTCTATAAAACTAGCAGCCTTTGCTTTTTGTTTCTCTAACTAGTGGGAGATCAAAACCAGCTGTCTTAATTGTTCTTTGCACCACTGCACTTTTAAAACACCAACCGCCTGGTGTATATGTTTATCTGGATATCGTAGCAAACAGATTGCATACAACATGGTTGTCTGGTGTATGGCAGCAACCTTGCAATTAGAGTAACCGCCTGGTGTATCTATTGTTGCAATCAGATTGTATTCAACACTTATTGTCTGGTGTATGGTACCAATCTTGCAATCAGAGCACCTTTCGCTACGCCAGAGTTTCTTCACTCTTACTAACATAGAACAGTTCCCAATCATCTTGATTGTTATCACTGAATCGTCGTCCAACGTTTATTATTTATTTATTTATGTATTTTTTACATTCACCTATCTAATAAGATTTTTTATGCACGTTTGGCATTTCTTTTATAATCACATACTCACATATTATATTATTTAATATACAAGGACTGTATATTTAATTTCACATACCTCCAGCACAATATATACGGAGTGTATATTTCTATCACTTGTGCACTATTGACCACACTTGGCATTGTGGCAATAATCATTTTTAAAGATCTATGCTCACATAATTAAGTTTGAATTGCGCACCATTTATACGCCATTTGTATATCTTTCACCTATTCCAAGTGTGGGAACACTTTTAATGGTAGCAGCATTTCATTTAGTAATCTTATTAAGTGTTCTTGCATAGCAAGATCACTTATTGTTATCTCACATATATATTATTATTATTATTATTATTATTCTTATTATAGCCAAATTTTGCACGCTAACTCCTCCCACAGTTTTTATGCTACATATACCGAATATATACCAAAACGTGCGGATTGTTCCCGAATGGTGTGCTATTACTTTGTGGAACGTTTTTCCGAATGGTTCACGAAATATCGTCATTTTTGCGGCGAAATTTGTCCCATAGGAATGAATGGAGAAATGTTCAAAACTAGAGTGGGAGGTGACAAAAGCTCTGAGGGGAATTATAGCGCCTCCCACACAGCTCTGAGGGGATTATAGGTAGTCCCACACAGCCCTGAGGGGATTATAGGTGGTCCCACACAGCTCTGAGGGGATTATAGGTAGTCCCACACAGCTCTGAGGGGGATTATAGGTAGTCCCACACATCTCTGAGGGGGATTATAGGTAGTCCCACACAGCTCTGAGGGGAATTATAGGTAGTCCCACACATCTCTGAGGGGAATTATAGGTAGTCCCACACAGCTGAGGGGGATTATAGGTAGTCCCACACAGCTCTGAGGGGGGTTATAGGTAGTCCCACACAGCTCTGAGGAGAATTATAGGTAGTCCCACACAGCTCTGAGGGGAATTATAGGTAGTCCAACACAGCTCTGAGGGGGATTATAGGTAGTCCCACACAGTTCTGAGGGGGATTATAGGTAGTCCCACACAGCTCTGAGGGGGATTATAGGTAGTCCCACACAGCGCTGAGGGGAATTATGAAATTATGAAATTTTAAAAAAAAAATAATAAAAAAATAATAATAATAAAAAAAAAAATAATTTTAGAAAAAAAAATGAAAATGAGGAAATTTGAAAAAAAATTTTTTTGAAAAAAAAAATAATTTTAGAAAAAAAATATAATTTAAAAAAAAATAATAATAATTAAAAAAAATCATTAAAAAAAAATAATTTGTGAAAAAAATATTTTTTATAAAAAAAAAAATCAATCATTTTAGAAAAAAAATTAAAATTAGGAAATTTGAAAAAAAAAATTTTTGGAAATTTTTTTTTTTTAGAAAAAAAAAAAAAAAATCTAAATCATTAAAAAAATAATCATTTTTGAAAAATAAAAATAAAAAGTTTAGTTACTCAAGCCACTCCACCCAGTTACTCCGCCCACTCCAGTAGGTGGAGGCAAGAACACGTCACACAATTTCCCCAGAAATTGTAGATTTTCTAGTTATTATTATTATTATTATTCTTATAGCCAAATTTTGCACGCTAACTCCTCCCACAGTTTTTATGCTACATATACCGAATATATACCAAAACGTGCGGATTGTTCCCGAATGGTGTGCTATTACTTTGTGGAACGTTTTTCCAAATGGTTCACGAAATATCGTCATTTTTGCGGCGAAATTTGTCCCATAGGAATGAATGGAGAAATGATCAAAACTAGAGTGGGAGGTGACTAAAGCTCAGAGGGGAATTATAGGTAGTCCCACACAGCTCTGAGGGGAATTATAGGTAGTCCCACACAGCTCTGAGGGGGATTATAGGTAGTCCCACACAGCTCTGAGGGGGATTATAGGTAGTCCCACACAGCTCTGACTGGGATTATAGGTAGTCCCACACAGCTCTGAGGGGGATTGTCGGTAGTCCCACACAGCTCTGAGGGGGATTATAGGTAGTCCCACACATCTGAGGTGGATTATAGGTAGTCCCACACAGCTCTGAGGGCGATTATAGGTAGTCCCACACAGCTCTGAGGGCGATTATAGGTAGTCCCACACAGCTCTGAGGGGGATTATAGTTAGTCCCACACAGCTCTGAGGGGAATTATGAAATTTGAAAAAAAAAATAATAATAATAAAAAAAATAAAAATAAAATAATTTTAGAAAAAAAAATGAAAATTAGGAAATTTGAAAAAAAAACATTTTTAGAAAAAAAATCATTTAAAAAAAAAATAATAATAATAAAAAAAAAAATTATTTTTGAAAAAAAAATTATTTTTGAAAAAAAAAATAATTTTTGAAAAAAAAAAATAATTAAAAAAAAATAATAATAATAAAAAAAATAAAAATAATAAAAAAAATAAAAATAAAATAATTTTAGAAAAAAAAATGAAAATTAGGAAATTTGAAAAAAAAAAACATTTTTAGAAAAAAAAATAATTTAAAAAAAAATTATTTTTGAAAAAAAAATTATTTTTGAAAAAAAAATTATTTTTTTGAAAAAAAAAATTATTTTTGAAAAAAAAAAATTATTTTTGAAAAAAAAAAATTATTTTTGAAAAAAAAATTATTTTTGAAAAAAAAAAATATTTTTGAAAAAAAAAAATTATTTTTGAAAAAAAAAATTATTTTTGAAAAAAAAAATCAATCATTTTAGAAAAAAAATGAAAATTACGAAATTTGAAAAAAAAAATGTGAAAAATTTTTTGAAAAAAATAATTTTGAAAAATTTATTTTTAGAAAAAATTGAATAAAAATCTAAAAAATCATTTAAAAAAAATCATTAAAAAAAAAATTTTTTTTGAAAAAAATAAATAAATGTTTAGTTACTCAAGCCACTCCACCCAGTTTCTCCGCCCACTCCAGTAGGTGGAGGCAAGAACACGTCACACAATTTCCCCAGAAATTGTATTTTTTCTAGTTATTATTATTATTATTATTATTATTCTTATAGCCAAATTTTGCACGCTAACTCCTCCCACAGTTTTTATGCTACATATACCGAATATATACCAAAACGTGCGGATTGTTCCCGAATGGTGTGCTATTACTTTGTGGAACGTTTTTCCAAATGGTTCACGAAATATCGTCATTTTTGCGGCGAAATTTGTCCCATAGGAATGAATGGAGAAATGTTCAAAACTAGTGGGAGGTGACAAAAGCTCTGAGGGGAATTATAGCTCCTCCCACATAGCTCTGAGGGCAATTATAGGTAGTCTTCGTCGTTTCGCCGAATGGTTTACGAAATATCGTCATTTTTGCGGCGAAATTTGTCCCATAGGAATGAATGGAGAAATGATCAAAACTAGAGTGGGAGGTGACTAAAGCTCAGAGGGGAATTATAGGTAGTCCCACACAGCTGAGGGGAATTATAGGTAGTCCCACACAGCTCTGAGGGGGATTATAGGTAGTCCCACACAGCTCTGAGGGGATTATAGGTAGTCCCACACAGCTCTGAGGGGAATTATAGCTAGTCCCACACAGCTCTGAGGGGGATTATAGGTAGTCCCACACAGCTCTGAGGGGATTATAGGTAGTCCCACACAGCTCTGAGGGGAATTATAGGTAGTCCCACACAGCTGAGGGGGATTATAGGTAGTCCCACACAGCTCTGAGGGGAATTATAGGTAGTCCCACACAGCTCTGAGGGGATTTATAGGTAGTCCCACACAGCTCTGAGGGGGATTATAGGTAGTCCCACACAGCTCTGAGGGGGATTATAGGTAGTCCCACACAGCTCTGAGGGGAATTATAGGTAGTCCCACACAGCTGAGGAGAATTATAGGTAGTCCCACACAGATCTGAGGGGAATTATAGCTTCTCCCACACAGCTCTGAGGTGAATTATAGGTAGTCCCACACAGCTTTAAGGGAATTATGAAATTTGAAAAAATAATAATAATAATAATAATTTTAGAAAAAAAAGGAAATTATGAAATTTGAAAAAAATATGAAAATTAGGAAATTTGAAAAAAAAATGAAAAATAGGAAATTTAAAAACAAAATTTTTTTGAAAAAAAAAAAAATATTTAGAAAAATAAAAATATATTTTTGAAAAAAAAAATATATTTTGAAAAAAAAATCATTTTTAGAAAAAAATATTTTTGGTAAAAAAGTCATTTTAAAAAAAAATAATAATTAAGAAAAAATCATTAAAAAAAAATTGGGGGAAAAAAATCATTTAAAAAAAAATAATTTTGGAAAATTTTATAAAAAAAATCAATAATTTTAGAAAAAATATTTTTTGGAAAAAAAAATAATTAAAAAAAAAACACAGCTCTGAGGGGATTATAGGTAGTCCCACACAGCTGAGGGGAATTATAGGTAGTCCCACACAGCTTTGAGGGGAATTATGAAATTTAAAAAAAAAAAATAATAATAATAATAATTTTAGAAAAAAAATGAAAATTAGGAAATTTGAAAAAAATATATATTTTGAAAAAATAAATTATATTTTGAATTTTTTTTTTTTTTTAGAAAAATCAATCATTTAAAAAAAATATAATTTTGGAAAAAAATGTCATTCTTGAAAAAAAAAATATTAAAAAAAAAAAATCAATCATTTTAGAAAAAACATTTTTTGGAAAAAAAAATCATAAAAAAACACAGCTCTGAGGGGGATTATAGGTAGTCCCACACAGCTGAGGGGAATTATAGGTAGTCCCAAACAGCTCTGAGGGGAATTATGAAATTAAAAAAAAAAAAAATAATAATTAAAAAAAAAATAATAATAAAAAAAGTAAAAAAAATAATTTTAGAAAAAAAAATATTTAAAAAAAAATAATTAAAAAAAAATCATTAAAAAAATTTTTTTTAGAAAAAATAAAAATTTTTTGAAAAAAAAATAAAAAATTTCATTCTTGGAAAAAAAAATAATTTTACAAAAAAAATCAATCATTTTAGAAAAAAAAGGAAAATTAGGAAATTTGAAAAAAAAAATCATTTTAGAAAAAAATCATTTAAAAAATAAAATCATTAAAAAAATAATCATTTTTGAAAAAATAAATAAAAAGTTTAGTTACTCAAGCCACTCCACCCAGTTACTCCGCCCACTCCAGTAGGTGGAGGCAAGAACACGTCACACAATTTCCCCAGAAATTGTAGATTTTCTAGTTTTATTCTATTAGATTTGGGGCTTTTAAATGATATATCAGTATACACCAATTTTTAATGCAAAATGATACCACACTAAAGGGGGATCCCAGGCCGGCCTATTCAAACTTCATATCCTAATGAGAAACCAGATAGAATAGGAATAGGATAGGGGCCCTTTAACCGATAGCAACAGCAATGTCCAGAACGCAGGCCTGCAATGGTCTTCACCGGCAGATGGAGCTCATTGCATTATATCCAAAATATGGCACCATGAGGTGATGGCAAGCAGGACAGTTTAAACAGACTAGTGATATTCCTTATAGTAGTTCGGGATATGGATGTCTATGTCTTATGCAATGTAGTAAAGTGTTTCCATGGGCAAGGTGTCTGTACATAGAGTTCAAGCAAGATAACCAGATAAGGATTGTGAACAAAGGGGGCCTGACCCTCTCACCAACTGCAGAACCAGATAGGAGCCTCCTAAACAGCGACCCTGGATGAGATGTCCTTCAGGGAGACGACCAGCGATGACCCACCAGCTGCCAGACACGGGCGGTCATCGGATCCATTTGATGAAGTGGTGCAATGGAGATGTCTTGCGAACAGCAAGCAGAATTGGGCCCTCGGGGGCCAGGCTGGAGTCACTCGTTCACCGCGTGGTAGACCGCAGCCATCTCTCTTAGCAGCAGAGAGGTGCTCACTCGGTTAGGCTCAGGAAAGAAGAGAGCGCGGGGCAGATATTCTGACCATATTCTCGTATGCACTGTCAACAATTCCCGCTTCACCATAGTTAACGTGTAGGCACCTAACACTCACCAGCTGTGCTTTCTACGGAAATGCCACAAGAAGGTCAATACTGTGCAAAAAGGATCTCTTCTATGGTGCAGAGACTTTAACTTAGTCCCTGACCTACAGCTTGACTCTTCGACCTCAACTAGGCGAGGCAAACCTAACTTAGGGCCACTCCTAACAAATTTTCAACTGCACGATACATGGAGATGCCAGCACGCAGAGGAACGAGATTATACTTTTTTTTCATCATGTCACAATTAAATTGACATCTTTCTAGCAGACCAATGGCTCTTACAAAAAGTATCATCCTCCGAGATTCTTCCTATCACCTGGTGACACCACTCGCATCTCTGCATAACCATTGAAGACAACCCAAAATCCAACCCCACATAGCTATGGCAGATGAGCATTCACCTCTTGCAATCTGATCCTTATGCCAGAGATCTAAGAAAATGTCTAGAAGAATTCTTCAAGATAAACAAAGACTCGGTTTTTGACCCAACTACACTATGGGCCGCACATAAAGCTTTTATGCATGGTCTCTTCATTCAATTTGGCGCCAGGGCAAAAAAACTAAGGACGCAACGCATTGATAGACTAATACTTGAAATTAAGGTCACCGACACACTAAAAAGCAGTAACCCCACTCTGACCTCAAATCCAAGTTAGATAAATTATGACTAGAGTTGCAAACCCTCTTACTAGAAGGGTTTTAAAAATCGTGAAAGCGTCTCAAAATGATCTTTTATGCTGCCGGAAATAAAGCAGGAAAACTTTTGGCACAACAAATCCAAGGTTATCATACATATTGTCACAAATTACCTACCTGTACCACCCAACTACACGAGAAAAACTGACCAATCCACAAGCAATAGCTGATTCTTTCTGAGCATATTATAGTGTGCTTTTTCTTACCTAAAAGACAATGTTTCACAACCTGACCACACTGCCATTCAATCTTTTCTAGATAAAGTGTGGCTTCCAAGCCACACTAAATCACAACTTGAACTCCTTAACTCTGCGTTCACTCACTCAGAGATAAACAAAGCTCTTAACTCCCTTCCAAATAACAAATCCCCTGGACCTGACGACTTTGTAGGAGAATACTACAAACAATTCAAGGACATCATTATTGACCCCTTAAAAAGACTTTTCAATGCTGCTGCCTCCTCCGCCTCCTTCCAAGACGAAATGTTGAAAGCATTAATTAACCTACTTCTCCTCAGAACTTTTGCCCAATATCATTACTAAACCATGAGCTCAAACTGTACGCTAAAGTAGTCGCCAACCGCCTGATTGATTTTCTCCCAACTCTTATGCACCCAGACCAATCTGGCTTCACAAAGGGATGACAAACGTCCAACGGCACACGACAGATGATCAACATCATTCATTATGCCGATCACCACAAAATGCCTTCTCTGCTCCTTTCTTTGGATGCAGAGAAGGCATTTGACAGAGTACATTGGTCGTACCTGGCCAAGACAAAATTTGGCTTTCAAGGCCACATTCTTTCATCAATCATGGCATTATACTCATGTCCTATTGTCCAGGTCTATTGCTCAGCCACGTTATCTAAAACATTTGGCATGGCACTAGACAAGGGTGCCCCCTCTCTCCTCTTATCTTTAATCTTCTCATGGAACCACTTGCAGAGAACATTTGGTCTCATAAACATATCACAGGCCTCAAGTTTCATGATAACCAACCCTGCTTCTTCCCTCGCTTTAGTGCAGCAAACATTATCAGAATTTAGTGTAATTTTTCTTATTATAAAGTAAATGAAAACAAAACTTTTATCTTGAATCTGGAGTTCCCTCCCTCACAACAAGAATATTTTGCTGCCACTTATCCCTATGTGTGGGCTGAAGATTCCATCACCTACCTTGGTATCAAATTAACAAACAAATTGTCGTCCCTATTTCGGGCCAATTATTCCCCTTTTCTACATCCCACAGGATCTTGACTATTCCGCAAAACATACATTTTCTTGGATGGGAAGATTAGCAGCTTTTAAAATGCTTCAACTACCCCACTTGCTGTACCGATTCAGATCTATGCCCATCCCAAATCCAAGCTCTTATTTTGGGGCCCTACAATCCCTTTCAAGCTGCTATGTGTGGCAAAATAAAAAAAGGCAGATGTTCTTGTTCTATAATGCTAAAGAACAGATCAGTTGAAGGCACGGGTTATATAGACTTTCAGGACTATTACAATGCCACCATAATGGTGCAACTTAAAACTTGGTTCTTATATCGAACCACTTCAGATCCCAGGGTACAACCTATATAACTGGCTGCTCAGTGTGACCCGGGTAAAATACATGGATAAAAACATTTCCCCTACACTTATCGCCTCAGTTCTGGTCTTTGGTTATTTTCTACAAAAAGCACCCCTTTTTGTAGAAAAAAAAAAAAAAGAACCCCTTTTTGTAAGGTCCTCTGTTTCAGCCCCTCTTTCCCTTAGCTGGACTTTGACGGTCAATGAAAAAACTGTCTGTCTGGACGGGTAATCATAGACACCATACACAGTATAAGGTTGGTCACAAGTACGCTGGTTTATTTCATTCTGACAGAATATATGTGGTTACAAAGATAAGGTGTTGTAGGGAAAGTCCCATGAACAACCAATCACATTCAAGCATTCATGTTATACAATTAATACTGATCTTGCAAAATATTCAGAGATTTCTGCCTAGAGACAGAATCCTCATCACAATTTGTTACATCGTCACAATTCTAAGACTTAAAACTTATCACTAAACCTTATCACATTGGCCCCAATGGTCAAGCAGTATATGTTCCTGACATGTTTAATATAAAAAGGCGTAACCTGTCTAACACCTCTCTCAGTACTTTTGCACAAGCTAGCAAGCTTGATAAAGTGAAGAAAGAACTTTTTTGCAGAAAGCCTCTTACAAAGTTAAAAATTAAAGGGTAACTCTACATTCCCTTGCAATAACCTTAAAGAGTGATCCCACATTTCCTTACAGTTCTTCTCCTATAAAACTGCCCCTTCCCATATCATTGCTGCAACTCCTCGTCCCCAATACCTTTTTTTTGCACAGGGAATAAGGGATAGACAATGGCATTACTCAAATCTCAGATCTATACAACAAAGACTTGTTTAAAACCTACAAAAACCTACAAAAGTCTTACATTTTTTCCATCCCTGACTACTATAAATACATTCAGGTGACTCATTGTTTGATACATAACTCCCACCTTCACAAATCTATACACAACCTGGCACAGAGACTCCTATTCACCGAATCTACTATTCTAAAGGGCATCACAACCTCCTACAGGACAAAACCACCTTTAGCAAGCTCTATGCCTTTAAAAAATGGGAATTAGACATAGGATGCACCTTTCAGGACTCAAAGCCACATTTAAAGCCTCTTGCTCGGCCAACCTATGGGGACTTGCCCATAAGATTAACTTGGTATATTTCCCCAACCCTCGCTAACAAAATGGATCCATCAAACTCCCCCATTTTCTGGAGGCACTGTAGTGTCTCAGGAAGTTTATTTCATGTGCTATGGGAGTGCACTGAGATATCCACATTCTGGTTGGCAGTAGCAAATTTAATATCCGAAATCACTAAGATTTCCGTTACCATTACACCAGCTCTTGCATTAATGAACATAGGTATAGAAGAGTTTCTTTTTTTTATTTATATCAGGAACAGGGCCCAATCGGGCCAACAAGTTACAGTATTACATGTGTCAAGATAAAACATCTTATTCAAAATACAGAATCCAACAAATCAAGTTATAACAGAGCCAGAAATAGTTGTGTTTTTCCACAGTATATTGCATGGTAGGTTTGGGTTACTGTCAATTCCCTGGAGTTCTTTTCTTGTGTATGGTTGGTTCTGGTAACCAATGTTTCTCTGAATGTTTGGTTCCGTCTATTGGTTCCCTTTCCTCAGAAGGGTGTTTCTGTGTATAGTTATCTCGATGTATGATATCGGGGCCATGTGCCCGGTTCCTTAATTTCCATTTTTTATTTAAAGGGATAGCTCCTCGACTTGGGGGGCGAAGTTAGCTAGAAAGAGTCTCTAAGATGAAGCAATAGAGTAGAGCAATAGAAGGGGGGGTGGACGAGGAAGAGAAAGGGAAGGTGGGTGGGAGGAGGGGGGGAATTGGGGGATGGTATTGCGTTGTTAGGAACGAACGGGCTGGGGGTAGCCGTAGGTTCTCTCTTAGTCAGGAGTATGTATGTCTGTGTTACATAGGTTTAGGGGACAGTCGGAGGAGTGTCATCCCTGCGTATCTGCCGCGGATTCCTTCAGCGCCTGGCCCTCGGCCGAGTGGATGAAGGTGATCCACAACTGCCAAGTTTTAGAAAATGCTTCCTGTCTATGTTGTGCTGTAAGGACAAGATCCTCCAACTGTCTTATTTCCTCCACTCTAGCAATCCATGAGGCTATAGTCGGAGGGCGTGTGGACTTCCACTGCAGTGGTATACAAGCTTTAGCTGTGTCTAATTACCGATTTTTTGTATATTTTCTCCGGGGTGTCTGATGCGTGGAGCAGGAAGAATGCGGGGTCTTCTGGTACTGTGCGCTTCGTGAATTTCTGGGTGACCTCGCGCACCACCTTCCAGAAGTGATTTAGTACGGGGCAGGACCAGAATATGTGTAGTAGTGTTCCCTTATCTGTCCGGCAGCGCCAGCAAAGATCTGGCGTCGCCGGGAAGAATTTGTGGAGCAGTTCTGGGGTTCTGATAGAAGAGTTTCTGCCCATGAATCGTAGGCTAACGATAATCCGACACTGGAAGTCACCCAAATCACTTTCGAGGGCTGAGGTGAATGCCCTGGTGCACACCAATGTTACCTATGAATGTGTGTTTTTTGTCTAGTAATGGCAGATTAAAAACTGCAGAGAAAAAAAATCGTTTTCTTCCTTATGTTGTTAATTATTATGCTACTCTAATCTTTTTTTTATTGTATGATCAATATCGCTCTAAGTAGATAATTGATGTACACCCTACTAGTATATCTCTCGTGATAAAAAATCGTATGTTGTCAAAACTCATTTGTTTCCTTATTGTTGGTTTTGTACTTCATATATAATCCTCAATAAAAACGATTGATGTTTTGCACTCTAGAGTATAGTGTAAATAGTGTAAACGTAGTAAATAGTGTAAACGTGTTTCCTATTTAGAGTGATGAGTCTTTTAACCACTTGCTGTCAAGGCATGTTTTACATTTTTCACACACATTAAAAAAATCTAAATTTTTTGGTAGGAAAATTATTTAGAACACCCAAACATTGTATAGTTTCTGAAAGCTTAAACCTTGCAGAATAAAACAGTGGCCATTACAAATGTTTATGTTGCACAAATTTTGCACGGCCATTTATCAAATGCACATATTCGGTAGAAAATTAGAAGAAAAAAAGGGGCCCCCCCTTTCCCCAGGGCACCCCCCATGTTGAGGGCACGCGGCCTGGTACGGTTCAGGAGGGGGGGGAGCTCGCTCGTCCCCACCCCCTTTCCTGACCTGCCAGGCTGCGTGCTCGGATAAGGGTCTGATATGGATTTTTTCGGTTTTTCGGCATAGGGGGATTCCCCTTAAAATCCATACCAGACCTAAGGGCCTGGTATGCTCCTGGAGGGGGAAACCCATGCCGTTTTTTTTTTGTTAAAATTTTGGCGTGGAGTTCCCCCTCAAGTGTCGCCTCAATATAGATGGAGATCCGACTTGGAGGCGACTTCCATTGAAATCAATGGGTACAAGTCGCCTAGAAGTCGGATTGAAGTCTAACTCAGGGGTTACTAATGAATTTGCAGCTGATTCGCACCTAAAACGCTAAACAACTGACGTTTTAGTGCGCAGTTACGCTGAACATTAAATTCAAACCGCACTGGTGTGGACCCAGGCTAAAACCTAGATTAGACTGATTACCCAGACTATTTGGAAAAATGGGAAGAGGAACTCCTTTGAGGAACTCCTTTGAGGAACTCCTTTGATCCTTTTCTGATGAGGAGAAATGCAAGAATTTATTACTGATACACACCACTTCTTTGAATTGTACAGGAAAAAAAAATTGCCATTATGATGCTAGATGGCTCTTATGGAGTCCCCTTCCCCCTCCTTCCTTCCTCCTCTCCACCCATCCCCTCCCCTTTCTTTCACCTTCCCCCCTTTTTTGTTCTCTCTCTTTCTTCTTTCCTTAACTTTTTTCCCTATCTCTCATTTCTGATCAATACTTACCCTCCCTAGTTCTCTTTTTCTTTTTGTGCTGTACTCCTTGATCGGTGAAGGACTCCCTTACCCCCTTGATGCTGGGGAATTGCTCTATTGATACTACCATCATTGCATCCTATCGGTACAATACTCCATTTTTATGTAGACATGTGCAATTCGTTTAGTTTCTTTTCGTTTTTTTCGTTCGTTCGTTTTCGTACGAATGAACAAATCGTTCGAATCGAACGAATCCAAATAACGAATCGTTCGAATCGAACGAATCCGAAAAGCAACGAAAATCCGAAGAAACCAAACAACGAAAATCCGAAGAAACCAAACAACGAAAATGAACGAAAAAATTCGTACATTCGTAACTTTTTTTTTGTTGAATTGGTAATTTTCCGTGTCCCTTATAATGGTGCTGCTTAACGTGCTTCGAATGGATTGAACCAAAAAATTCGTACATTCGTAACTTTTTTTTCGATTCGGAACTTTTTTTTTCGATTCGCAACTTTTTTTTTTTTTCGATTCGTAATGAATGGATTGAACAAAAAAAATCGCACATTCGTAACTTTTTTTTCGATTCGGAACTTTTTTTTTCGATTCGTAAATTATTAAAATGCAATAATAGCATACACATTACATAAAATTATGAATTATGCTCCGGTTACGAATCTACGAATGTTACGAATGTACGAATAACTACGAATGCGTCCGAATTTCGAATAAACGAATGAACGAAAATTAAACTAACGAAAAAACGAATCAACGAAAAATCACTCTTACAAATGTACGAATCGTTACGAATACGAACAACGACGACTTACAAATGTACGAATCGTTACGAATCAACGGAAACTAAAAAAACGAAACGAAAAAAAACAATTTTTTTTGTTGTGCACATGTCTATTTTTAAGTTGTTGGAGCCTTACCACGGTGGACGAGAAATGGGCCGACACCCTGTACTGCATCTTATTTAGTTTACTGTGCTCTACCATACTATGTTCTATGGACTTTCTAGCCTCTCTGTACTGCACGGAAACTTAAAGTGGTTGCAAAGACTGAAGTTTTTTTTTTTTTTGGGCAGCAAACGCCTAAAGCCCCATACACGCGGTCGGATTTTCCGATGGATTCTGTCCTATCGGACAATGTTGTCGGAAATTTCCGACCGTGTGTAGGCACCATCGGACAGTTTCCATCGGATTGTCCGACGGACAAAGTTCTATCTCCTGCTCTATAAATTTTCCGACAACAAAGTCCGATCACACCAATTCCGATCGTGTGTAGCGAATTCCGACGGACAAAGTGCCGCGCATGCTCAGATCACATTACAAGACCAAAGCTATTGGCTACTAGCCTCTACGTAGTCCCGTCGTAGGCAACAAACGTCACCACGTTCAGAATGATCGGATTTTCCGACAACTTTGTCCGATCGTGTGTATGCAACACCAGTGTCGGACTAAATCCGTCGGACAAAATCAGATGGATTTTGTGGTCGGATTTTCCGACCGTGTGTATGGGGCATAAGACCCTACCGCTTTATACT
The DNA here is from genome assembly GCA_028564925.1 of Lithobates sylvaticus. Lineage (NCBI taxonomy): Eukaryota > Metazoa > Chordata > Amphibia > Anura > Ranidae > Lithobates > Lithobates sylvaticus. The sequence continues at coordinate 301,652,171 of CM053031.1, read as the reverse complement.
CACCTGAGTCTGATCCCAATTCAGCGATGTGCATGAGAGCAGATGGCTTCTCGGGTCTCACCCTCCTCATTGGCTGAGTCATGGCAGTGGCAGCCATTGGCTCCCTTTGCTATCAATCACAGCCAGTGAGGAGGGAGTGGGGCTGAACCTTGGGAACAAGCATGCATGAGCCCCCAGAGCAAGCAGCTTGCTGTAAGGGCACTCAGCAGTGGGGAGGGTCCAGGAGCAGGTAATTATGATATGTTTGTTATTTAAAAAAAACTAAAATTTAGCTTTACAAATGGTTTAATACAATCTTTAATTAGAATGAATTTGCCATTATGATGTTATCACATTCCTCCTAAACTGCAGACTATTCATTCTGTGATTCCTTCCCATACCTGGCCACTCAAGATGCCCTCTGTTAGGTCTACCAAATTATACAATCCTTACGTTGAGATGTGCAAAAATACATATCAAAAAATTAATAGTAATCATTTACCAATTGAGCCACAAGCTTATTCCCCTACATACTCCCTTCTTGTTTATACAAAAAATGATTCATAAATCAACTACAGGCATTCACCCTTTCCACCTTTGATAAAGGAAAGAGTTGTCATAGTAGAGCAGGCTAATGCAGAAAACTCACTCGTTTTTTACAACTACACACACTTATAAATCTTATAAAATCTACCCTAGCTGACTCCACAACAGAGGAATACCGTTCTCACCTATCAAACCAGACAGGTGTACTATAACAAGGGACTAGTGGTTTCATGTGCTTAAGGCCCCCTTCACGCGGACGGACCGTTCAGATCCGCCTGTCAGTTTTGACGGCGGATCTGAACGGGCGCTCCATGTTAGTCTATGGAGCGTCGGATGTCAGCGGAGACATCTCCGCTGACATCCGACCCGGTTCCGATCCGCCAAAAGCAGACGTATGGCCCCCACGTCCAGATCCGTCGCTGGCGGATCGGATCGGGTGAGATCTGATGAAAACGGACACACTGTCCGTTTTCATCCGATCTCTCCATAGAGACCAGCGGCGCTCGCAAGCCCCTCCCCGCTCAGTGAGCGGAGAGGGACTTGTCATCCGCCGGCTCAGCGGAGATCAACGGAGAGATCTCCCGCTGAGCCGGCGGACAGAGGCGGACTCCGTGGAAGCGGAGTCCGCCTCGTGTGAAAAGGGCCTAAAAGAGAAGTATCCATTTTTTTTTTCAAGAATCATACTTACCTAGGTGGTGTCCCCTGCTGGCTCTAACACTAATAACCAAGCAATCAAACACTGCCAATCGCTCGGCTCTCAGATCTCCCTGAGCAGAGAGCTGGTGACTGTCAGCCACTGATCTCTGTCAGCCCCCCCCCCCCCCCCCCGCGCACGCTCACTGGAACGCTGGGCTGTGGAGAGGGTGGGGGCGGCCAGCTTAGGCTCTCAGCAGGTACTGGTCCAGGCATGTGGGCGAATCCCGACATTATTGATGCGATCTTGCCCGAGCCTGGACCGGCTCTGTGGTGTCAGACAAAAGCAGGCTTCAGCCCACTCTCTGCTGAAAACAGGGTCACAGGAGTGCAGAAAGAATTGCACTTCTGCAGTAATGTAAGTAACTGAGTTAAAATAAACTGAGTTACCTAACGCAGTTACTTTAGAGGGTAACGAGTAATCGAACTGATTACTTTTCCCCTCATGGTAACTCAGTTCCCATTACTTTGGCTTAGTTACCCCAATTACATCTACCGCCACTAGATGGCAGTAGTGTAATTTCCGGTGTCCTGCCGAAAAAGTTCCCCCGCCGGATAAGGACCCCCTGTACTGCGCAGGCGCAGCGCTTGCGCAGTACAAAGGACTACGGAGCTTCTGAAAATTGCTGAACCTAAACAGCTCTGAGTGAACTCTACACCGCGCAGGTACAGTTAACATGTAATTGTACGAGGCGATGCCGTACGCTCCCGATGCTCGTGCTACTCTGCAAGGGGCGTCTATCGTGTAAGTAAGGGGCGGGTCTAGTATTACTGTAACCAAGGGGCGCATTTATTATTATTGTTATATATCGAGCTCTGCCCATTAATTTAACATTCGCCCTCTTCTGTAGCCATCTGCCCCTTACACGATATAATAATAGACCCGCCCCTTACACAATATAATAATAGACCCGCCCCTTACACCATATAATAATAATAGACCCGCCCCTTACACGATATAATAATAATAGACCCGCCCCTTACACAATATAATAATAGACCCGCCCCTTTACACGATATATAATAATAGACCCGCCCCTTGCTTACACGCTATAACAGATCTGCCCCTTGGTTAGAGTAATACTAGACCCGCCCCTTAGTTACACGTATAGAATATTTTAAAAAAAAGTCACAGTTACTTTGCTGCGTAACTAATTACTTTTCCAATGTAGTAACTGAGTTACTAACGCAATTACTTTTTTGGGAGAAGTAATTTGTAACTTAACTAATTACTTTTTTAAAGTAAGATGACCAACACTGCACTTCTGTGATCCATAGAAGTACAACGAACTTTGGCTGGTAATTCTCCTTTAACATTGAAATTCCGATAAAGAAGACCACGTTACCATTGTACCTTGTACGTTACCTTCCCTCCCACGTCTAACCCTACCCAAGTCTTGTCTTTTCTATATAAATCATAATGGTATAGAAAAATAAGTTACCTATTAAAGAGAGATAAAGAGAAAATTACTATACGAAAAACACAAAAAAGAATGAGGAAGCAGAAAAGATTTATATTTATGAACAGAAAATTGCGCTCTTCACAGATCCGATGAATAGCATCCACTGTGCCGGAATGGGAGCGCTCGCTGTCCTCATCCTAATCGCCACAGGTAAGTAGCTCACCTAGAGGTCTAATGAAGGGCTGCCAAAGACAAATTTGAACAAAGAAAACCAGATCACAAGAGTTGCTCATCAACATATGTAGGAACTCTCTGCCTAATCTTGCTAAGCTGACCTGAAGATTCCTGAGATCATTGTCAATAGGGGTGAGCAGGATGATTTTACCTAATTGGATTTTACTGCTAGATTTCTGATTTCAATCCCAGCTAACTATTGTTGTAACTCAATTTCACCCAAAATCTGCTACAAATAAGCAGGGCCGATGCAAGAATGTTTGCCTACACAGGCGAAGGTGCATTTTAGGAGATATTCACCCTACATGCAGCTGGTGAAACCACCGGTGGATGCGCTCTGAAGGTCTGGAATACGGTTCCGGAACATCAGAGCTTTGTCTAGGAACCGGGGGCACATGTGTGTGAGAGATGTCATTGCAAATTGTCTGCTCTTATACAGCCAGAGCATGTGAACCTGGAAGGAAGACTGGGGGGAAGATGAAAGTCCTGTCAGTGATGACAGCGCGCCACTGGAGCGCTTCGTTATAAGGTAAGTATTTGCAATGATAATAGATAGAGGGCGCTATTCGATAAAAATATAGTGCTAGCAATAGTGGATAACAATTAGTAGGTGCCGATAAATAAACATGGACAAAGTATAATATATAAAGCTTGTTTGAACCACTACAATGTGTACAGTACTAGTAATAAATCACACTATGTATACAAGAAAGTGACTATTAGACATGTGCAATTTGTTTCGCTTTTTTTTTGTTTTTGGTTTTTTTTTCGTTCGTTCGTTTTCGTACGAATGAACGAATCGTTCGAATGGAACGAATCCGAATAAAGAATCATTCGAACCTTAAGAATCCGATTAACGAATTGTTCGAATCGAACGAATCCGACAAACAACGAAAATCCGAAAAACGAAAAAAGGAACAACGAAAATGAACGAAAAAACTCGTACATTCGTAACTTTTTTTTTTGTTGAATTGGTAATTTTCCGTGTCCCTTACAATGGTGCTGCTTAACGTGCTTTGAATGGATTGAACAAAAAAATTTGTACATTCGTAACTTTTTTTTCGATTCGTAACTTTTTTTTTTTCGATTCGTAACTTTTTTTTTTCGATTCGTAAATTATTAAAATGTAATAATAGCATACACATTACATAAAATTATGAATTATGCTCCGATTACGAATCTACGAATGTTACGAATGTTACGAATGTACGAATAACTACGAATGCGTCCGAATTTCGAATAAACGAATGAGCGAAAAATAACTCTTACAAATGTACGAATCGCTACGAATACGAACAACGACGACTTACGAATGTACGAATCGTTAAGAATACGAACGACGACGACTTACGAATGTACGAATCGCTATGAATACGAACAACGACGACTTACGAATGTACGAATCGCTACGAATACGAACAACGACGACTTACGAATGTACGAATCGTTACGAATCAACGGAAACGAAAAAAACGAAACGAAAAAATAAATTTTTTTTCGGAAACTAAAAAAACGAAACGAAAATAAACAAATTTTTTTGTTGTGCACATGTCTAGTGACTATAGAGTCCCAAATGTAGCAACCGCACTTGTGTTGTGGATACAAAAATCTTCTATATGGATAGTAGAAATTCCTTCACCAAGAAAGGGGACGACACCCCACAGTGCTGGACAAAAGATCTGCTTACCAGTTAAAAGGAAGTCATGAAGTCTTATGCAGGATTGTGCCTGCTCACATATGGAGACTTGAAAGTTTGAGGAAAAAAACACACCTCCTCCCCGGAATGGTCAGGCATGGGATATGAAAAAAAAACAATAGATGCTTCCATAGCGTAACCAAGTTTATAAAAACATGTCAAAAAAGCCAAATGGCCCCTTACATTTGTTGGTGCCCACCTGGCACTGAGGCTGCTCATGTCTCAATAGTGGTGTTAAGCGTGTAGGCCGTGTACCACCTCCAGTATTTGCGATACATCCTAGCACATTATGCTGTTGTCTTGTAGGTGTTTTTTTTTTTTTTTAAACTGCTGCGGTTTACCACCGCTTTAAGGCCCCTTTCCCACAGACGTTACAATTGAGTCTGCCTGTCTTTTTTTTCAGGCGGACCTGATTGGACCATCCATTCTCTTTGATAGAGATATTTTTGATGTTTTGATGTTTTCCGACATTTGGATATTTGTAAGGGTTTTACTACTTTTTTGTCCAGTCATGTGGTTAAGGGGGGCGGTGGGTTTATTGCAGTTATAATTAATCAATTAAGGTTTTTTTATTCATGTTTATTTGTTTATTTACCCATCCCTGCAATGCTGCGGTTTTGTATCTGTGCTTCTCTCAATCGGCGTTTAATGAACTCACATCACGACATACAAATACTGTATGTTTTTACATGTTTTGGTATATGTTTTAGAGATTTATATATATATATAAATATTTTAATTATTAAAGGTTGCTCTGTAACCATATGCACACATTTTTGTTTATAAATTAATTTAAATGTTTTACTGTTTCATGTTTTCATACGCTTTCCCTGGAATACACATGGTGATGTTTTCACGCGATATGTCCGATTCATATATATATATATCTATATATATATACACAGTATCTCACATAATTGAGTACACCCCTCACATTTCTGTAAATATTTTCTTCTATCTTTTTATGTGACAACACTGAAGAAATGACACTTGGCTACAATGTAAAGTAGTGAGTGTACAGCTTGTATAACAGTGTAAATTTGCTGTCCCCTCAAAATAACTCAACACACAGCCATTAATGTCTAAACCGCTGGCAACAAAAGTGAGGACACCCCTAAGTGAAAATGTCCAAATTGGGCCAATTAGCCATTTTCCCTCCCCCGGTGTCATGTGACTCGTTAGTGTTACAAGGTCTCAAGTATGAATGGGGAGCAGGTGTGTTAAATTTGGTGTTATCGCTCTCACTCTCTCATACTGGTCACTGGAAGTTCAACATGGCACCTCATGGCAAAGAACTCTCTGAGGATCTGAAAAAAAGAATTGTTGCTTTATATAAAGATGGCCTAGGCTAAAAAAAGATTGCCAAGACCCTGAAACTGAGCTGCAAGGTCGCCCAAAGAAGTTGAGTGCACGTACTCAGCGTCATATCCAGAGGTTGTCTTTGGGAAATAGACGTATGAGTGCTGCCAGCATTGCTGCAGAGATTGAAAGGGTGGGGGGTCAGCCTGTCAGTGCTCAGACCATACGGCGCACACTGCATCAAATTGGTCTGCATGGATGTCGTCCCAGAAGGAAGCCTCTTCTAAAGATGATGCACAAGAAAGCCTACAAACAGTTTTCTGAAGTCAAGCAGCCTAAGGACATGGATTAATGGAACTATGCTGTGGTCTGATGAGACTAAGATAACCTTATTTGGTTCAGATGGTGTCAAGCGTGTGTGGCGGCAACCAGGTGAGGGGTACCTAAGACAAGGGTGTCTTAACCACTTCAATACCGTGCCATAGTCAAATGACGTCCACAGATGGGATCTCCCATCCTGGGTGGGCGTCATATGACGTCCTCAGTATTTCGCCGCTCCTGCGGGCCCCCGCCCATGTACTGCCTCTGTGAACGGCGCTTGTGCACGCCCCTAGGGTGCGTGCAGAGCGGCGATCGGGGACGAGGCTTGTCACTCTGACACAGCCCAACCCCGATCGCAGTAAAGAGCCAATGAAATTGGCTCTTTACCACGTGACCGGCTGTGTCCAATCACAGCCGGTCACAGAATGTCAACAGACCGCGGTAACGAGATGTTACCTGGGTCTCCTCCTCACACACCGATCGTGTGTGAGAAGGAGGTGGCGGTAACAACTCGTTACCCCTTAGTGTACACCAACCACACTGATTACCCCCCCCTAATAAAGAGGACTTGTCACCAGCCATCAAAGTACCTGTCATCACCTGTCACAGCCCATCTGAGTACCCCAGTACCTGTCACAGCCCATCTGAGTACCCGAGTACCTGTCACAGCCCATCTGAGTACCTGTCACAGCCTATCTGAGTATCCGAGTACCTGTCACAGCCCATCTGAGTACCCGAGTACCTGTCACAGCCCATCTGAGTACCCGAGTACCTGTCACAGCCCATCTGAGTACCTGTCACAGCCCATCTGAGTATCCGAGTACTTGTCACAGCCCATCTGAGTACCCGAGTACCTGTCACAGCCCATCTGAGTACCTGTCACAGCCCATCTGAGTATCCGAGTACCTGTCACAGCCCATCTAAGTACCCGAGTACCTGAGTATCCGAGTACCTGAGTACCTGTCACAGCCCATCTGAGTACCCGAGTACCTGAGTATCCGAGTACCTGAGTACCTGTCACAGTCCATCTGAGTATCCGAGTACCTGTCACAGCCCATCTGAGTACCCGAATACCTGTCACAGCCCATCTGAGTACCCAAGTACCTGTCACCAGCCCATCGGAGTACCCGAGTACCTGTCACATGTGGTATCGCCATACTCAGGAGGAGTAGCAAAATGTGTTTTGGGGTGTAATTTTTGCTATGTACATGCTTTGAGTTAGACATATCTTATAAACTGACCACTTTGTGTAAAAAAGAAATGTTTTCATTTTCTTTCCACGTTTTCCGAAGACTTGTGAAAAAAAATGAACTGTTCAAAAGTGTCATTATGCCTCATAGAACAGACGTTGGGGTGTTTGCTTTCCAAAATGGGGTCATTTTGTGGGGAATTCCATTGTCCTGGTGCTCCAGGGCCTTCACAAATGTAATAGGTCGTTAGGAAATTAGAGGTGTCATTTATGCTCCTAGAACCCCTGATGGCGCGCCCTGCATGTTGGACCTCTCTGTGTGGTCAGGCTGTGTAAAAGTCCCACACATGTGGCATCACCATACTCGGGAGGAGTTGCAGAATGTATTGTGGGGTATAATTGGAAGTATGGATATGCTGTGTGTGAGAAATAACTTGTTATTTTGACAATTTTGTAAAAAAAAAAAAAAAACGAAAAAAAAAAAACATTCTTCTTTTTCCCAAGAATTATGGGAAAAAAATACAACTTCAAAAAACTCACCATGCCCCTTACTAAATACCTTGGACTGTCTACTTTTCAAAAAGGGGTAATTTGGGGGGTATTTGTACTTTCCTGACATTTCAGAGCCTCAAGAAATGAGATAGGCTGTCAGTGCATCAGGTGTGATCAGATGTGATCAATTTTCAATGATTTGCACCATAGCTTGTAGACTCTATAACTTTCAAGGAGACTAAATAATATCCACTAATTTGGGTTATTTTTACCAAACAGATGTAGCAGTATAAAATTTGGCCCAAATTTACGAAAAAAAAATGAATTATCTGCAAAATGTGTTGTTTTTTCAAAATTTTCGCTCTTTTTTCACTTATGTCGCAAAAAATAAAAAACCCAGTGGTGATTAAATACCACCAAAAGAAAGCTCTATTTGTATGAAAAAAATGATAAAAATTTTGTTTGGGTACAGTGTTGCATAACTGAGTAATTGGCATTCAAAGTGTGAGAGCGCTGAAAGCTAAAAATTGGTCTGGGAAGGAAGGGTGTATAAATGCCCTGTATTGAAGTGGTTAACTACAGTCCAGCATGGTGGTGGGAGTGTCATGGTCTGGGGCTGCATGAGTGCTGCCGGCACTGGGAAGCTACAGATCATTATGCCAGAATGAATTATCATGATTTTTACCTCTTTAAAGCTAACATATGAATAACTATAGTTTCATTTTTGTGTGAATTATTTATGTATATATGTTTATGTAGCGGTGCCCCCACGGGCACACCTCCCAACATTTTGAGATGGGAATGAGGGTCACCTACTAGCAAACATATGTAGGCATAGGACACGCCCCCTGCCACACCCTCTTAAAGGAGAATTAACCAAAACAAAAGGTTAATTAAATCCACAAGAGTTTTTTTTTTTTTTTTTTTATCACTACTATTCCTTTATATTGGCCTTTAACCACTTCAGCCCCGGACCAATTGGCAGCCAAAGGACCAGGCCCCTTTTTGCGATTCGGCACTGCGTCGCTTTAACTGATAATTGCGCGGTCGTGCGACGTGGCTCCAAAACAAAATTGGCGTCCTTTTTTTTCCCACAAATAGAGCTTTCTTTTGGTGGTATTTGATCGCCCCTGCGGTTTTTATTTTTTGCGCTATAAACAAAAATAGAGCGACAATTTTGAAAAAAATGCAACATTTTTTGCTTTTTGCTATAAGAAATATCACCAAAAAATATCTAAAAAAAACGTTTTTTTCCCTCAGTTTAGGCCGATACGTATTCTTCTACATATTTTTGGTAAAAAAAATCGCAATTAGCGATTATTGATTGGTTTGCGCAAAAGTTATAGCGTTTACAAAATAGGGGATAGTTTTATAGCATTTTTATTAATATTTTTTTTACTAGTAATGGCGGCGATCAGCGATTTTTATTGTGACTGCGACATTATGGCGGACACATCGGACATTTTTGACACATTTTTGGGACCATTGTCATTTATACAGCAATCAATGCTATTTAAATGCATCGATTCCTGTATAAATGACAGTTGTAGTGAAAGAGTTAACCACTAGGGGGAGGGGTGGGGTTATGGGCCGTGACGTGTGTGTGTTTTTTTTTTACATTAGGAGGAGGGGCTGACGTCTGACGTCATTGATCGGCTTTCCCGATGACCGGGAACAGCCAATCAATGACAGGCAGAGTAGGAAGCGCGGGGAGAGGTTTGTTTACACATACCTCTCCCCGTTCTTCAGCTCCGTGACCTGATCGCGGGACACCAACGGCGATCGGGTCCGCTGGTCCCGCGGCCGGGGTCACGGAGCTCCCGACTGGGCAGGCATTTAAAGGGGACGTACAGGTACGTGCTTTTGCCTGCCCGTGCCATTCTGTAGACGTATATCTACATGAGGCGGTCGGGAAGCGGTTAAAATTTACAAATGCAGCAATTTAGAATTTGGAAGAAAGGTTTCGCACTTTGAAAGATAAAAAGTGCATTTTATATACATCTATATGGATCAGATCAAAATGAGGGACACATGAGGAGGAAAGAGGGACAGAGGGACGTTGCTCCAAATCAGGGACAGTCCCTCAAAATCCGGGACAGTTGGGAGCTTTGCCCACGGGGGTTGCTACGTGTTACAGCATCCACACATTTCACCCTGCTGGTCAGACATTTATTTAGACACACTTCCTCTGACAATGAACAGTCTCTTGCTTGTTTTTGTTGTTTTTATTAGAGGATTGAACTTGGTTGGGGAAAGGGACATGGGATGCCCATAGGATGAATAGTTCTTAGTAGAATAGAAGTAGCTGCATCAACACTTCTCATAGTTACATAGTTACATAGTTATCTAGGCTGAAAAAAGACACAAATCCATCCAGTTCAACCATAAAAAAAAGAAATAATAAATAAAAATAAAAAATATCGTACAATCCAATATACCTAATTCTATACTCTTCAATATACCCAATTCTATATCTCAGCAAAGCAAAGGTAGCTGTGCAAATACTTCTCAGTAGAACAAAAGATGGTTGACTCTAAACTTGACAGTCTTTTCACTCTTTTCCTCAGCACACTACTAATGCCCCGCCCACGAGCGGATTTTCCGTCGGAAAAAACTTAGATGTTTTTTCCGACTGAATTCCGTTCATTCTTGTCTTGCATAAACACGGTCACACAAAAGTTCTCTGAACTTTCGACCGTGAAGAACGTGGTGACATACAACACTACGACGAGCCGAGAAAATAAAATTCAATGCTTCTGAGCATGCGTCTAATTGTTACCGAGCATGCGTCAGAATTTTGCGTGTCGGAATTGGTACAGACGATCGGAAATTTCCGATCTGAACTTTTTCCGACCGAAAAATAGAGAACCTGCCCTCAATCTTTTCCTGGTGGGAATTCCGCCAGCAAAAGTCTGATGGAGCATACACACGGTCGGAATTTCCAACCAAAAGCTCACATCTGTCTTTTGCTGGGGGAATTTCCGATTGTGTGTATGGGGCATTAGGAGCACTTTACTGACCAAATTTAGTCTCCTGTCACACCATCCGCACATGACTAGGCCTCACTCTGAATAAGTCCTAGTGTTTTTTCTCGATAGCTCTTTGCAGGCCGGGGTCTACAGTACCCCTTTACCCCTTTGTGATAGCAACATTGAGAAGAATAAATGTACTTGATGGACTACTGATCCCAGCAAGTCTGATTGCAAATCCTGTCCGCCCTCCTGGCTGAAGCGACTTGACACAAAACACTCACAGTCTCTCCCTCTGGCTCTACATCCAACTCCTGGCACGTCTCTTCCAGAGCTTTCCACTGTCCTTTCCACTCACCGACACCGGGCATGGATCCCTCCTGAATGACTTTACTCCAGACGTGCTCCCAACTGTCCTTCCAGCTCCTGTTCCAGGACACCGCTCCATGACCATGTAAAGAGAGGCTCCCTCCCAAGCTCCCCATCTGAAGTACACCCCCCCTCCCGGAAAGGGGGTTTCCTCAGACACGACAGTCTAACACTCCATCATTCAGTTCATCCAGCCGACAACTCACCCCCCAGCAGGCTGACCATGGGTATATGTAGGAGGCCTGCCCCCTGCCAATCCTAGTTGGGGATTGGTCAGGGCTCCCACATACACCCCATGTCGCTCCAGCTCTCTGCCCTGCCCCTTTTCCAGAACCTTCTCCCTGGAAAGAGAGGAGGCGCCCAAGAGCTGAAGTACCGTATATACTCGAATATAGGCCGTCCCGAGTATAAGCCGAGGCCCCTAATTAACCACAAAAAAATGGGAAACCTGCATTGACCCGTGTATAAGCCGAGGGTACAAAATGCAGCAGCTACTGTAAGTGGAAAAGAGGGCCAGCAATGCCCATCTGCAGCTGCCTGTCCCCTGTACAGACCCCCCCGTGTCCCCATTACAGCCTACCTGTGCTGATCTTCGGTCCCCGGTCCCCGCTCTCCGGTCTTCGGTCCCCGCTCTCCGGTCCTCGGTCCCTGTTCGCCGCTCTCCGCTCGCCGCTCTCCGCTCTCCGCTCTGTCCCCGCTCGCCGCTCTCCACTCTGTCCCCGCTCGCCGCTCGCCGCTCTGTCAGCGTGTACGGTGCCATTGCAAAATTAAAAAGCCGCGCCTCCTCCTCGTCCGTGATAGGAGGAACGCTGTTTTCCCAGCAGTCAGTGCACAGTGTTCCGCCTATCACGGACGCCCTCTCATCCTCGTCCATGAGATGAGAATGACAGGGCATCCGTGATAGGCGGAACACTGCACTGCTGGGAAAATTAGTGTCCGCCTATCACGGACGGGCGGGAGGAGGCGGCGCGGCTTTTTAAAACTGCCGTCTGTCTGCATGACAAGCTGTTCATGTAGGCAGACGGCAGTGACTCGAATATAAGCCGAGGGGGGGACTTTCAGCCCTAAAAAATGGGCTGAAAATCTCGGCTTATATTCGAGTATATACGGTACATGCCAGTCACCAACTGCTGTACTAAACCACTCCCCTGCCCCCAGATCAAAACAAACAGGCCTAGCTCACAGCATAGGCCTGTCCAAATGTACCTGCACTGACAGTATACACAAAAAAAAAAACTATACTAGCACCTACCTACCTAAGATAGAGGGTGCTACATTTATGTATTTACAGTATGTATATAATTATTTTTATTGTGGAAGATAAACAAATTCAAACAATTCTTTTTTTTTTCTTTTGGCAGCAGGCATTGCTTTTGGTGCTGCAGATTCTTCAGTGTGCGGTTCCCCGTTGGTGTCCAGTCGGATAGTTGGCGGTACAGATTCCTTGGATGGGGAGTGGCCCTGGCAGGTCGCTCTTATACGCACAGAATTAAATATAAGAGGTACATGTGGAGGCTCCCTGATCTCACCAGAGTGGGTTATGACGGCAGCTCATTGCATCAAACGGTGAGTATAACATGTTACCTTTATAAATCAATTCTTCCATCAGACACCAACAGTGATGTAAGTAACTGAGTTAAAATAAACTGAGTTACCTAACGCAGTTACTTTAGAGGGTAACGAGTAATCTAACTGATTACTTTTCCCCTCATGGTAACTCAGTTCCCATTACTTTGGCTTAGTTACCCCAATTACATATACCGCCACTAGATGGCAGTAGTGTAATTCCCGTGTCCTGACGAAAAAGTTCCCCCTCTGGATAAGGACCCCTTGTACTGCACAGGTGCAGTGCTTGCGCAGTACGAAGGACTACGGAGCTTCCGAAAATTGCTGAACCTAAACAGCTCTGAGTGAACTCTACACGCGCAGGTGCAGTTAACATGTAATTGTACGAGGCGATGCCGCACGCTCCCGATGCTCGTGCTACTCTGCAAGGGGCGTCTATCTTGTAAGTAAGGGGCGGGTCTAGTATTACTGTAACCAAGGGGCGCATTTATTATTATTGTTATATATCGAGCTCTGCCCATTAATTTAACATTCGCCCTCTTCTGTAGCCATCCGCCCCTTACACCATATAATAATAATAGACCCGCCCCTTGCTTACACGCTATAACAGATCTGCCCCCTGGTTAGAGTAATAATAGAGCAGCCCCTTGGTTACATGATATATAACAATAATAATAAATGCGCCCCTTGGTTACAGTAATACTAGACCCGCCCCTTAGTTACGCGTATAGAATATTTAAAAAAAAAGTCACAGTTACTTTGCTGCGTAACTAATTACTTTTCCAATGTAGTAACTGAGTTACTAACGCAATTACTTTTTGGGAGAAGTAATTTGTAACTTAACTAATTACTTTTTTAAAGTAAGATGACCAACACTGGACACCAATCATTCTGCTTTTGGAAAAATGTTTCTAAAAATCAGTCATGGGAAATGCTTATTGATCAAGCGTTCATTTTTTATAAAGTGCCCACTTCAAAACTGCCAAATGTGCCTCATTGTTCATCATTGATTGGTTTATGACAACAAGGAGTTGTGTGTTAATATTGGACAATACAGTGCCTTTGCTAATGCCACGTACACACGTGCAGACTTTTCCCGGCGGACCTAGTCCAGCGGACAATCCGCCGGACTTTCCAGCTGGCTTCGCCGGACTTTCCAGCTGGCTTCGCCGGACTTTCCAGCTGGCTTCGCCGGACTTTCCGAGTGTGTGGACTTGCCCACACACGCGCGGACTTGCCCACACACGCGCGGACTTCTCCGGCGGACAATCCGCCGGCCAAAGTCCGCGGGACTTTTGAAAATGAACGGACTTGCCCACACACGGAGCAGTCCGTTCATTTAGAACGTAACCTCAGGTTACGTAGCTAGCGTAGGCAGTAAATGCCGCCGCGCTAGCTCCGTAACCTGGCATGGATTTAAAGGGACTCCCTACGCCGAAAAACGCCGGACTTTTGAAAATGAACGGACTTGCCGCTCGTCGGCAAGTCCGTTCATTTAGCACGTGACTTCAGGTTACGTAGCTAGCGTAGGCAGTAAATGCCGGCGCGCTAGCTCTGTGACCTGGCATGGATTTAAAGGGACTCCCTACGCCGAAAAACGCCGGACTTTTGAAAATGAACGGACTTGCCGCTCGTCGGCAAGTCCGTTCATTTAGCACGTGACTTCAGGTTACGTAGCTAGCGTAGGCAGTAAATGCCGGCGCGCTAGCTCCGTGACCTGGCATGGATTTAAAGGGAATCCCCACGCCGAAAAACGGCGTGGGGGTTCCCCCCAAATCCATCTCAGACCCTTATCCGAGCACGCAGCCTGGCCGGCCAGGAAAGGGGTGGGGACGAACGAGCGCCCCCCCCCTCCTGAGCCGTACCAGAAGAAGGCTAGTCTTGGGGGTCTTGACACGGCTCAGGAGGGAGGGGGCGCTCGTTCGTCCCCACCCCTTTCCTGGCCGGCCAGCTGCGTGCTCGGATAAGGGTCTGAGATGGATTTGGGGGGAACCCCCACGCCGTTTTTCGGCGTGGGGATTCCCTTTAAATCCATGCCAGGTCACGGAGCTAGCGCGCCGGCATTTACTGCCTACGCTAGCTACGTAACCTGAAGTCACGTGCTAAATGAACGGACTTGCCGATGAGCGGCAAGTCCGTTCATTTTCAAAAGTCCGGCGGACTAGCCTACTAACGGCGGGATTGTCCGCCGGACTGCCAAGTCCAGAGGATAATTTTAAAACCAAACTTAAAACTTTGGTCCGCCGGACTTTGGCGCCAAAAAGTCCGCCGACGCCCACACACGAGGGGATTGTTCGCTGGACTTGAGTCCAGAGGATAATCCCGCGGGATTGTCCCTTCGTGTGTACGCGGCATAAGGAGTACTGATGCAGGAACTATGTGCTTTTGTACACCTGTCCTTCATCGAGTGAGGATACAACACTGGTAAGCTTCCTTCTACAGATAGAAGTTTGCCAGCCTATAGCGTGCCTTCCAAATTTCTGAGATGGGAAAGAGGGACAGAATGTAGCATGCAGTTTGTAGACAACGGAAACACCACTACCATATCCCCAATTAGGTGAAACATGAAGAATTAAAGTGGTTGTAAAGGCAGAAGGTTTTTATCTTAATGCATTCTATTTTAAGTTAAAAAGCCTTCTATGTGCAGCAGCCCCCCTAATAGTTACCTGAGCCCCCTCTCTATCCAGCGATGTCCACGAGTGCCTCGGCCATCCGTGACTCTCCCTTCTGGTTGGCGGAGACACAGCAGTGGTGCTATTGGCTCTCGCTGCTGTCAATAAAAGTTAGTCAATCAGGAGACAGAGGGGGCAGGGATGAACCTCAGCTCCATGTCTGAATGGATACACGGAACTGCAGCTCGGCTCCCATAGCAAGCTGCTTGTAGACATGTGCAATTAGTTTCGTTTTTTTTTCGTTATTTTCGTTAGTTCGTTTTCGTACGAATGAATGGATCGTTCAAATCATAGGAATCCGAATAACGAATCGTTTGAATCGTACGAATCCGAAAAACAACGAAAATCCGAAAAAAACTAATTAGAAACAACGAATGTACTAATGAAGAAAATCCGAAAAAACGAAAACGAACGAAAAAATTTGCACATTCGTAACTTTTTTTTTTGTTGAATTGGTAATTTTCCGTGTCCCTTACAATGGTGCTGCTAAACGTGCTTTGAATGGATTGATCAAAAAAAATCGTACATTCGTAACTTTTTTTTCCCGATTCGTAACTTTTTTTTTCGATTCGTAACTTTTTTTTTTTATTTTTTTTCGATTCGTAATTTTCCGTGTCTCTATTGAACAAAAAAATTTGTACATTCGTAACTTTTTTTTTTGTTGAATTGGTAATTTTCCGTGTCCCTTACAATGGTGCTGCTAAACGTGCTTCGAATGGATTGAACAAAAAAAATCGTACATTCGTAACTTTTTTTTCCGATTCGTAACTTTTTTTTTTCGATTCGTAACTTTTTTTTTATTTTTATTTTTTTCGATTCGTAATTTTCCGTGTCTCTATTGAACAAAAATATTCGTACATTCGTAACTTTTTTTTTTCGATTCGTAACTTTTTTTTTTTTTTCGATTCTGAATTTTCCGTTTCTCTATTGAACAAAAAAATCGTACATTCGTAACTTTTTTTTCGATTCGTAACTTTTTTTTTTTCGATTCGTAAATTATTAAAATGTAATAATAGCATACACATTACATAAAATTATGAATTATGCTCCGATCACGAATCTACGAATGTTACGAATGTACGAATAAATACGAATGTGTCCGAAAATTAAACTAACGAAAAAACCAATCAACGAAAAAACCAATCAACGAAAAAATAACAAATCGTTACGAATACGAACACCGACGACTTACGAATGTACGAATCGTTACGAATCAACGGAAACGAAAAAAACGAAACGAATAAAAAAATAAACATTTTCGGAAACAAAAAAACCGAAACGAAAATAAACAAATTTTTTTGTTGTGCACATGTCTAGCTGCTTGCTGTGGTGAGGGAGGGGCCAGGAGCTCTAGCCAGGGACCCTAGACGAGGAGGATCTGGGCTGCTCTGTTCAAAACCCCTGCACAGAATAGGCAAGTATAACATGTTTGTTATTTTAATAGAAGAAAAAACTGAGACTTTACAATCGCTTTAATATAAAAAAAAAAAATGAATGGACTTTACTGCTATTTTTCCTTTATACCAACTTTTCATATTGATAAATGCCAAGGGCCCCTGCTGGTGGTGAGATTGACTGACCATAGTGACGATGGAAGAACCTCCTTTCCTGATTGTCTCTTCGTTGTATGAAACCAAAAGCTTCTGGTTTAGTCTGTTTGTTCCAATTTTTAGACCTCAGATCTCTCAATCTCCAGTAGACATGTGAAATTTCTTTCGTTTTTTTCCGTTTTTCGTTTTTTTTCGTTATTTTCGTTCGTTCGTTTTCGTACGAATGAACGAATCGTTTGAATCGTACGAATCTGAATAACGAATCGTTCGAATCGTACCAATCCGATTAACGAATCATTCGAATCAAACGAATCCGAAAAACAACGAAAATCCGAAAAAAAATAATTAGAAACAACGAATGTACTAATGAAGAAAATCCGAAAAACGAAAACGAACGAAAAAATTTGTACATTCGTAACTTTTTTTTTTTGTTGAATTGGTAATTTTCCGTGTCCCTTACAATGGTGCTGCTAAACGTGCTTCGAATGGATTGAACAAAAAAATTCGTACATTCGTAACTTTTTTTTCGATTCGTAACTTTTTTTTTTACTTTTTTTCGATTTGTAATTTTCCGTGTCTCTATTGAACAAAAAAATTCGTACATTCGTAACTTTTTTTTTTTCGATTCGTAACTTTTTTTTTTTTCGATTTGTAACTTTTTTTTTCGATTCGTAAATTATTAAAATGTAATAATAGCATACACATTACATAAAATTATGAATTATGCTCCGATTACGAATCTACGAATTTTACGAATGTTACGAATGTACGAATAAATATGAATGCGTCCGAAAAAAAAACGAATCAACGAAAAAATAACTCTTAGGAATGTACGAATCGTTACGTATCCGAACACCGACGACTTACGAATGTACGAATCGTTACAAATCCGAACACCGACGACTTACGAATGTACGAATCGTTACGAATCCGAACACCGACGACTTACGAATGTACGAATCGTTACGAATCCGAACACCGACGACTTACGAATGTACGAATCGTTATGAATCAACGGAAACGAAAAAAACTAAACGAAAAAAAAAAAACGATTTTTTTTCGGAAACGAAAAAAACGAAACGAAAAAAAAACAAATTTTTTTGTTGTGCACATGTCTAATCTCCAGATCTCTCCATAAAGAGGACCTATCATGGGCCACACCATCATAAGGGATGTTGTTCATTTTGATAGCAATAAAGTTAAACAACATTTTTTTAAGAGTGATAACATTAAATAAGGGGCGTGATCTCAATTTGCTTGATTAGCCTGATGCCAATTGGGTGGGTGGAGATCCCCATACATTATATATATAGAATGTGTTTCTCTGTTATTTTATGCAGTGACCAAGGCTCTCCAGCCGAAACGCGTCTGCTTTTTTGTTTTCTTATGTGCCAATAAAATGTTTTTCTTATGGATTTGCTGGGTATTTTTCTATTTTTTTCTACCTATATGGGTGTTGTTTGGAGGACACCGCATCCTGAGAATCCACCTGAGGACTCCGCCCTGCCTGCTGGTATTCCAGCGCTGTACTTTTCTGTTTGATCGTCTTTTATATTTTACTAAAAAAAAAAAAAAAAAATGGGTAATATACTGTGTTTTTATGTCCTGAAAATTAGCATTTAAAAAATGACTGCACAAGTATTGTTACATAGTTACATAGTTAGTTAGGTTGAAAAAGACACAAGTCCATCCAGTTCAACCACAAAAAAAAAATATATATATGTATATATATATATATATATACATATATATACATACATATACATATACATATATATATATATATATATTGTGTAACGTATAAAATTGCAGCAACCACCATTTTATTCTCCAAGACCTCTGCTTAAAAATATATAATGTCCAGGGGCGCTTAGTCATTTTCTAGCAAAAAAATATATATTTTTTGACATGTATGTGAGAAATGTCAGAATCTACCTGGTTTTGAAGTGGTTAACCTTTCAGGTCTCACTTGTTTACACACAATTTCATTACACTTCTGAGTCATCAATAAAGATTACTGCAATTTAGCATCTCAGTAAACTCTGATGACCCTGTTCATACCATTGGGCTTGTGTACATACAATCATAGAGAACATATTATGAACAAGTTGTATTTAATTTACTAGATGCTGAAGTTTATTGACAATATTGATATTGCATTGCCTTGTGCAGCAAATGGATCCTCATTTATACATGTTATGTTTTCCTGTTGCAGTCCTATCCAGTTATCAAATTATAAAGTATATTTGGGCATGTACCGGAAGGATGTGATTGGTCCTCATACAGTTGTTGCCAATGTAAGGACTATTATCGCCAACGGTAAATATACAAATGGGGGAGACCCTGGAGACATCGCCCTGGTACGGCTGGCCACACCTGTCAACTATACTCAGTACATCATGCCAATCTGTCTGCCAACTTCCACCACCACCTTCCCCTGTGGTATGGAGTGCTGGGTGACCGGTTGGGGTGCAACATCTTTTGGAGGTGAGTCCATAAAATAAGAAAAAAGTGATTTCACACATTTTCCATACTAAGAAACCATGTCTGTCATTTACATCAAATGCATCATGTCAATTCGGGATTTGCAATTTTGCCTGGGTTAGATTTGCAGTGGGATTGTTAAATCCTGTTTGAAATGCATGGAAATCTTCCCTAAAAAAGTGGCAGGAGTCGTTTGTTAGTGTGCTGGAGAAACCTGGAGTAGATAAGGAGAGCTGACTAGTGTTTACAGGTAGTTTTTACTATACTGTACTGTGCTCAGCAGTACACCTGGGTTTGTATTGTGCCACATTAAAGTAAATTGTAGTGTGGTGAGCTACATAGTGTGTACCTCTAATGTCCCCCACCCATGTTTATTGTGCTGTGTTATGTACATTGTTGTGAATTTCAGTGTGGTTGGCTACGTATTATTGTGTACCCATTTCTGCATGCAACCGACAGTCCTTTCTAGGATGACCATTCTACTTAAGTTGCTGCTTAGTTGCTGGATTCCCCCTGCAGTTTTCTTTGTGTGTGTGTGTGTGTGTGTGTGTGTGAGTGGGGGGGGGGAGTTATTTCACAATCTCATATGTCTTTTTTACTTGAAGCTAGGTTAAAAAGACAAAATGAAAGACAAAAGTCTGGCATTTTGGTGTATTTTTAGGATTGGGGTTTTTGGTTTAGGTATTTAGGGTTGGGGTTTAGTGATTTAGGTCTATTTTTTGAGAGATATATTTGAATCTAATATAATTGTACTCAAATGTATTTTTCAGGGTCAGAAACATGAACATGTTCTAATACAGGCAAAGTTGCCCTTTGTTTTTAACACATCATGCATATTAGTGCGGTAGAGTTTAGGTCACCAACGCAACACATTATTAAAGCGGAGCTACACTGCCCCTGACATTTTTTTTTTCAGTGTTGATTGATTAAGAAATTAATTTGTAAATTATTAACTCACCTGTCCTGTTTGTATCACTTGTGCCGTTTGTTTTTTATGTCCTAAAAAGACTTTATATTAATTTCCGGTTTGTTATCCATCTTGTCTGTGGGCATTTGAATACTCCAGGGCAAATTTTCTTCCTGGATTTCATTGACGCCTCTCTTTCTAATCTCGCGCATGCGCAGTACAAAGTTCATAGGGGCACCGTCAGCAGCTCCGGTTGCCATCACAGCGGCGGCGGCGTCAAAAGTCCCGCCCCGTTGTGATAGCAGAGATCGAACGTGACTGTCGTGATGAAGTCACGTTCGGTTTCAAGTCTTGCTCGATCTCGGCCCAGTCCGCCACACTGACTCCTGGGAGCTATGACACAAGCTCCCAGGAGACAGTGCGGGCTAGGGGATATTACGTAATTGCCGTTATATCTCCGCCCATATCCGAGGGAAGGAGAACCAGGAAGCGAAGAAAACAACTAAAGGTAAGTAAAAAAAAATAAAAAACTACCGTTTCGGATCGAGGAAGGTGAGTATTTTTTTTTTTATAGGTTTTAAAAAGGGTGGCGCTCTGCTTTAACTGCACCAAAGCACATCCTTAATCCCCTATTACCATAGTTGCTAAAAAAAAACTGATTTTTCCCCCTGTATTCATAAAGTCAGGCAGGTCTAAATGAAGAGGCAGAAGTCAGCTAGTAGGGTCAAACAGGTTCCACATCTGGAAATGAAAAATGCACCAAAATCATATGATTGACTCTCCCATTGATGATCCCATAGACTATTAGGTGTCAAGACTGGACCACTGGTCTGTATCTGTACTTACACCTAATCTTAACACCTGGTCTCTCTCTCTGAAAATGCAGCCTAGTAAAACTTTTTTTTTATTACAAACGTAACAAAGGCAATAGAAAAATACAGACATTTGACAGTCGGTATTGCACAAAAATTCCATCAAAATACAAGTATATACCTGTCAAGATAGTGACAACAAGAAAAATAAAGAACATACAGAAAATTAAAAAAATAAATAAATAAATAAACTGTGAAGCATCCGAGAAATGTGGCTGCAAACAATATAGTATATATGGGAAGCACAACCTTATATAAACCAGATTGTGGGATTAAGGGCATGCAGTAGCGTACCATGGTCCAGAGCGGTTTAATGACCCGACTAGAGGTCAAGATTATGGCAAAATGGTTTGTCTATGAGATTTCCAGGGAGTCCATCTCTGGTCGAATAGGTGCATCCTATCATTCAGCGTATAAAGTATCCTTTCCATCAACATAACAGTATCTATCCTGTGAATGATAGAGGAGATAGGGACTGTGGGGGCCTTCCAGTGTAAGGTAATGGCTCACAGAGTGGCCAGGCAGACAGTGTGAATAAGGCATTCCTCAGAACGAAGCACGCCCGGGATAGATGCTCCAAGTAGGCCCATAGAGGGTGTAAGTTGTACAGGGGTCCCTGCAATTGCTGATGCTATAGTCATCACTGTGTTCCAAATGGTGGAGAGCCTAGGACAGTCCCAAAATATATGCATGAATGTACCAGGAAGTTGACATCCTCTGAAACAGAGTTCAGAGGTCTCAGGGAAGATGGAATGAAGTCTGGAGGGGGTATAATACCATCTGGTTAAAACTTTGTACGCTGTTTCTCTGACAGCCAGGGAT
This sequence comes from Lithobates sylvaticus, assembly GCA_028564925.1. Lineage (NCBI taxonomy): Eukaryota > Metazoa > Chordata > Amphibia > Anura > Ranidae > Lithobates > Lithobates sylvaticus. The sequence continues at coordinate 301,630,108 of CM053031.1, read as the reverse complement.
TACATGCTGTACATCAAGTCTATAAAATATTTCCAGCTATTTTGCTGTTAAAAAACTCACTTTTGTGATTTCTTACACAGAGTTCATCGAGGCTGTACGAGATGTCTGCCTCGCTTTTTTATTTTGAAAAAAGGCCTCATCTCTCCCTCTTAAAATTACAGCCTACTGAATCTGCCTTTTTGATTAAATGAAAAGTTGATTGAACTCTTTGTTTACATTTTTGCTTAAGGCAAAGTGGTGCCTAGGCCTAGGACTGGCTCTTTTAAAGGTAGTGCCCAGGTTGCATTGCTGTCCCTGCCTGTGTTTTCACACAGCAAGGATGGCCTTACAATGAAAAAAATAAAATAAAAATAAAAAAGGTAAATGTATTAAATGGGCTATATAAATACAAAATACAGTTAAAAATAAAATAAAAACATAAAACATAACATGATACCTGTACATACACAAATGTGTCCTCCTACTTTAGGCCTTAAAATATTGTTTAAGCACTTAAAGCAGAGTTCCACCCAAAAATGGTACTTCCACTTTTCGGATTCCTCCCCCCCTCTGGTGTCACATTTGGCACCTTTTGGGGGGGGGGGGGGCAGATACCTGTCAAATCCAGGTATTTGTTCCCACTTCCGGGCATAGATCATTGTAGAATCAGCAGCTATCTACACCATGTCTGGCCCCTTCTCCGTCCCCCGCTGTCTTCTGGGAGACACACAGGTCCTGGAAGACAGAAGGAACCAGTGAGGATGCGCAGAGCGGCTCGCACATGCGCAGTAGAGAACCAGGCTGTGAAGCTGTTCCTGATTCCCTTACCGAAGATACCGGCTCCTTCACAAAGGAGCCGAGGGACAGGTCAGCTTGGGGTGAGGACATTGCTTGTGCCCTGGATAGGTAAGTGTCCTAATATTAAAAGTCAGCAGCTGCAGTATTTGTATCTGCTGACTTTGATTTTGTTTTTTTTGGCGGAACTCCACTTGAGGGACGGAAATGATCAGGCCATTTTTTGCGATACGGCACTGCGTCGTTTTAACTGACAATTGCGCGGCCGTGCGATGCTGTACTCAAGCAAAATGTATGTACTTTTTTCCCAGGAATAGAGCTTTCTTTTGGTGGTATTTGATCACCTCTGCAGTTTTAATTTTTTGCGCTATAAACAAAAAAAAAGACCAATTTTGAAAAAAAAAAAAAATTTTTACTTTTTGCTTTAATAAATATCCCAAAAAATTGAAAAAAAACAAATTTCTTCATCAGTTTAGGCTGATATGTATTCTACTACATATTTTTGGTAAAAAAATTGCAATAAGCGTATATTATAGCAAGAAAAAACTGCGCTGGACAAATAAAAACTACTAAATATAACTAGCTGCAACACCAAGTGAGATACACACAATAAACATAAATTAAAAGAAAAAGTTGCGCTGTGAAAAAAATATAGAAGTGAGAAAATATGTTTTTAACAAAAACAAATATTTTTGTGATTCCGCAAATGTTTGTAAAAAATCCTGTAAAGCCCCATACACACGCGCGGATTATCCGAGGACCAGGTCCGTCGGATCATGTCCGTCGTACTTTGTCCGATGTTGGTTTTGCGTACACACGGTCGGACAAAGTTGTCGGAAAATCCGATCATTCTGAACGTGGTGACGTTTGTTGCCTACGACGGGACTACGTAGAGGCTAGTAGCCAATAGCTTTGGTCTTGTAATGTGATCTGAGCATGCGTAGCACTTTGTCCGTCGGACTACCATACACACGATCGGATTTGGTGTGATCGGACCTTGTTGTCCAAAAATCTATCCAGCAGGAGATAAGACTTTGTCCGTCGGACAATCCGACGTACACTGTCCGATGGTGCCTACACACGGTCGGATTTTTCGACAACATTGTCCGATCGGACAGAATCCATGCGAAAATCCGACCGTGTGTATGGGGCTTAAAGGAAAAAAAACTGAATATCGTTCCTATAGTTCAATAATCAGTGAATAGACAAATGTCCTTATAATTGCACAAATGCCTGTAAGAAAATGAAGGAATAACGTTCCTATAGGATAATGTCCACAACTCTTGATATGCAAGTATAGGGGAATATCACTGCGCTAAACCCAAGTAAAAAATTGGAGGGAAATTGCTTTCCTAAAAGCTGCTATCACTCAAACAAACAAAGTCAAGTAAACGTAAATTTTTTGAAAAAAAAATAAAAACCGCAGAGGTGATCAAATACCACCAAAAGAAAGCTCTATTTGTGGGGAAAAAATGATAACAATTTCTTTTGGGTACAGTGTTGTATGACCGGGCAATTGTCATTCAAAGTGCGTCAGTGCTGAAAGCTGAAAAGTGATCTGGACAGGAGGGGGGTTTAATTGCCCAGTAAACAAGTGGTTAATGTGCTCAAAAATGCAAAAACAGCTCTGGAAGTTTTTGTGCCCAGAATTCAGGTTTAAAGGTGATCTATCTATGTATAGCTTTGCTATAGCTATGACCTTGTAATCATCTTCTTGCATATGTTTCATTACCAGGTGATTCGGTTCAAAATGAGGTCCTCCAGGAGGTCATGGTTCCCCTGATAAACCGCAATACATGTCAAGTAATGTATAAGAAAGGGGGAAGCACCTCCACTATCAAGTCTGATCAGATCTGTGCCGGCTACAAGGATGGAGGAAAGGACTCCTGCCAGGTGGGTAACACCAAGATCATTCCAGTAGACATGTGCAATTTCTTTAGTTCCAAATCCGTTTTTTAACAAATTTAGACAAATTTGTTAATTCAGAAATATCAGAATTTCCGATTTTCTGAATATTCAGAAATTCGAAAATACGAAAATTCTAAATTTCCCAAATTCTGAGATTCCGGAAATTAGGAAATTGAAAATTTGAAAATCCAGAAATTCGAAAATTTGGAAATTCCGAAATTTGAAAATCCGAACAATCCGGAAACTCGAAAATTCGGAAATTCGGGAATCCAGAAATAAGAATGAAAATCCGAAAATTCTAAGGAACGAAATTCTGAAAATAAGCACTAAAATCCGATAACTCGAAAATCTGAAATAATAACTAACTAATAGTAACTTAACTATTACTAACTATTAAATTATAGGTACTGAAATTTCCTTTCAAATTTGGCTGTTAGTGAGCATAACGAATACGAATTTATCCGAAGTTACGAATTATCCATAATAACGAATGCCGATTCTAATCAAATGGGATGTAACAAATTAATAATAATAATAAATAACAATAATAATTAACATATTAATATTATTATTATTCAGTTTCGTTCAAATTTATTTTAATGTGGCATTCTATATTTTGGATAATTTGTAACTTCAGATAAATTTGTATTCGCTACGTTCACTAACAGCCAAATTTGAAAGGACTTTTTGTAGAAGAATACATATCGGCCTAAACTGAGGAAAAAAAAATTTTTTTTTATATATTTTTGGAGTATTTTTATCATAGCAAAAAGTAAAAAATAAATGTGTTTTTTACAAAATAGTGCAAAAAATAAAAACCGCAGAGGTGATCAAATACCACCAAAAGAAAGCACTATTTGTGGGAAAAAAAGGCATAATTTTTGTTTGCGAGCCACGTCGCACGACCGTGCAATTATCAGTTAAAGCGACGCAGTGCTGAATCGCAAAAAGGTTAAGTTCACCTTTTCTTTTTCTCTAAAATCCAGCTCCCTTTTGTACCAATGTTCCTCGCTGCAGAAAAATAAACACTTTTTTTTGTGTTGAGAACAATGCCTTACCTTAGCCCAGTGGTTCTCAACCCGGGGGACGGGACACCCTCGGGGGTCGAATAATGATTTGCCAGGGGTCACCGAATCCTGGGCTGTTCCTGAAGCCCGCACCGCTCTCCCAGCCTTTTTGGGGACGCCCAGCTGGGCTGTTCCTGGAGCCTGCAGCCGCCCATTCAGTTCACGGCATGGGTGGGGGGCAGAGACTAGAGGTCAGCTGACTGGTGAGGAATGTGAAGTGGGAGGAGCTGGAGGAGACCCTATCTCCTGATTTCGGCATAGGTGTCACTGCTATGAGACACCACAAAGCCGGAGACACAGTTAGTAACACTACTGCCGCGTACACACGAAGGGACAATCCCGCGGGATTATCCGCTGGACCGAAGTCCAGCGGATAATCCCCTCGTGTGTGGGCGCCGGCGTACTTTTTTTGGCCAAAGTACGGCGGACTAAAGTTTCAGGTTTTGTTCTCAAATTATCCGCTGGACTTGGCAGTCCAGCGGATAATCCGGTCGTGTGTAGTATGGTCCGGCGTACCAAAAAGGACGCATGCTCAGTAGCTATTATGTCACGGACTCGCTCGGTCTGGTAAAACTAGCCTTCGTTTTGAAGCTCGCACAATCGTCACGCTGTTGTTTTTTTTTTTTTTTTTTTTTTTTTTTGTTTCTGACAGCGGGATTTGTATGTTATCGTACTTGAAGAATGATTTTGCCTTGCTGCTTGTATATTCACGCAGAGTACTCCCGAACGTTTTTTCTTCAGCATTCTTTAGTGAAGTTATATATTTGTCTATATATATATATATATATATATATATATAATATATATATATATATATATATATATATATATATATATATATATATATATATATATATATATATATATAGATATAGATATAGATATCCAAATCACCAAATGAAAAATATATCTATATTTCTCAATAAGGCCAAAAAAATATATATCGATATCTACATAGATATATATATAGATAAATATATATAGATATATAGATCTATACGTGTCTAAAAATAAAAAAATATATATATATATATATATATATATATATATATATCTATTATATATGTACATATATCTCTATATAGATATTTTTTAGGATTTGTTGGTTATCAAAAGGATTAGTTATTACACATGATACAATTGTGGAGTCAGCAGAGCTTGCCCTTAATTCAGATCTTAAACCTCACCTTTCCAGCGACAGCACTTGCAGTTCCCTTGAAGTTGCACTTTACACTTGTATTGTCAAATGAATGTTTAGACATGTACCTGCCTACTCCTAAAGAAACTATGTTTTTGAATATCAAGCACGTATATCATTATTTGATGAAAATAAAATGACCATTTATTCTGGTTAAAACAAACAAGGCAAAACAAAATAGGAAGGCAACACTGGAGCCACTTGTAGATTTTGTGAAGACTTTTTGCCCCAACGGCAGACACCAAGTTTGTGAAGCCAAAAATGAAGCTTGGGCACATTTCATACAATATAGGGAGCACAAGAAGATTGACCAGGAATCAGACAGACCAGGAACAGCAGCAGATGACATCTATGTCCCCAAGCTGTGGCACTACAACAGCCTGTGTCTTATGGGAGACCAGATTGAAGCCAGGCAATCACTTCCGACTCTTCGCACCACGCTTCCCTGCACTCTTCCCTGCAGTCTTCCCTGCACGCTTCCTTGGAGGCTGACTTGTGGTAGGAGGAGGAGTAGGAGGAGGAGGAGGAGGAGGAGGAGAAGGAAGACGAGGAGGAGGAGGAGGAGAAGTTGGTGTCGGGCCTTCATGGGTCAGGCGGGTGGATTCTCGTAATTCACCCCTCAAACCCCCCCTAATTGCCTCAGAAATTAGGCCCTCACACAGGTGCCGTTGGCCCCTCTCCATTTCCAGCAACCTGCTGGACACGTAGCTGGCATAGCCCTCTTCTGGAAGGGGGGGTTTGTCGAGAATCGCACTCGCCTTCCGAATCAGTTCCAGTGATTCCTCCTCCACAATGGTCATCCTCCTGGGCCTTCTTGGGGGTAAGGGCAGGGGTCGAGGTAGACTTCTTAATTGGGTCTGGCTGTCACTCTGGCTCGTGCTGGGCCCAGCCACCTCCTGGCTCTCGCTGGGCATGTCCTCCTCCTCCTCCATACCACTTGTCCCGGCATCATCCTGGGTCAGCTCATCCTGTGTGCAAATAAAAACAAAAATCAAACACCTGTTTTGTGGTTTCTGGCCTACTCAATCATCCAATTGTAAACTTAGGAACGAGCATCTAAATTTTCCAAAACATCCAAAAGGCTATCATTTGGACCCCTGCATTTTCCAAGCAGATCACCAATGTTGTCTAACGCTTTTTTTGCCACTACTGGATGTATGTATACACTATATATGTATCGATATGTTGCACCAACACTTTTTAGAAGTGTGCATAATTTTTGTCAGTTGTTTTCACAATTCTGAGTTCAGGGTGTTAATTGTTTCACATTTTAACGTTGACAGCATTAATATTCACACAATCACAATTTAGGCTACTAAATATATACCTGGCTCCAGCTGGGCGCATCAGCCTGCTCCAAGGTGGAGGGGTCTTCTCCTTCCGTGGAAGCCTCAGCTGGGGTGGAGGGAAGAGTGGAGGGAAGAGTGGAGGGAAGGGTGGAGGGAAGAGTCGACAGTGATTCCCTGGGTTCCATCTGGTCACCTATAAAAGTCAGTTGGTTGTAGTACCACAGCTTGGGTACATAAACATTCTCTGCTGCTGCTCCTGATCTGACTGATTCCTCAATCTTCTTGCGCTCCCGCTTGTACATGTGCCTTAAACTTGCAATTCTGGCTTCCACAAACTTGGTGTTTGCGTTGGGGACTTTAGTCTTCACAAAAGCCACAAGTGGCCCCAGTGTTGCCTTCCGGACATCCCTATTGCCATACAAAGGGTTCTTGAGCTGCCACAGGTTGGTATTTTTTCTGTACAGGGCAATGAATTCGGACATGAACTCCTGGTCCTTGAATGGATTCAACTGGGGTGCAGCCATGTTTGTTTCTGTTTTGTTAGTAATGGCAATACAAAAGACCAAAAACACAAATGTTACTTAAAAGGCACAACCAGTTTTTCTTAACAAACATTACACAACACACCCACACACAGGCAGCAACACATCCACACAGGCAGCAACCCCTACACACAGGCAGCAACCCCTACACACAGGCAGCAACACATCCACACAGGCAGCAACCCCTACACACAGGCAGCAACCCCTACACACAGGCAGCAACCCCTACACACAGGCAGCAAGCCCTACACACAGGCAGCAACCCCTACACACAGGCAGCAAGCCCTACACACAGGCAGCAACCCCTACACACAGGCAGCAAGCCCTACACACAGGCAGCAACCCCTACACACAGGCAGCAACCCCTACACACAGGCAGCAACACATCCACACAGGCAGCAACCCCTACACACAGGCAGCAACCCCTACACACAGGCAGCAACACACACATATCCTTAAAAAATGCTGGCCCAAAACCCAAAAAAAAACACAGTAATGCATCCTAGAAAACACTTACCTTCGTACAGAGCGCTCGCTACTTCCGTTCGGGAACACGTGGGCCCCTCAAACAGCCTTATATACACTGCGCACGCGTCGAAGTCCGCCTGCGTCCTCCGCGTCGCCCGCCCATGACGTTCCTCATGACGAGTATTCCCCGCCCCGCTTCCCCTCGTTGCATTGTTGGTGAATTAATTGATGAATATGGCGGACACATTCTCAGCCAGTAGCGCGGAGGAAAGCCAAGAAGCCAACACATCTGCATCCAGCAGCAGATATAAGGCCACCAATATGGCCTTTGAAGAGATGGTGGAGATGGTGGACATCCTCCAAAGGGAAGATTACGACGGGGAAAATGGCCCGTACCCTCGTCCCAACTTGCGCAAGGACAAGATTCTCACTACAATCGTCAGCACCCTGGAGCAGAAATTCGGCGTACGAAGGGGCAAGGATCAACTGCGCAAACGATGGTCCGACATCAAATCCAGGGAGCACGATCAATACAGGAGAATTCGAAAAGCCATCAAAAAAAGTAAGTCAAGCACGTGCGCTACTATGGTTATACTTGATATGTCTAATCTTGCGCAGATGTTATTACCATTCGTCCGTGAAACTTGCGCAGATGTTATTACCATTCGTACCTGAAACTTGCGCAGATGTAATTACCATTCGTACGTGAAACTTGCGCAGATGTTATTACCATTCGTACCTGAAACTTGCGCAGATGTAATTACCATTCGTACGTGAAACTTGCGCAGATGTTATTACCATTCGTACCTGAAACTTGCGCAGATGTAATTACCATTCGTACGTGAAACTTGCGCAGATGTTATTACCATTCGTCCGTGAAACTTGCGCAGATGTAATTACCATTCGTACGTGAAACTTGCGCAGATGTTATTACCATTCGTCCGTGAAACTTGCGCAGATGTAATTACCATTCGTCCGTGAAACTTGCGCAGATGTTATTACCATTCGTACCTGAAACTTGCGCAGATGTAATTACCATTCGTACGTGAAACTTGCGCAGATGTTATTACCATTCGTACCTGAAACTTGCGCAGATGTAATTACCATTCGTACGTGAAACTTGCGCAGATGTTATTACCATTCGTCCGTGAAACTTGCGCAGATGTTATTACCATTCGTCCGTGAAACTTGCGCAGATGTAATTACCATTCGTCCGTGAAACTTGCGCAGATGTTATTACCATTCGTACCTGAAACTTGCGCATATTTGATGAAAGTTCCGTTTGTCTTCATAACGTTTATTGAGTTTACCGGGCTTTGGGTTGTTGGAGTTGTAAGGTTGTTTATTATTGTCACTATCTATACAATTACTGCTGTAGTAAGGGTTTTAGGGGTAACTTACACAGGGACTCCAGAGGCTGTTTTGGGGGGGGGGGGGATAAATATGTTAAGCAGGGTCTCATGCTCACAATTCCCAAAAAATGCTCATCATCTCTAAATACTGTAGGTGGTGACTTTTCAAAGAAGTACACTCACCTGTCCCTTGGATGGTGCAGCTACAATCTCTGATCTTGCAATCATGAAATTAATGTTTGCGGCTTCACTTCCCGGGTCACTATTGGGCATGCGCCAGTTGCGCAATGCAATAGGACTGGTCCGCGCAAGCTCGGGGACCCCTGTGTGTCCCAGCAGACAGCACGGTGGGACGGGATGTGGCGTATACTTCTGTGGGAGTCTAGGGCCGGATGTGTGTGCAAATACCTGCCTTACACAGGTATCTGCAACCCATCCCCCCTAAAACGTTAAAAATAAGACACCACAGGGGTGCAGGGATCCAATGAGCGGAAGTTCAAATTTAGGGTTGAAGGGCGCTTTAAGTATTGGAGTTTCATTAGATAGACATTTCAATTCTGTCTTCAAGTAGGATCTTCTAACAAACTGCTAATAATTGGCAAGACTTTTAAACAATGTTTACTAATCCTATTTTGGCACTCAAATATCAGTGTGATTCAAAAGTGTACCTTTTTGTGTTCCATTACCATAGGGGGCAAAAGACTCAGACGTCAGTCCGAACCTACGAGGACCTCCCGGCATCACCAGACTAATTGGGCAGTTAGCCCAAGCCCACGCGTGGATGTGGCGGAACAGGTCGTTGAAGTCGATCAAATCTGCACCCCACCAAGTGAGTGTCTCAGAACACAGATTGAGCTAATAAATTAAGGTCTGCATGTTTTTTACACTTTTTTTCTTGTGTTTTATCTACCCAACTTTTAGGTGATGCTGATCTGTTTGTGGAACGACAAGCTGCGGAGCCATTTACCACTGACAGTGCCCACAGGCTTATTGGCCAGATCATGGCCTGGAATCTGCAGCTGGAAAACATGCAGAAGGAGATGGCCACCATGCAGCAGGGAATGAAGGACATGATTGATGTTTTGGGGAGAATCTAAAGACCCCTTTTACATTTCTTAACATCAATCATGTCCTTCATTCCCCTTTTGAAGCGCTGTTTAACTAATTTTAGAGGCCAAATTTTAAATATGCACACGGTATGTCAACATGTGCTATGTGCCATCAGGGGATCTCAATGGACGCATTTTGTGTTTGCAACCCCTAATGCTAGTAGGTGAGAGGGAAGGGGTTTCACACACAAAACACGTCCATTGATTCCCCATGATGGAACATAGCACATGTTGACATTACCCATTTTCCTGTTAAATTTGTGTGCATATTCAAAATTTGGCTTCTTCTGTTCATGGGTTACCTGTTGAACTTTGTAAGTTCTGGACTTTTACATTGTGTAAATAATTTTAAATGCTAAGCCAAAATGTAAAAAAAATTTTAAACATGTTTTTATGTTTGTTTTAAAAAAGCAATCCCAAAAAAAACAACAATATGTTGTGAGAAAAACACCAAAAAAATGTCAAAAAGATAACATAAAAAAAAAAAAAAAAAAAAATCATGTTCAAAAAAAAAAAAAAAAAAAAAAAAAAAACAAAAAAATATACCAAAACAACCAAAAAAAAAAAAAAAAAAAAAAAAAAAAAAAAAAAGGTTTTGGATGTGCACTATAATAAAAAAAAAAAAATGTTTGCACAAATTCAAAAATGTGTGGCTTCTTCTTTTTAAATACTACCAGTTTGACAAAAACATGTTGTGGTTCATTGACAAAGGGGCTTATTTACTAAACGCTAAACAAGTTTCCCACTATTAAGATGTGCACTAGGACAACATATAAAACAGGCCAAATTAAAAGCAAAACAATACGAAACGACCAATATTTCAAACATAAATAACTGTATTTATTCATTGTAAATGAAAAAGATGGTTTAAGGGTCTGCTGCCATTTCAATGGCCCCCCTACCATTAAAATACTGTAAATAAAGGTCCCGCACTTGCTGGGCTGATTGTGGTGCGGAACCAAGAGGGCGGTTATCCAGCCCTGTCATGTTGCCTTCCACTCCGGCCTCAGGGCCAATTGGTAAGGAGTATGTTCCTGAATGTTTCCGCAAATAATTGTGCATGACACAGCATGCTAGAATAATAGTATTGAGTTTGTACTCTGCCAGATGTAGCGATGTAAGGAGCAATCTGAAACGGTTGGCCATAATACCAAAGGCATTTTCCACCACCCTTCTTGCTCTGGCCAACCGATAGTTAAAAATCCTCCTCTCAGGGGTGAGGGATCGTTGGGGAAATGGCCTCATCAGATGGTCACCCAGACCGAACGCCTCGTCGGCAATGAAGACGAACGGGAGTCCCTCCACATTATCTTCATCTGGTGGCAGCTCCAGCCCACCAGTTTGGAGACGATGACCGAACTCCGTGTGGTTGAAGACTCCTCCGTCCGACATCCGGCCGTTTTTCCCCACATCCACATACAGAAATTCATAGTGTGCCGACACCACCGCCATCAACACGATACTATGGAACCCCTTATAATTCCAATAGTATGACCCCGAATGGGGTGGGGGCACAATTCGCACGTGTTTGCCGTCAATCGCCCCTCCGCAGTTGGGAAAGTCCCAACGGGCAGCAAACTGGGAAGCCACAGTCTGCCATTCCTGTGGCGTGGAGGGACACTGTGAAGTCAAACAGAAAGATACAATTTAAATTATAAACCAGGCAAAACACCAAACTAAATGCAACAAATTAAAAAACAATTTGGAAGAACATATGTATTTATTTTGTAAATCCTTGAAATAAAGCCAAAAGATTAAGGATAAAAGGGACAAATCTCTGATTGATGACCCCTCTGATGGACCAGAGAAGATAATAATGGGGATGTGGGTGGGGAGTATATAATGGTAAGGTCACACAATACACATGCAATTAATTAAAGGTGTGTGTGGGGGGGTGGGGCTAATTACAAGCTGACCAAAAACACATGATATTAATTATCAGGGGGTGTGGGGGGGGAGGGGCTAATTACAAGCTGACCAAAAACACATGATATTAATTATCAGGGGGTGTGGGGGGGGAGGGGCTAATTACAAGCTGACCAAAAACACATGATATTAATTATCAGGGGGTGTGGGGGGGGAGGGGATAATTACAAGCTGACCAAAAACACATGATATTAATTATCAGGGGGTGTGGGGGGGAGGGGCTAATTACAAGCTGACCAAAAACACATGATATTAATTATCAGGGGGTGTGGGGGGGGAGGGGCTAATTACAAGCTGACCAAAAACACATGATATTAATTATCAGGGGGTGTGGGGGGGGAGGGGATAATTACAAGCTGACCAAAAACACATGATATTAATTATCAGGGGGTGTGGGGGGGGAGGGGATAATTACAAGCTGACCAAAAACAAATGCAATCAATTTAAAAATGAGGGTCAAGGGGGTGAAAGGGGGGGTGAGTAAAGCTGTACAATGGAGCTGGTAATATACATTTTTAACCAAAGAAAGTGACTAGGCTAGGGGTGTTTAGGGGGCCAAGCTTCCATGCTGGGGAGGTTGGTGCAAGCAAATATGCATGTGACCCACTAAATAATACATTCTTAAAAATATTTCGATAACTCAAACATAAAATACTAGACAAAAAAAAAAAAACACCAAAAAAAAAGGAATAGGCGACAATCATAGAATAGTCCTATCATGGTAATTAGCTAATGATGACATTGATGCACTACATTAACAAACATACAAGACATAGGTAATTTTAAAAGAGAAGACTTACCTTAATGTATTCCTCCTGCAGGACGTGGATAATGGCAGAACAGGTCTCTGGAATAATGAGCCCCAGAGCCTGGGGGGAGATGCCTGTCGTGAACTTGAGGTCCTGCAAGCTTCTCCCCGTCGCCAAGTAACGCAACGTGGCGACTAGCCTCTGCTCCGCACTGATGGCTTGCCGCATGCAGGTATTCTGCCTGGTAATATAAGGGGACAGCGAAGCCAACAGACGGTGAAAAATGGGGTCCGTCATCCGGAGATAATTCCTGAAATCATCAGGATTATTCTCACGGATCTCACGGAGCAAAGGCATATGCGAGAATTGGTCACGCTGGCGCAACCAATTCTTGGTCCATGAACTCCTCCTCACCCTGTTCATGGACCGGGCTCGTGCCAAGGTGTTAACCGCAACACCGAGCCCCTGCACAGCACGAACTCGTTCCCGAGTACGTCCACACTCCATGGCTTCAAAACGGTCGGCTGATCAAACAAACAACTTAACAGAACGCACTGAAGAACAGCAAGGCCTATGAAGAACGACCTGAAAAACAGGAACGAGCGGACCAGAACGGCCTGAGAACAGGTAGGAACTGATCCACACGCACTGAAAGCCAGATACAAACCTCACAAGCACAAACTGAACGGCAGAAGCGAACGAATTAAGCAGAAGTCTGAGAAGCGCGAATCGTCTCTAACCAAACGTCAACTAACACGCGATACACACGAGATTAGCTGACGGGGCCCAAAGGGTGTCGTTTGGGATCTCGAGCTTCCTTTTTCTAGTCCCGTCGTACGTGCGTACGTCATCGCGTGAACCGCCGGACTTTTTGCGTGATCGTGTGTGGTCAAGTCCGTTCGCTTTTTAGTCCGGCGTACCTAGCGGGAAAGTCCAGCGGATTGTTCGCTGGACTTAGGTCCGCCGGCAAAAGTCCGTACGTGTGTACGCGGCATACCTGTGATTAGAGTTGCCACTACAGTTCTCAGATCAGCAGATGACCTTGATCAATAGCACCTAAGTTGGCTGATCAGAACTCCCCCCACTCATCCCATTTCCCCCACCAAGGAGTAAGAGAAAGAATAACAATGGAGGGAGAGGAAAAGAGCGGGAGGAACAGAGAAAAAGGGAGCGAAAGAATAAAAGAAAGAACAAGAAAGACATCTAGAGAGAGGGATGGGGAAAAAAAAAACAAGAAATTAGGATAGAGAGAGATAAAAGGGTAAGAAAGGAGAACAAAGAGAAAGAGTGGTACATCCTAAAATGTACCAGAAGGAGTTTTAATACTGAAGGGAAAAGCGCTAAATGTCCGTGGGTTAGGGGCGTCAAATTACTTGTCTTGCCTTAGGTGCGGACAACCCACGCTACAAAAATAATTTTACTGTTAGGGGTCCCCACAACTTGAGAATTTTTATCAAGGGGTCACGGCACTAGAGGGGTTGAGAACCACTGCCTTAGCCCATGCTATATTTCTTAGAACAGTTCAGAGACTAAGGCCCTTTTCACACTTGTGCAAATTCAAAGTCGCGCGATTTTACCACGATTTGCCGAGATTTTGCCGCGATTTCAAGGAATGCCTGTGTAAGTGGCATCAAAAAATCGGACCAAAGTAGTGCAGGGACTACTTTGAAGTCGGAACGACTTGAAGTCGTACTAATATGAATGGCTGTCATTGGAAGTCATGGGGAACGACTTGTCATGCTACTTTGCAGTCCCAAATCGTGGGACAAGTCGTATAAGTATGAAAGGGACCTCACTGGTATAGATTTGAGACAGAGGAACCAGAAAGACTCAGGAAGGAGTTTATCAGCTGACCTCATTAGCACACCTTCACCCATCAACTTAGTTTTCACAGAAACCCAGCATTCCTCCATGCATGCATTTGCCTGGCTTCCCCAGGGTCCCTTCAGATGGTCTCAGGCTGCTTGCTAAACTCCCTGGGGCGGCATGCAGCTCACGGGACACCCCTGATGTAATGCAAGGGCCTGTCTAATTGGATACAGAGTGATTGGATAAATGGTGTGTCCTCCTATTATAGTTTTGGTAAATCTACTGTAAAAGAGATTGTACAGAGATTGTATAGCAGGGGTGCCCAACCTTTTGAAGAGCGAAGGCCACTTTAGCGACTTTGTAATCAGGTCGCGGGCCACAATAAGCAGAGCGGGCAGATGACAGGTTTGTGTATACTCTGCATATGCAGAGCAGACACAGCCCAGACATGGGCTCTACTCTATGGGCCCTCCGGTCTGCCCAGACGAAAGGAGACGGATCCCCTTCTGTTTATTTAAGTGGATCGGATTGGAGATAGGTGGGTGTAAGCGGACACAAGTCCATTTACATCTGCCGCTCTATAGAGGTGAATGGAGAGTCCGATTTGGTCCACCTGAAAAACAAACAGGTGGACCCGATTGTGTGAAAGGGGCTGCAGTTTACCTCCACCTCCGCTGGCCTCAGTCTTCACTTCTTCCTCAGGATTCCTGCAGGTATCGCTGGCTGCTGCTGTCCCCCAGGCGGGTATGGCTGGTGGCTGCCGCTGGCTGTCCTCCAGGGCTGGTACTGCTGATTGGTACTGTTGCAGAGTACTGTTGGCAAGTACTGATGACTGGTACTGTTTGTTGGTACTGCTGGCTGGTACTGTTTCTGGGTATTGCTGGTGGGTACTGCTGGTTGGTACTGTTGCTGAGTACTGCTGGCTGGCACTGTTGGTTGGTACTGCTGGTTGGTATTGCTGGTGGGTACTGCTGGTTGGTACTGTTGGTTATTACTGTTGGCAGAGTATTGCTGGTGGGTTGCTGGATATTGTTGGTGGGTACTGCTGGTGGATACTGTTGCTGGGTATTGCTGGTGGGTACTGATGGTGGGTAATGTTGGCGGGTACTGTTTCTGGGTACTGCTGGTGGGTACTTTTTCTGGGTACTGCTGACGGGTACTGTTGGTGGGTACTGCTGGTGGGTACTTTTGGTGGGTACTACTGGCTGGTTCCAAAACTGCCATTCCCAAGCATTAGTGTGACAGGAGCTGGCACTAGAGGAAGCATGTGACTGCAGTAGAGAGCAGAGTCGATGCTTCCTGTATCGCTCTTGTCACAGGCGGAGTACATTTAGTATCACTCCTGTGACAGGACACCTATGACAGGAGCTGGCTCTATACTGGAAGCACCAGCTCTACTTCCTCTAGTGCTGGCTCTGTGCTTCACGCTGATGCTCTGGGATTGTGGAACGGGACCCGCAATCTGGGTTTGCCAAGCCGCCATCCCAGAGCAGGAGGTGGTGGGCTACATCAGAGGACCTTGCGGTTGGTCACCCCTGTTGTATAGTGTATGGCCCCATTTATACACATAACATTAACTGGTAGCACTTTCATTGTCATTAATTGTTAATAGCACACCAAACACAGAAGCAAACACACATTTTGCCATGTGAAAAAAAAACAGGTGACAAATGCAGTAAAAAGTCCCATAAGCTGCCTTGCCAGGTGTAGACCAGGCCATTGAAATCAAGGGGCTGCCCTATGTGTGTCACTGGAAAAACGATCCAAAAATCATGCACCCCCACTACTCTAGGTGTGAAATTGATGTGTTTACAGAAGAACAATGAGGCTCTATTCACTTCTGTGTGTTTCCAAACGCATGGCAAACTACACAGAAAATGTATGCTTTGCAATGCGTTGCAGAAACGCTGCAAATGTACATCATGTTTGTGTTGTCATCACATGTTAAAGAATCCCCAAGTGCAGCAAACGCACCAAAAACTGGAGTAACGCACAATGCTGTGCTCCAAAAAAAAAGGTTCTGGAGCGTCTCCGGGGCAATTGTTTTGTGTAGGACAGCCTATTCAATCAAGAGAATGGGCTGCCCTATGCGCAACGAATGAAAACGCTCCCAAACACCCAAAACAAACGCATGCAGGAATGTGAATCTTTGCTACGTGGAGATGTGAACCAGACCTGACAACTGAGTGCTTCCATCCACTCTCTCCTGTGTGATGGCCATACACTATGCAACCTGATTGTACAACCTTTGTACAATTTATTTTAGATTTACCAGAACTATGGAATAGAGGACACATCTGAACAATCCATTCAATTTGTATAAAATCAGACAGGCCCTTTTTCTACATAGCTGATGGGATATCTAAAGGAGATTGTACAATCAGATTGTATAGGAAGTGGGTGGAAGGTGGTATTGTAATGAGGGAGGTGTGGTCCCGAGTGGTGAACACGCCCTATCACACCCTCTTCTATGATGCAACAAGGAAGTGAAGGCTTCTGGGAGATGTGGTATTAAGTGTAAAGTACGCTGTCAAAACTAAGTTTATAAGTTCATAGACCTATATGCAAATACCAAATGTAGCAAGGTCCCGGGCCCCCTTTGGTCTAATGAGAACCTCCAGCGTTAGGGAGAGCTGACATCCTTCTATGTAGAGTGGGTTATCAGGCATGGTGTGGGTGTAGTGCAAGATAGATTTGTGGGCGCCAGACACTTCTTGGATGCAAAGAGATTTATTTTCGTAACTTCAGATAAATTCCTGTTCACTAACAGCCAAATTTGAAAGGAAATTACAATACCTATAATTTAATAGTTACTGTTTCAGATCTTCTAATTTTTGGGTTTTCGGATTTTCGAATTTCCGAATTTAGGAATGTACGAATGTACGAATTTACGAATATATGAATTTTCTAATTTACGAATGTACAAATGTACGAATGTACAAATGTACGAATTTACGAATGTACACATTTTACGAATGTGCGAATGTACAAATTTCCTAATTGCGATCATAACTAATAACCCGAAAAACGAAAAAAAAAACAAAAAAAAACAAATAAAAAAGAAAATGAACAAATTTTTTTGGGGGGAACAAGACTACTTCTAACACAAGTTGTAACAACTCCTTTAATTCCTCTACAATCTCCTCTTCACTCAACTGAGCTCCCTGTCTTTGACTAGACCTGCTGATCCACTGCCACTCGATCCCCTAAGCTCTTTCAATCTTCACACTTGGAATCTTCCTCAAGCGTCACCCCTGCTTCTCAGCTGGGTCCCTAGTTTGGCATTCACAGATACTCCTCAAGCGTCACCCCACTGGCCTGATCGGTCCCTGGCTTGGCACACAAGGCTGCTCTGCAAGCGTCACCTCCGCTGGCTGGGTCCCTAGCTTGACACCTGCTGAAGTTTCCCAATTCTTCACCATCCCCGGTTGGTGAGAATACTGCACCGGTACTTGCTTCAGCTACTCACTGTGGTCCCTGGTAATAAGGTGGTTGTTCCCCTCTACCTTGCATTGGCTGCCAGTCCACTATTGCACCTTATTTAAGGTAGGATGTAATATGTTTAAGGTTATGAGAGGCCTGGCCCAAGCTATCTCTGCTCTCGTTTTCATAAACAAACTCTTGTCAGATCACCCAGATCTACTGACAGAGATCTCCTCTACATTTCGGTGCCCAAGAAGATCCGGCGTGGTGGTCGGGCCTTCTCCCACCAGGGTGCTGTACTATGGAATAGCCTCCAGGTCGAGCTCCAGGAGGCCCCCACTATTCCGGTCTTCCACGGGTTACTGAAGACTTGGCTTTTCACGCAGGCTTTTCCTGCGTAGTCTCTCTCTTCTACCCTTCTGCCACTCTGTGCTGCTTCTGGTCCCTGGGCCCTCTCTTCCCAGGATCTTTGCTATGCGAGTCGGGACCCTTCGGGTAAGACCACGCTATATTAAGATACCTCTCAACTCAACTCAAACTCCGACCACGACAGGTTCTCTGGCTGGCAGAACTATCACTTCTGGTTGGACTGCAAGCCGCAATCCCAACCCTACGCTGCTCTCTTGCTTCTGGATAGGCCCTCAGTCAGCCAAATCTATAGGTTCTCCCAGCAGGCCAAGGGATCCAAGAAAACCCCTGCCCATTGGCTGAGATACCCCATATACTCCTACTCTGTCCTTGTATTGCCCTTGTCTTATCTAATACCACCAAGTATCCAGTCACCTAGTGACAGAAGAGAGAAGTGCAGCAATTCCAGACTTATGGTAAAATCAATTGATTCCTAACAATCGGCCAAGGCAACTATACCTGGCAGGTAAATTTAAGAGCAACCCTGCCTAAACATCAGAGTGCTACACAAATGTGTATAAACAATTGATACAAACAATGACAAAAAACTTGAAACAAACCAGAGAAAAAAAGTCCTAAAATAAAATAAATATATTGGTGCAAAAAAACTCTAATAAGTGAGTTCAAAATTATGGTTATGTTAAAAACAACCATAATAACAAAAAAAGTGTATTAAAAAAAATAGTCCATCTGTGAATCAACTGTTAGATCCAGTGAAAATGTCCATCCAAAACAATACAAGAGTAAAGGTTCAGTGCAAACATATCCAAAAATACTTCATCGCCATGCTGAGGAATAAACCAATGGAAGCTTACCAGATCCAAAGGTCCTAAAAGGATCTATATGCATGTGTCTCCACAATGGGAAATCAGCTGTTACTGGAAATTAGGTGGAACACCGACTCCACCTGCTGCTGAAGAAATTCAAACAGGATCCTTGCGTGAGTGTTCCCACCAGGGTAATTCAGCTAGTTATGAACAGTCGCTGGGATTCACATTAGACACCGGCTTGAAAGGCTCAAAAATAAGCGTGTTGGAGAGGTAGAAAAAGCTCCTATGTGCATTAACTTTTTTAAACAGATCAAAGTTTAATAAAAAGTTGCACTTACAAAAAATTTGACAAAATAGCACAATAGTGTGAGCATGACCGCCTGCAGTACAGTCTGTGCTCTAAAAGGCCACACTAGCTCCTTTTCCGACGCGTTTCCCCTGAATAGACTGCCTCCAATCCCAGTTGATGCCTATTCAGGGGAAACGCGTAGGGGCTTGAGGTGCCTGAGTGGTCTGTGTCAGCACTGTTTGGTAAGCTTCATGTGCCCACTCCTCTTGGTGATATATTATAAATGGTGAACATTGCATATAAGTACTATAGTTTAGTTTTGGGTTGCATTATATATATATATGGGAAGGCTCACCTCTATGTCAGATAGTGGGTGGTTTACTTTTCCCAATTTTGAAATCCTAAAATGTTTATTTGGTTTCATTGTTTTAAGATTGTTTATGTACACTTGTACAGTATATGTCTGTTCTCTATAGAGACAAAAACTCTGAACTATACTCCTGAAGAAGTGATTCCACTGCGAAACATGTAGACGTCGAACTGGCAAGGGACGAATATCTGATCCTATTCAACGATGGATACACGTTGTTTCTTTCCAGTTCCTTTCAGAGTTATGCTATGTCTTAATAACCATGCTATGTCTTAGATGAACATTTTTTTTTTTATACACTTTTTTGCTATTAAGGTTGTTTTTAACATAACCAGAATTTGGAACTCACTTATTAGAGGTTTTTTTTACACCAATATATTATTTATTTTATTTTATTTTAGGACTCTTGTTTTTCAGATTTTGTTTCACTGGTTTGTTTCAAGTTTTTTTGTCATTATTTTGTATCAGTTGTTCATACACATTTGGTATTTGCCTATAGGTCTATGAACGTATACACTTATGCCCCGTACACACGGTCGGAAAATCCGACCACAAAATGCATCGGATTTTGTCCGACAGATTTAGTCCGACACGGGTGTTGCATACACACGGTCGTCAAAGTTGTCGGAAAATTCGATCATTCTGAACGTGGTGACGTTTGTTGCCTACAACGGGACTACGTAGAGGCTAGTAGCCAATAGCTTTGGTCTTGTAATGTGATCTGAGCATGCGTGGCACTTTGTCCATCGGAATTCGCTACACACGATCGGAAGTGGTGTGATCGGACTTTGTTGTCGGAAAATGTTTAGAGCAGGAGATACAACTTTGTCCGTCGGACAATCCGATGGAAAATATCCGATGGTGCATACACACGGTCGGAATTTCCGACAACATTGTCCGATAGGACAGAATCTATCGGAAAATCCGACCGTGTGTATGGGGCTTTAGTTTTGACAGCGTACTTTACAATCAATACCACATTTACCACATCCCACCAATCCAGTTTTTTTTTTTTAGTGCTGCAGTCTTTCACTATATTGTCCAAGCACACCCTTTTTTTATTTGTACAATACAAATTGCTGGCAAATTATATGTTATTGACAGATTTTTTTTTTTTTTTTTTAAACAGCACACAGACTGCTCTAAGGATCTGCTATGTATTTTGAGGGATATTTGGAGGGGTCAGTGTTTTTTTTTTTAATTTTATTTTTTTTAAGCTGACAATAAATGTAATTTGCCAGTATTTTAGACTATATATTTATTCTTTGCAGATGGGACATTTTAAAATAATGGAAAAAAAATATATAGAACTGCCTTTGATTTTGGTATAGATTTTTAAGGCGAAATCGCATTACCATACCAGGCCACATGCTCTCAACCTGGGGGGGGGGTGGGGGGGCTTGATAGGGGGACCCCTCTTCTAGAATAACACTCCCATTTGCTGAAAACAAGAACCTCCTCCAGTGGTTAATAATAATGCCCCAACCAGATAATATTAGGTAGAGACACAAATATGTTACTGATACACAGACTCCCCCAGGGCATTTACAATGTGATTACTCCCATTGCCCTCAACACGAGACCTCCTTGGTAAAGCACCTTGTCCTCATGTTGACGAGGACAAGGACTGCTTTCCGACAACCCTGGCAAGTAGTTGTGGGAGTGTGGCAGATACTGGCCCCCAGATACCAGTCCATGCCCGTTTATACCTGCCGCTCCATAAAGGAGAATAAGTCCACCTGAAAAACAGACAGCAGGACCCCATCGATTCGCTAGTTTGAAATGGGCCCAAGGTGTACATACAGTGGTGTGAAAAAGTGTTTGCCCCCTTCCTCATTTCCTGTTCCTTTGCATGTTTGTCACACTTAAGTGTTTCGGAACATCAAACCAATTTAAACAATAGTCAAGGACAACACAAGTAAACACAAAATGCAATTTGTAAATGAAGGTGTTTATTATTAAAGGTGAAAAAAAATCCAAACCATCATGGCCCTGTGTGAAAAAGTGATTGCCCCCCTTGTTAAAACATACTATAACTGTGGTTGTCCACACATGAGTTCAATTTCTCTAGCCACACCCAGGCCTGATTATTGCCACACCTGTTCACAATCAAGGCATCACTTAAATAGGAGCTGCTTGACACAGTAAGGTCCACCAGAAGATCCTTAAAAGCTACACATCATGCCGAGACCCAAAGAAATTCAGGAACAATTGAGAAAGAAAGTAATTGAGATCTATCAGTCTGGAAAGGGTTATAAAGCCATTTCCAAAGCTTTGGGAATCCAGCGAACCACAGTGAGAGCCATTATCCACAAATGGCGAAGACATGGAACAGTGGTGAACCTTCCCAGGAGTGGCCGGCCGCCCAAAATTACCCCAAGAGCGCAGCGACGACTCATCCAAGAGGTCACAAAAGACCCCACAACAACGTCCAAGGAACTGCAGGCCTCACTTGCCTCAGTTAAGGTCAGCGTTCATGCCTCCACCATCAGGAAAAGACTGGGCAAAAATGGCCTGCATGGCAGAGTTCCAAGGAGAAAACCACTGCTGAGCAAAAAAAACATCAAAGCTCGTCTCAATTTCTCCACAACACATCTTGATGATCCCCAAGACTTTTGGGACAACATTCTGTGGACCGATGAGACAAAAGTGGAACTCTTTGGAAGGTGTGTGTCCAAGTATATCTGGCGTAGAAGGAACACTGCATTTCAGAAAAAGAACATTATACCAACAGTAAAATATGGTGGTGGTAGTGTGATGGTCTGGGGCTGTTTTGCTGCTTCAGGACCTGGAAGACTTGCCGTGATAAAAGGAACTATGAATTCTGCTGTCTACCAAGAGATCCTGAAGGAGAATGTCCGACCATCTGTTCGTGTACTCAAGCTGAAACGAACTTGGGTTCTGCAGCAGGACAATGATCCTAAACACACCAGCAAGTCCACCACCGAATGGCTGAAGAAAAACAAAATGAAGACTTTGGAGTGGCCTAGCCAAAGTCCTGACCTGAATCCTATTGAGATGTTGTGGTATGACCTTAAAAAGGCCGTTCATGCTCGAAAACCCTCTAATGTAACTGAATTAGGACAATTCTGCAAAGATGAGTGGGCCAAAATTCCTCCAGGACGCTGTAAAAGCCTCATTGCACGTTATCGCAAACGCTTGGTTGCAGTTGTTGCTGCTAAGGGTGGCCCAACCAGTTATTAGGTTTAGGGGGCAATCACTTTTTCACACAGGGCCATGATGGTTTGGATTTTTTTTCACCTTTAATAATAAACACCTTCATTTACAAATTGCATTTTGTGTTTACTTGTGTTGTCCTTGACTATTGTTTAAATTGGTTTGATGTTCCGAAACACTTAAGTGTGACAAACATGCAAAGGAACAGGAAATGAGGAAGGGGGCAAACACTTTTTCACACCACTGTAGGTTTCTCAAAAACGGATTGAAACCTAGAAATAAAATGACCCAAACATTGTATTTGTTTTTTCATAATTTTTTTTTAATCCAGAAAAAGAACCTTATTGTTACTCCACCATCAACCATGATGCCCACCACCTGCTAATTTGTGATCAATCCTAACAGTATCTCTAGCCAAATGATATCTTCCTGAGCTGTCATCAGCTATATAAGGGAAGAGGTGTATATACCGTTTCCCCGAAAATAAGACCTAGCGTGATTGTCGATGATGGCTGCCAAATAAGCCCTACCCTGTTTCCCCGAAAATAAGCCGTACCCTGAAAATAAGACCTACAAGGGGCTTATTTGGGGGGTAGGGCTTTTATTGCAGCCATCACTGACAATCACGCTAGGTCTTATTTTCGGGGGAAACAGGGTAGTGGGGACATCATTGCCAAAAGATGTAACTGTGTAATTAATCAATAAGACTGAAAAATTGAAAAATGTAATGAAACATTTCTAATTATTCTGAAGAAACAGCTGATAGACACTAGTGCAGCTGATGGTTGTTGTTGTCTTCCAGGGAGACTCTGGAGGACCTCTGGTGTGTAAGGTTCGGGGAGTCTGGTACCAGGTTGGAGTCGTAAGTTGGGGAAATGGCTGTGCTGAACCATATTTCCCTGGGGTGTACACTTTGGTGACGGACTACCAAAACTGGATCAGCAGCTACCTGGACGTAACCTTCAGTTATGTCCAAGATATCCCGAAACCAACACAGAAATGTGAAGGAGAATCCAATGGCCATGGAGGAAGCATCCATCACTCCCACCTTCACTGGACCACCTTGGTTATAGCTGCTCTTCTGTCCTTTTATCTATAACCAGTTGTTGCCCACCTATATAATCAGCAATATATGCAATAAACTGCCTACTAAAGTAGGAGGAATAAACGCAGATTGATACAGTATTAGTCGTGGATGTTTGTTTTACTTGTTTTTATTGTATATAAATAGAATGAATTGTTTTATTTATAGAAACTGGTTGATGGTTGGATATTACTTTTACTTTGGTTTTGATTTACTAAATCTGGTGCAGCTCTGCATAGAAACCAATCAGCTTCCAGTTTTTTGTCAAAGCTTAACCACTTCAGCCCCGGACCAATTTGCAGCCAAAGGACCAGGCCCCTTTTTGCGATTCGGCACTGCGTCGCTTTAACTGACAATTGCGCGGTCGTGCGACGTGGCTCCCAAACAAAATTGACGTCCTTTTTTTTCCCACAAATAGAGCTTTCTTTTGGTGGTATTTGATCACCTCTGCGGTTTTTATTTTTTGCGCTATAAACAAAAATAGAGCGACAATTTTGAAAAAAAATGCAATATTTTTTACTTTTTGCTATAATAAATGTCCCCAAAAAATATATAAAAATTATTTTTTTCCTCAGTTTAGGCCGATACGTATTCTTCTACATATTTTTGGTAAAAAAAATCGCAATTAGCGATTATTGATTTGTTTGTGCAAAAGTTATAGCGTTTACAAAATAGGGGATAGTTTTATAGCATTTTTATGAATATTTTTTTTTTACTAGTAATGGCGGCGATCAGCGATTTTTATTGTGACTGCGACATTATGGCGGACACATCGGACATTTTTGACACATTTTTGGGACCATTGTCATTTATATAGAAATCAGTGCTATTTAAATGCACTGATTCCTATGTAAATGACACTGGCAGTGAAGGAGTTAACCACTAGGGGGCGGGGAGGGGCTAAGTGTGACGTGTTGTGTTTTTTTACACAGTAGGGGGGCGTGGCTTTACGTATGACGTCATTGATCGCATTCCCGATGACAGGGAACAGCCGATCACTGACAGTCAGGGTAGGAAGCGCGGGGAGAGGTTTGTTTACACAGACCTCTCCCCGTTCTTCAGCTCTGTGACCCGATCGCGGGACACCAGCGGCGATCGGGTCCGCTGGTCCCGCGGCCGTGGTCATGGAGCTCCCGACCGGGTCACGAGCGCGCCGCAAGCGGCGCGCGCGCGACCCCACGGCTAGGCAATTAAGGGGACGTATATATACGTGCTTTTGCCTAGCCATGCCATTCTGCCGCCGTATATGTGCACTTGTGCAGGAGGTGGTCGGGAAGCGGTTAACCACTTGCCTACTGAGCACTTCTGCTCCCTTCCTGCCCCGGCCAATATTATATATGGGATTGTATGATATATGTATATATATATATATATTTTTTTTTTGTGGTTGAACTGGATGGACTTGTGTCTTTTTTCAACCTAACTAACTATGTAACTATGTAACTATGTAACTATGTAACTTTGAATAACAAGTGTGCAGTCATGCAACACTGTACCCATAAGAAATTATAATTTTTTTTACACAAATAGAGCTTTCTTTTGGTGGTATTTAATCACCACTGGGTTTTTTTTATATTTTGCTAAACAAATAAAAAAAGATTGAATTGTATGGAAACAAAAAAAACTTTTTTAGTTTCTGTTATAAAATTTTGCTAATAAGTAATTTTTCTCCTTCACTGATATGCGTTGATAGACTGCACTGATGGGCACTAATGAGGCGGCACTCATGAGGCTGCACAAATGTGCACTGATGAGGCATTCATGAGGTGGCACTGATGAGGCTGCACTGATGGGCACTGATAGGCGGCACTGATGGGCACTGATGAGGCTGCACCGATGGGTACTAATGAGGCAGCACTGATGAGGCTGCACAAATGTGCACTGATGAGGCACTCATGAGGCAGCACTGATGAGGTTGCACTGATGGGCACTGATAGGCGGCACTGATGGGCACTAATGAGGCGGCACTGATGAGGCTGCCCAAATGTGCACTGATGAGGCACTCATGAGGCGGCACTGATGAGGCTGCACTGATGGGCACTGATAGGTGGCACTGATGGGCACGAATGAGGCGGCACTCATGAGGCACTCATGAGGCGGCACTCATGAGCACTAATGAGGTGGCACTGATGGGTGGCAGTGATGATCAGTGCCTTATCTGTGTACATGTCCCCAGTGTCACTGGCCGGTTACCGGCTCTGCTTTCCTGACGCTGTGGCAGCGCATGAGGAAAGTACTTCAGATAATTGTCAAGTCTATTTTCAAGTCTATTTACATTGTGATAAGCTGCAATTAAACACAGCTGATCACATGGTAAAAGGACTGCTTTTATTGGCCCTTTACCCTGATCTGTGATCCTTCAGACACAGCGATCACAGAGTGCGCGGATGCACGCCTCAGGGGGCAGGTGAGGGAAGTTGTTTCCTGGAGGACGTCCATGAACAACAGAGCCGTGCTGCAGCTGTCTTTTGGCTATAGTGTGGTGAGGAAGTGGTTAAAGAACAAGCTGAAGTTAGAAGCTGATTGGCTCCCATGCACAACTTCACCAGATTTTGCACTCTCCAGTTTTAGTAAATCAACCCCAGTGGATTTATTTCTCAACAAAGTTGGCGACAGCCAAAGTTACACTGGGATTATGTTTGATTTTAATAGTGGATATAAGTAACTTGATGTTTTACACTTTAGGGCAGCGTTTCTGAACCAGGATTCCACAGGTTCCGTGGAGCCCCATTTTTGATTCTCATTTAAGTTACCACTATGACCAATGATTCTTTTAGCTATTTTTAAAGGGGACATTATTCCCACTGGCCTCCAATCAAGGGACATTATTCCCACTGACCACCACACTAATGTGATCTGAGCTGTGGATCTAGTAATTATTGGCAGGGGTTCCCCCGGGACCTGAAAGTTAAATAACAGGTGTCTCTGTGTTAAAAAAGGTTGTGAAAAGCTGCTCTAGGGCTTTACTTTTTCCTTTTCCCTTTAACCACTTCAGCCCCGGACCAATTTGCAGCCAAAGGACCAGGCCCCTTTTTGCGATTCGGCACTGCGTCGCTTTAACTGACAATTGCGCGGTCGTGCGACGTGGCTCCCAAACAAAATTGACGTCCTTTTTTCCCACAAATAGAGCTTTCTTTTGGTGGTATTTGATCGCCCCTGCGGTTTTTATTTTTTGCGCTATAAACAAAAAAGAGCTATAATAAATATCCCCAAAAAATATATAAAAATTATTTTTTTCCTCAGTTTAGGCCGATACCTATTCTTCTACATATTTTTGGTAAAAAAAATCGCAATTAGCGATTATTGATTTGTTTGTGCAAAAGTTATAGCGTTTACAAAATAGGGGATAGTTTTATAGCATTTTTATGAATATTTTTTTTTTTACTAGTAATGGCGGCGATCAGCGATTTTTTTGTGACTGCGACATTATGGCGGACACATCAGACATTTTTGACACATTTTTGGGACCATTGTCATTTATATAGAAATGAGTGCTATTTAAATGCACTGATTCCTATGTAAATGACACTGGCAGTGAAGGAGTTAACCACTAGGGGGCGGGGAGGGGCTAAGTGTGACCTGTTGTGTTTTTTTTTACACAGTAGGGGGGCGTGGCTTTACGTATGACGTCATTGATCGGCATTCCCGATGACAGGGAACAGCCGATCACTGACAGTCAGTGTAGGAAGCGCGGGGAGAGGTTTGTTTACACAGACCTCTCCCCGTTCTTCAGCTCTGTGACCCGATCGCGGGACACCAGCGGCGATCGGGTCCGCTGGTCCCCCCCGCCGTGGTCATGGAGCTCCCGACTGGGTCAAGAGCGCGCCGCCAGCGGCGCGCGCGCAACCCCACGGCTAGGCAATTAAAGGGGACGTATATATACGTGCTTTTGCCTAGCCATGCCATTCTGCCGACGTATATGTGCACTTGTGCAGGAGGTGGTCGGGAAGCGGTTAACCACTTGCCTACTGGGCACTTCTGCTCCCTTCCTGCCCCGGCCAATATTTTCAGCGCTGTCACACTAGAGGAAAAAAGATTTCATCTCCAAATACGGAAAGGTTTCTTCACAATAAGAGCTGTGAAAATGTGGAATAGACTCCCTGCAGAGGTGGTTCTGGCCAGATCAGTAGATTGCTTTAAGAAAGGCCTGGATACTTTCCTAAATGTACATGATATAACTGGGTACTGACATTTATAGGTAAAGTTGATCCAGGGAAAATCCGATTGCCTCTCGGGGGATCAGGAAGGAATTTTTTCCCCTGCTTTAGCAAATTGGAGAATGCTCTGCTGGGTTTTTTTTGTCTTCCTCTGGATCAACTGTGGGTATAGAATGGGGTATATGGGATTGTATGATATATGTATATATATATATATATATATATATTTTTTTTTTTTTTATGGTTGAACTGGATGGACTTGTGTCTTTTTTCAACCTAACTAACTATGTAACTATGTAACTATGTAACTTTGAATAACAAGTGTGCAGTCATGCAACACTGTACCCATAAGAAATTATAATTTTTTTTACACAAATAGAGCTTTCTTTTGGTGGTATTTAATCACCACTGGGTTTTTTTTTTATATTTTGCTAAACAAATAAAAAAAGATTGAATTGTATGGAAACAAGAAAAACTTTTTTAGTTTCTGTTATAAAATTTTTCTAATAAGTAATTTTTCTCCTTCACTGATATGCGTTGATAGACTGCACTGATGGGCACTAATGAGGCGGCACTCATGAGGCTGCACAAATGTGCACTGATGAGGCATTCATGAGGTGGCACTGATGAGGCTGCACTGATGGGCACTGATAGGCGGCACTGATGGGCACTGATGAGGCTGCACCGATGGGTACTAATGAGGCAGCACTGATGAGGCTGCACAAATGTGAACTGATGAGGCACTCATGGGGCGGCACTGATGAGGTTGCACTGATGGGCACTGATAGGCGGCACTGATGGGCACTAATGAGGCGGCACTGATGAGGCTGCCCAAATGTGCACTGATGAGGCACTCATGAGGCGGCACTGATGAGGCTGCACTGATGGGCACTGATAGGCGGCACTGATGGGCACGAATGAGGCGGCACTCATGAGGCACTCATGAGGCGGCACTCATGAGCACTAATGAGGTGGCACTGATGGGTGGCAGTGATGATCAGTGCCTTATCTGTGTACATGTCCCCATTGTCACTAGCCAGTTACCGGCTCTG
Source organism: Lithobates sylvaticus (assembly GCA_028564925.1). NCBI lineage: Eukaryota > Metazoa > Chordata > Amphibia > Anura > Ranidae > Lithobates > Lithobates sylvaticus. Next base: position 301,601,187 of record CM053031.1, on the reverse strand, counting down.
CTTTCCTGACGCTGTGGCAGCGCATGAGGAAAGTACTTCAGATAATTGTCACGTCTATTGTCAAGTCTATTTACATTGTGATAAGCTGTAATTAAACACAGCTGATCACATGGTAAAAGGACTGCTTTGATTGGCCCTTTACCCTGATCTGTGATCCTTCAGACACAGCGATCACAGAGTGCGCCGGATGCACGCCTCAGGGGGCAGGTGAGGGAAGTTGTTTCCTGGAGGACGTCCATGAACAACAGAGCCGTGCTGCATCTGTCTTTTGGCTATAGTGTGGTGAGGAAGTGGTTAAAGAACAAGCTGAAGTTAGAAGCTGATTGGCTCCCATGCACAACTTCACCAGATTTTGCACTCTCCAGTTTTAGTAAATCAACCCCAGTGGATTTATTTCTCAACAAAAGTGGCGACAGCCAAAGTTACACTGGGATTATGTTTGATGTTAATAGTGGATATAAGTAACTTGGTGTTTTACACTTTAGGGCAGCGTTTCTGAACCAGGATTCCACAGGTTCCGTGGAGCCCCATTTTTGATTCTCATTTAAGTTACCACTATGACCAATGATTCTTTTAGCTATTTTTAAAGGGAACATTATTCCCACTGGCCTCCAATCAAGGGACATTATTCCCACTGACCACCACACTAATGTGATCTGAGTTGTGGATCTAGTAATTATTGGCAGGGGTTCCCCCGGGACCTGAAAGTTAAATAACAGGTGTCTCTGTGTTAAAAAAGGTTGTGAAAAGCTGCTCTAGGGCTTTACTTTTTCCTTTTCCCTTTAACCACTTTCAGACCGGACCAATTTGCAGCCAAAGGACCAGGCCCCTTTTTGCGATTCGGCACTGCGTCGCTTTAACTGACAATTGCACGGTCGTGCGACGTGGCTCCCAAACAAAATTGACGTCCTTTTTTCCCACAAATAGAGCTTTCTTTTGGTGGTATTTGATCGCCCCTGCGGTTTTTATTTTTTGCGCTATAAACAAAAAAGAGCTATAATAAATATCCCCAAAAAATATATAAAAAAACATTTTTTTTTTCCTCAGTTTAGGCCGATACGTATTCTTCTACATAATTTTGGTAAAAAAAATCGCAATAAGAGATTATTGATTGGTTTGCGCAGAAGTTATAGCGTTTACAAGATAGGGGATAGTTTTATAGCATTTTTATTAATATTTTTTTTTTATTAGTAATGGCGACGATCAGCGATTTTTATTGTGACTGCGACATTATGGCGGACACATCGGACATTTTTGACACATTTTTGGGACCATTGTCATTTATACAGCAATCAATGCTATTTAAATGCATTGATTCCTGTATAAATGACACTGGCAGTGAAGGGGTTAACCAGGGGGTGGCAGTGTAGGGGTTAAGTATGCCTAGGGTGTGTTTCTTACTGTGGGGGGGCGTGGCTGTCAGCTAGTGAATGCTGATCTCTGCTCCAATCACAGGGAGCAGAGATCGGCGTCACTAGTTGCAAGGCAGCACGGGGAGATGCTGTCTATTTCCGCATCTCCCCGTTCTGCCTTCCTGTGAGACGATCGCGGGTGTCCCCGCGGCGATCGAGTCCGCGGGACCCGCGACCGGACTCAAGGGGGTCCCGACCGGCGCGCTCCCAATGCCATGGACGGCATTAAGGAGGGACTTATATATACGCCCTCCTGCCTGTAAGTGCCATTCTGCCGACGTATATTGTCGTGCGCCGGTCGGGAACGAGTTAAGCCTCGTACACACGATCGGACTTTAAACAAACTTTTCCGTGGATTTCTGTCCAAAGGGCGTCGGCCGTGAACTTGTATGGCATACACACGGCAGGACTTTTTCAGCCAACTTTCACCAAATCACTTGTTTTTTCTGCTCTTTACCGCCACCCTTTGGTCAACTTCTGTATTGTTGTCTGATCTTTTGCATTGCTTCTGAGCATGGGTGTTTGTAATTTGGACTTAAGTCCGATGGATTTCTGTACACACGATCGGACTTTGCTCCAACAGACTTTTGTTGGCGAAAAGTTTGTCTGTTTGCAGAGCGAAATTTTGTCCAATGAAAACCGAAAAAGTTTGTCCGATGGAGCGTACACACGGTCCGATGTTGCCTTAAGCACTAGGCGCCCGCGCTATAGCCGAAAGACGGCTGCAGCGCGGGCGCTCCCTGCCGGGAGGACATCCCTGGACGTCCTCCTGTTTACTTCCCTAATGCGCGCTCCTGAGAGCGTGCATCGGGGAAGTTCTGTGCTGCCCGTGTCTGTCGGACACAGCCAGTCACAGATCGCTGTAAACGGCCAATCACAGCGGCCGTTTACAGTGAGATCGGCGTGTCCAATGAGAGATGATCTCATATGTAAACATATGAGATCATCTCTCAGCGCCGCTCTAACTCCTCACACAGACAGCCGTAAGTAAAAAAAAACGAAAAAAAAAATCGAAATGTGCGATCTGTGCCCGCTGCCATCTGTTCCCATCTGTCCCCGCTGCCCGCTGCCATCTGTCCCCCCTGCCCGCTGCCATCTGTCCCCCCTGCCCGCTGCCATCTGTCCCCATCTGTCCCCGCTGCCCGCTGCCATCTGTCCCCGCTGCCATCTGTCCCCAGTGCCATCTGCCAGTGCCATCTGTCCCCAGTGCACCTATCCCAAGTGCCATCTGCCAGTGCCACCTGTCCCCAGTACCACTTGTCCCCAGTGCCATGTATAAGTGCCACCTGTCATCAGTGCCACGTCAGTGCCATCTGTCATCAGTGCCATATCAGGGTCACGTGTCATCAGTGCCACATATTAGTGCCATCTGTCATCAGTGCCACGTATCAGTGCCATCTGTCATCAGTGCCACCTGTTAGTGTCACGTGCCATCTGTTATCAGTGTCACATGTCATCAATGCCACGTATCAGTGCCATCTGTCATCAGTGTCACGTGTCATCAGTGCCATGTATCGGTGCCATCTGTCATCAGTGCCACATATTAGTGCCATCTCTCATCAGTGCCACGTATTAGTGCCACATGATATCAGTGCCACGTATAAGTGCCATCTGTCACCAGTGCCACATATTAGTGCCATCTGTCAGTGTCACGTGTCATCAGTGCCCTGTATTAGTGCCATCTGTCATCAGTGTCACGTGTCATCAGTGCCCCGTACTAGTGCCATCTGTCATCAGTGCCACATCAGTGTCGCGTGTCATCAGTGCCACGTATCAGTGCCACCTGTCATCAGTGCCACGTCAGTGTCACGTGTCATTGTTCTGGTGCTCCAGGGCCTTCAAAAATGTAATAGGTAGTCAACAAGTTAGATGTGTAATTTATGCTCCTAGAACACGTGATGGCTCTCCCTGCATGTTGGGCCTCTCTAAGTGGCCAGGCTGTGGAAAAGTCCCACATATGTGGTATTGTAATACTCAGGAGGAGTAGCAGAATTTATTTTGGGGTGTCATTTGTGGTATACACATGCCATGTGAGAGAAATAATCTATTACAATGACAATTTTGTGGAAAAAAAAAATAAAAATAAAAAAATAATTAATTTTGCAAAGAATTGTGGGAAAAAAATGACAACATCAAAAAGCTCACCATGCCTCTTACTAAATACCTTGGAATGTCTACTTTCAAAAAAGGGGTCATTTGGGGGGTATTTGTACTTTCCTGGCATGTTCGGGTGACAAGAAATGAGACCAGTGCATAAGATGTGATGAATTTTGTATAATTTGCACCACAGCTTGTAGAGTCTGTTAATTTCACAAAGACCAAATAATATCCACTAATTTGGGTTATTTTTACCAAAGATATGTGGCAGTATAAATTGTGGCCAAAATTATGAAAAAAAGTTAATAATTTGCAAAATTTTATCACAGAAACAAAGAAATTTTTATTTTTTTTTCAAAATTTTCGGTCTTTTTTCATTTATAGCGCAAAAAATATAAAAAAAACCCAGAGGTGATAAAATACCACCAAAAGAAAGCTCTATTTGTGGGAAAAAACAAAAAATTAATTTGTGTACAGTATTGCATGACTCAGTAATTGTCATTCAAAGTGTGAGAGCACCGAAAGCTGAAAATTGGTCTTGGCAGGAAGGGGGTTTAAGTGCCCAGTAGGCAAGTGGTTAAAACAGCTAATTAATTTGCATGTTTGTTGTCAAAAAGTCCAATCGTGTGTATGGACCTTAAGAGTGATGAGCCTTTTAGCCACTTGCTAAGACATTTTTTTAATTTTTCACATGTTAAAAAGCAGACATTTTTGCTAGAAAACTACTGACACAATCATTGTATCTGAAAGAATAAAATGGTAGACATGTGCAGTTAGTTTTGTTCCCATTTTATTTTTTTGGAAATTCGGATGAATTTGAATCTCCAAATGACAATAGTATTGGATTTAAACGAACCTGAAATAACAAAAACATTTTTTTTTTTACGCAATTTGAATCGAATAGTTTTCGGATCAATTTTGAATCGTTTTCTAATTCAAATTGTTTTCAAATTCGAATTGTTTTCAAATTCGAAAAGTTGTCCAATTCGTATAGTTTTCCAAATTCCAAAGAGAATAAAATAGAATAGAATAACAGAAAATAAAATAATAAAAGCCCCCCCCCGCTTCTCCCCCTTTTTTTCCTTTACTTTTTTCTTTTGTATGGGTGGGTGTGCCGCGTTTTGTCATCAACTACATCACCTGGTGATGTAGTTGATGACAAAACGCGGCAAGGTTTAGCCAAGCGACTGCCAGTCAGTGACATCATCACGTTGTTCGGGACGGATGCTCGATAGTGAGCATAGCAGAGCGAGGTAGGAGACGCCGCCTGGTATCTGATCCCTCCCGGACGCTGATAGATGTCGGATTGATACATTGTCTGTTTTTATTTGTTTACATTTGATATATGAGGACCATCTGGGAGAAGCTGCCACATTGGAGGATTCGTTGCTGCTGGAGATTCGTTGCTGCTGGACATCCATCGGGACGCTGGTAATCCCCAACAGCACCAAGGCTGTTCGTCCAAAGCTTAGTTCGACCCCCCTGAATAAGGGCGGTCACTGGCTTTCTGGTAAGCCTCCCCCCCTCCTTTTGTTCATCTTTGACCTCTGTGGTGATGGGCTACACTGCTATCAACATATGCACCTTGGATTAATTTCACAGAAGTTTATGAATTTATTTGTTTCACTTCACTTGAATTTTTGGACTTTATGAACTTTGAGTTTACACATGAACTTTGTTTGAGTACTCATTATTTTCACTAATTATTTTGGGTTATTTTTTATCAACTGGTAATTTACAGTTTTTCACCATCCAGCGCTGCACTTTCTGTTTATAAATATATTTTTTTTTACTAGTAATGGCGGCGATCAGCGATTTTTATTGTGACTGCGACATTATGGCGGACGGGGCTGACGTCTGACGTCATTGATCGGCTTTCCCGATGACAGGGAACAGCCAATCAATGACAGGCAGAGTAGGAAGCGCGGGGAGAGGTTTGTTTACAAATACCTCTCCCCGTTCTTCAGCTCCGTAACCCGATCGCGGGACACCAGCGGCGATCGGGTCCGCCTCTCCCGCGGCCGGGGTCACGGAGCTCCCGACCGGGTCGCGAGCGCGCCGCTGGCGGCGCGCGCGCGACCCACGGGCAGGCATTTATAGGATCACGTACAGGCACGTGATTTTGCCTGCCCGTGCCATTTTGCCGCAGTATATCTGCGTTAGGCGGTCGGGAAGCGGTCAAAGGCTAATATGCAAGTTATTGTCCTAAAAAGGGTTTGGGGACCTGGGTCCTGCCCCAGGTGCCGAATCGCAAAAAGTGCTCTGGTCAGGAAGGGGGTAAATTCTTCCAGGGCTGAAGCGGTTAAGTGATTGAACAGTACTGACTGGCATATTCAAGGCTTTAGATATCTTTTTATATCCTTTTCCATCTTTGTAAAGTTTCATTACCTTGTTACGCAGGTATTTTGACTGTTCTTTTCTACATCCCCATGGCTCAGTGTCTAGCGTGCTTAGTGCATCCATGTGAGAGCTAACAAACGCATTAACTATTTATACACAGACACTAATTGCGTCTTCAAAAGCCACAAATGTGGGAAATTAACCTTTAATTGCCATTTTAACCTGTGTGTGCCACCTTCTGTGTCTGTACCAAGGCCGCACATTCCAGGGTATGTAAACTTTTTATCAGGGCCATTTGGGTGAATTCTGTTATCATTATGTTTTAAAAAGGATCCAAAAAACTATGTGATAATCAATGGCTTAATGGGATTGCTATCCTTAATTGCTTGCCGCTCGCCCACCGTCAAATGACGGCGGGTTGGTATGGCTCTCGTTCTGGGACGCCGTCATATGACGGCGTCCCGGAACGGCCGCTCTTGTGTTGCTAGGACACGGCGTGACCCCGATCACTGTAAAGAGCCACGTCCGCGGCTCTTTAACCATGTGATCAGCTGTGTCCAATCCCAGCCGGTCACATGTAAACATGGAGATGCCTGTAATTGTCTCTCCTCGCCTCACACTGTGTGCTTGGCGAGGAGAGTCGATCAGCAGCATCTCCTCACAGGGGGACATTTAGGATGATCAATGCCCTGATTACAATAAATAAATAAAGTGTCAAAAATCAGTGCCCACTAATGCCAGCATACAGTGCACACCAGTGGCAGCAATCAGTGCCCACCACTGCCCACAAGTGCCACCAATCAGTGCCCATTAGCGATCCCAGTCAGTGCTGACAATCAGTGCCACCTATCAGTGCTTCCCATCAATGCAAATCACTGCTGCGCTCAATGCCCATCAGTGTCGCCCATCAGTGCCACCCATCAATGCCCATCAGTGTCGCCCATCAATGCCCATTAGTGCCCATCTGTACCACCTATCCGTGCCGCCTATTCGTGCTGCCTATTGGTGCCCCCTAGTGCTGCCTATCAGTGCCCATCAGTGCCACCTAACAGTGCCCATCAGTGCTGCCTATCAGTGCTCATAAGTGCCACCTATCAGTGCCCATAAGTGCAGCATATTAGTGCCCATAAGTGCCACCTCATCGATGCCCACCAGTTCAGCCTATCAGTGCCCATCAGTGCCACCTTATCTGCGCACATCAGTGAAGGCGAAAAATTACTTAGTTCCAAAATTTACTAACAGTATAAAAGTAAAAGACATTTTTTTTCAAAAAAAACCCAGCAGTGATTAAATACCAGCCAAAAGAAAGCTCGATTTGTGTAAAGAAAATGATAAAAAATTTGTTTGGGTACGGTGTAGCACGACCGCGCAATTGTCATTCAAAGTGCGACAGCACTGAAAGCTGAAAAATGGCCTGGGCAGGAAGGGGGTATAAGTGCCCGGTAGGCAAGTGGTTATTTAATTTATTTAGTTTATTTGACATGATCAGTCATATTTTCAATATCAATGCCAAAATTTCACAATTTCTGCCAGGGTATGCAAAGGGTTCTTTCACACGGGGCGGATCAGTGCAGATCCGCCCCGTGGATAGCCGCTTGCTCAGCGGGGATCGCCGGAGTGATCTCCGCTGAGCAGGAAGATGACAGGTCCGTCTCTGCACTCTGTGCAGGGACGGACCTGTCAGAGCGCCGCTCTCCCCTATGGGAGATCGGGTGACGACGGACCGTAGAGTCCGTCGTCATCCGATCCGCTCTGCAGACGGATGAAAAAATAGGGTTTTCCTCCGTCTGCAGAAACGGAGCATAGCGGGCACGGACGAGAGTGGGTGTCAGCAGATGCTCATCCGCTGACACCCGCTATCCCATAGGGATACATGTATGTCCGTTTTTCATCCTAAAACGGATGGATGAAAAACTGACATACGGTCTGTCCGTGTGAAAGAGCCCAAACTCTTGAGCAGAACTGTACATATCAAAAATCAATAGTAGTAATTTTCCAATTGACCCAGAAGTCTATTTCCTACATTCTCCTTGTTCATACAGAAAATTACTCAAACCCCATAAATCTCACACTGAAGTATATGTCGGCATTCACCCGTTTCACCTTTGATAAAGGAAAGGTTTATTATAGTAGATCAGGTTGCAGGGACGCACTCATTTTTACAACGATACACACTATAAATAATATAAAATCTGTGCAGGTTGGCTCCACTTCCAACAAACAGAAGAATACCTTTCACTCCTTTTCGAAAAATGCTGAACCTTCCACTACTCCACAATGACTCCTAGATGTCCTACAGACAGATGCACTATAACAAGGGACTGTGTGCCCATTTCATACAGGCGGCATGTCCTAAACACAGGAATTCCGCTAAAGAATAACTACGTTGCTGTTTTTTTTTTTTTTTTTCTAAGTTGTACTTTGTACCTTTTCGTCTAACTCTACCTAGGTCTTGGCTTTTCTATCCACTCATATCTGGTATAGAACAATAAGTTACCTAATAAAAAAGAGAGAGAGAGAGAGAGAATGACTTGTATATGACGTGTTTTTATGACCGGTGTAAAACAAACAGAAACTTAAAAAAACACAAAAAAAGATTGTGGAAGCAAAAAAGGTTTACAGTTATGAACAGAAAATTGTGTTCTTCACAGATCAGAGAGAGGGACCTCTGCTGAATACCATCCTCTCTGCCGGGAATGGGAGCGCTCGCTGTCCTCATCCTAATCACCACAGGTAAGTAGCTCACCTAGAAGTCTGCACTGACCTAGGGTCTCACGGAGGGCGGACAAACAAAAAGTGAAACAAAGAAAACTGGGGCCCCAATGAGCTTCCCATCATCATATCTGGGAATTGTCAGCTTGCTATGGTGACCTGAAGATTCCTGAGATCATTGTTACTACCGTGTTTCCCCGATAGTAAGACACCCCCGATTGTAAGACGTATCGGGAGTTTCAGAGGGGTCAGCTAATATAAGCCGTACCCCGAAAGTAAGACATATGTCTTACTTTCGGGGAAACACGGGGGATTTGCCTCCAGTGACGTACGGTACAAAGAGTGGGGCTGGGGGTGCGGGCCGCACCCTGGGGGGGGGGGTGCCAGGCCAGTGCCCTCCCACTCCGATTGAAGAGACAGCGCCGTTTTGATCAGTCTCGGCCGAGCAGAGTGACAGCCGCTGCCCGAGACTGATCAGAACGCGCGACGCAATCACAGAGAAGGGGATTATTGTGCCAGGTCCCGGATCACTGCCGACAGGTGTCACTGGCTCTGTGTCCTCCCGGAAAAAGGTCAGTGCTGGTCATACAGATATAAGTACAATATAAGATATAAGATATAAGATATAAGATATAAGATATAAGTTCAGATATAAGATACAATATAAGACATACCCCGAAAGTAAGACATAGTGGGGCTTTTAGGGATAAAAATAAAGTAAGACACTGTCTTACTTTCGGGGAAACACGGTATTTAACCTCCCTGGCGGTATGATTCTGTCTGGAATTTTGTGCTGAAAGCGGTACAATTATTTTGCATGGAAATTTGGCGTTTTTATATTATAGGCATATTATAGGCATGCAATTCTTATGAATAACTCAACTTAAATCTGTCCGAACCAGAGTAGTAGACATCCCGGGTATGATAAAGTTTGAAACAAAATCATAAATTATAAATAATAAAAATTATATAAAAATGATTCAATAATGTAATCAAATCAAAAACACTGAAATTTGCTCAGTTGCAGAATAGTCGCTGTCATTAAATTTAGTGTTTGATGATAAATTGTAATAAATTGTCTAATTTATTATTGCTGTTTTCTAGCTGGTCTAAAACCACTTTTGACATAAAGGGACACCTTTTGGTTGCTATGGGCAATCTCCAGTTTCCAGGCAGAAAACAATATATTTGTTACATAAAATGACATGCAGGGCACTGGGCAGACCACTAGGGACAAAGGGGATGTGTATTTTTTGTATACAGTACTGTAATCTGTAAGATCACAGTACTGTATGTGTGTTGTGTTTTTTTAACTTTTTGAATTTGGCGCCGATCTCCGCTCCTGTGCGTCGTAACGTCGCAGGGAACAGAGATCAGCGGCACTCAGCACTGTGTGAATCGAGCAAGCAGATGGCTACAGCGCGGTCGGCTTATTCTGGGTGGACGTCCTACGGACGTCCTCCCAGAACCTTGCTCCCGCGCGCCCCCTGGAACATCTGTGACCCGGCGCATCACGGATCACGGTAAACGGCCACTGATGGCGGCCGTTTACCACATGATCGCTCCGTCAAATGACAGAGTGATCACATGTACACAAACCAGCATCATGTCATGACGCCGGTTCCTCCCTCCCCTCTCTGTACCGATCGATACAGTGAGAGGGGAGAAGCGGAGAGGGGGAGAGATGTTAGCAGCGCTGTGGGCTGGATGTGTAGTGCCCACAGCGCTGCTCAATGACACTGCAATACTGTGCAATAGTCTGCCAACACTGCAATACTGTGCAATAATCTGCCAACACTTCAATACTCTGCAATAGTCTACCAACACTGCAATACTCTGCCAACACTGTGCAATACTCTGCAACACTGCCAATACTCTGCCAATACTCGCCAATACTCAGCCAATACTTGCCAATACTCTGCCAATACTCTGCCAATACTCGCCAATACTCTGCCAATACTCTGCCAATACTCGCCAATACTCATCAATACTCTGCCAATACTCGCCAATACTCTGCCAATACTCTGCCAATACTCGCCAATACTCTGCCAATACTCGCCAATACTCTGCCAATACTCTGCCAATACTCGCCAATACTCTGCCAATACTCGCCAATACTCTTCAATAAATTTTAATAGAAACAAAGAATTTTTATTTATTTTTTACCGAATTTTCTGTCTTTTTTGATTTATAGCGCAAAAAATTAAAAACCCAGCGGTTATTAAATACCACCAAAAGAAAGTTCTATTTGTGTGAAAAAAAAGGACAAAACATTAATTTGGGGTACAGTGTTGTATGACGGAGTAATTGTCATTCAAGGTGTGAGAGCACCGAAAGCTGAAAATTGGTCTGGTTAGGAAGGGGGTTTAAGTGCCCAGTGGTCAAGTCGTTAAATAAAAAACTGTTTTTTGGCATGATCAGTTATATTTTCAATATTAATTGAAATTATTAATAGAGTGATTTAGCTAATTTGATTTTGCTGTCATATTTCTGATTTTGTTGCAAATTTTAGTTGGAGCGCACTTACACCTATTGAACTACTCAGACGAAACCTGCTAGAAATAAGGATACTTTCTTATTGATTTAGAACAGACACGTCTATTTAAAGCAGACTTATGTCTACCAGTGGTGGCTGGTGGTTTGGGAGGTGGCGGCAAACAACCCCCCTCCCGCTGTCTGCCGGTCCACCGGCACTTACCCCATCTAGGCGGGGGGCACATCGTGCAGCGTTCGGGGATTGGGCAATGGCGTGCACATTGGGGATCGGGCATTGGTGGGCGCATCGGGCAGCGGCAGGGATCGGGGCATCGGCGGACATCAGGCTGCGGTGGGCATCGGGCAGTGGCTCCTGTGCCTTCTCCTCCTCGCTTCCGCCGTGCGTCTCCTCCCCTCCTCCTAGGGCGTCCAACAGAATCACCTGTCCTTTCAACCAATCGGGTGACGGGTATCAGACCCGCTTCACGATTGTCCGTGAGGAGGATCAGTGTTGCAACAGCGTACATTTATTCGCTGCTGCAACACACCTGGGTGGGCTCCAGACACAATTCTCTGCATCCCAAGCCCACCCTATGGTGAAGCCTATTAGAGCCTCTAATCAGGTGCTTCAAAAAACACCCCTCGCCCACCCCTGCTATAGGAATTCATGCGACCGGTGTCCTGAAAGGGACCAGGCACATGGATAGGGAGGGCAGAGGCATGGATGGGGGGGGGGCACCCGTGCACCCACAATGAACGGGCCGCCCCTTCAGATCTACTCCATGGTGGGCTGTTCCATAATGATGCCGACATTATAAGGATAGTGTCACTCTCTGTATTGTTGCATTGTGAATGAAGGGTGCCATGGTGATTCACCTCATTCACAAGATTGTCTCAATCTTTAAGATAGAATGACCCAGGGTGTCAATTATTCCAGAAGACTGAGAATGTCTTGTATTTTAAAGGGATTTCTGCAGGGGACAGCACCAGAGAAATGGTGTGTATTGCAGCCTGAGCTCATTTTTTTTTTTTAATTTTAACCCCTTCATGCCTAGGCTTTTTCCTGACCCCTGTTGCTTACAAGTTAAAATCTGTATTTTTTGGTAGAAAATTATTTAGAACCCCCAAACATTATATATATTTTTTTAGAAGAGACCCTGGAGAACAAAATGGCAATTGTTGCAAAATTTTATGTCACACTGTATTTGCACAGAGGTATTTCAAAGGCAATGTTTTTGGAAGAAATACATTTTCATAAATTAAAAAATAAAAAAAAACAACAGTAAAGTTAGCCCAGTTTTTTTTTGTATAAGGATGGGTGGGGCGCTTTAAATTTAATTTTTTTTATAATTTGTTTTATTTAATTTTTTATTTTTACACTTTTATTGCTGTCACAAACATCCCTTGTGACAGTAATACAAAATCCGCAAAATATGCTTTTTTCCTTAGCTCCAGACAGAAGACCTGTTACTATTATTTTATATTATGTTGATCATCACTAGTTTAACTGTTGATGCCCCGTATGCCTTATCTAATACTTCCTGATTTACCGTTAGATTTCAGGTTTAATAACTACTACAACAGTTGATGTTAATGTGCACTTATTGCAACTGTCTGATCTGTAATTAACCGCTTAAGGACCGCCTAACGCCAATATACGTTGGCAGAATGGCACGGCTGGGCACAATCACGTACCTGTACGTGTCTCTTTAAGAGCCCAGCCGTGGGTCGCGTGCGCGCCGGCACACTCGTGACCCGGTCCTGAGCTCCATGACCGCGGCTGCGGGACCAGCAGACCCGATCGCCGCTGGTGTCCCACGATCGGGTCAAAGAGCTGAAGAACAGGGAGAGGTCTGTGTAAACAAACCTCTCCCCCTGCTTCCTAGTGACACTGTCACTGATCGGCTGTTCCCTGTAATTAGGAAAGTCGATCAGTGATGTCGAATGTCAAGCCACGCCCCCTACAGTAAAAAAAAAAACACACACGTCACACTTAACCCCTCCCTGCCCCCTAGTGGTTAACTCTTCACTGCCAGTGTCATTTACACAGGAATCAGTGCATTTAAATAGCACTGAATGCTGTATAAATGACAATGGTCCTAAAAATGTGTCAAAAATGTCCGATGTGTCTTCCATAATGTCGCAGTCACAATAAAAATCGCTGATCGCCGCCATTACTAGTAAAAAAAATGCTATAAAACTATCCCCAATTTTGTAAACGCTATCAATAAAAACGAATCAATAATCGCTAATTGCGATTTTTTTTTTACCAAAAATATGTATAAGAATACGTATCGGCCTACACTGAGGAAAAAAAATGTTTTTTTATATATTTTTTGGGGATATTTATTATATTAAATTATTTATTATATATTAAAATATAGCATTTTTTTCAAAATTGTCGCTCTATTTTTGTTTATAGTGCAAAAAATAAAAACCGCAGGGGCGATCAAATACCACCAAAAGAAAGCTCTATTTATGGGGAAAAAAGGACGTCAATTTTGTTTGGGAGCAACGTCGCACGACCGCGCAATTGTCAGTTAAAAACGACGCAGTGCCGAATTGCAAAAAGGGGCCTGGTCCTTTGGCTGCAAATTGGTCCGGGGATTAAGTGGTTAAGAATGCCTTTTGTTATGTCCTCCTCTGTATGATATTGCTGTAATTCTGATAAAAACTTTGGAAGAAAAAAAAAAGGAGCCAAATTTTGTTTCCAATGTCTAGTGAGGATTAGTCTATCTGATAGTAGTATGTTGGCAACTATTCCGCAAAATTGAGAGGGATATTGGTCAATAGACATGTGCGATTAGTTTCGTATGAATCAAAAATTTGTACGAATTTCCGTAAATTCGTTCATTCGTACGGATCCGAAATACGAATTTTTATGCATACGAATTCTGTACGGAATACAAAATTTTGTTTTACGAATTTCGGATCCAAATTAACAGAAATGTGACTGGTGTTTTGTTCACCAATCACTCAGAGGAAGTCAGCACAGCACAGGGATGGTGGGAACCCCTCATAATGATAAATTCATCATAACCAACTTTCGTTATTTTAAACGAAAAGTTTAGAAATCTAACGAAAATTCGCATTTCGTACAAATTAGAATTGAATTTCATACACGAATTACGAAATACAATTTTTTTTTTTATACGAAGCGGAACGGAACGAAACAGGGCCAAGGCAGAGTTTGTGGGAGTAATAATACCAGTAACCCCCGAGATCAAATAATTTGTATCTCTTGAAAGATAACATACAAACATATAGTTACATTTTTTTGTGTGTATTATTTATGTATATATGTTTATGTACTTATTTTATTGTGGAAGATAAACAAGTTCAAACTCAATTTACATTTTTTTTTTTTTTTGCTTGTGGCAGCCGGCAAGGCTTTTGGTGCTGCAGATTCAGTTTGCGGTTCCCCGTTGGTGTCCAGTCGGATAGTTGGTGGTACAAATTCATTGGATGGGGAGTGGCCCTGGCAGGTCGGTCTCACATATAAAGAATCAAATGCAGAATATTTCTGTGGAGGCTCCCTGATCTCACCAGAGTGGATTATGACGGCAGCACATTGCATCCACAAGTGAGTATAACTTTGTAAAACAATTTTTCCATCGGGCACCAATCATTCTGTATAGGAAAATGTTTCTAAAAATCAGTCATGGGCATGTTTATTGATACAGTGATTATATTTTATAAAGTGTCCAGTCTAAAGCCCCATACACACGCTCGGATTATCCGAGGACCAGGTCCGTCGGATCATGTCCGTCGTACTTTGTCCGATGTTGGTTTTGCGTACACACGGTCGGACAAAGTTGACGGAAAATCCGATCATTCTGAACGTGGTGACGTTTGTTGCCTACGACGGGACTACGTAGAGGCTAGTAGCCAATAGCTTTGGTCTTGTAATGTGATCTGAGCATGCGTAGCACTTTGTCCGTCGGAATTCGCTACACACGATCGGATTTGGTGTGATCGGACTTTGTTGTCAAAAAATCTATCCAGCAGGAGATAGGACTTTGTCCGTCAGACAATCTGATGGAAACTGTCCGATGGTGCATACACACGGTCGGAATTTCCGACAACATTGTCTGATAGGACAGAATCCATCGGAAAATCCGACCGTGTGTATGGGGCTTAAAACTGGCAAGTGTGCATTATTGATCATTATTGATTGGTAATTGATAATATTGATAATATTGAGCCCCTCATTCAGCTTATGAGTTCTTTAGCTCATTCACTGTGTAGAAATAAATGTTCAAAACATGTAGACTCCCGGAATATCCTTAACTCGTAGTTAACCACTTGGATATTACAAACCAAGTGTCTGAAGGTCATTGATAGTAATGATATTGCACTGCCCTCTGCAGCAGATGGATCCTCATTCATACATGTTATGTTCTGTTTTCTTTCTGCAGACCTATCCAGGTATCGAATTATAAAGTATATTTGGGCATGTACGAGCTGTATGTGATCAGCTCTCATACAGTTGTTGCCAATGTAAGGACTATCATCGTTGATAGTAGATATGTAGATGAAGGAGGCCCTGGAGACATCGCCCTGGTACAGCTGGCCACTCCTGTCACCTATACTCAGTACATCAAACCAATCTGTCTGCCATCTTCCACCACCACCTTCCCCTGTGGTACGGAGTGCTGGGTGACTGGATGGGGTGTAAGATATTTCGGAGGTGAGTCCATGAAATGGCAATCATTTACACCCAATACATCATGTTAATTAGGAATTTACAATTTTACTTCGGATAGATTTGCGGGGAGGTTTGTTGAATCCTGTTTGAAATGCGTAAACCAACTCTTCCCTCTAATGCCCCGTACACACGGTCGGATTTTCCGACGGAAAATGTCCTATCGGACCATGTTGTCGGAAATTCCGACCGTGTGTGGGCTCCATCTGATTTTTTTTCCGTCAGAATGTCCGACGGAAGAAGTTTGAGCTCCTGCTCTCAAATTTTCCGACAACAAAGTCCTATTGGACTTTTTCCGATCGTGTGTAGCGAATTCCGACGGACAAAGTGCCACGCATGCTCAGATCACATTACAAGACCAAAGCTATTGGCTACTAGCCTCTACGTAGTCCCGTCAAATGCAACGAACGTCACCACGTTCAGAATGATCGGATTTTCCGACAACTTTGTCCGACCGTGTGTATGCAACACCAGTGTCGGACAAAATCCGTCGGAAGAAATCTGACGGATTTTGTGGTCGGAATTTCCGACCGTGTGTACGGGGCATAAAAGTGACAGCAGTCTTTTGTCAGTGTGTGTTAGAGAGACATGAAGTAGATAGGGAGAACATGTAGGGATAGTTGCTGCTACCTGTGTTCACTAAATGGTGTTATGCTACATTGCTGCGAATTACAATGTGTCGGGCTACATATTACTGTGTACCCCTTTCTGCATGGACCCAACAGTCCTTTCACACTGGGGCAGTGTGCTTGTGGGACGTTAGAAAAAGTCCCACAAGCAGCATCTTTGGGGTGTGTTGGGAGCGCTGTAGATAGCGCTCCCAATATGCCCCTGCCCATTGCAATGAATGGGCAGCACCTCCAAAGCACCTGAAAAGCAAATCGGAAGCGCCGCAAAAAAAATGGTATTTCTTCTGTTTTTTAAGGTCCTGTTGTCACAAGACCTTAAAAAAAAAACATCCCGCTAGCCCCCCGAAAACTGGCGCAAAAGCGCCACTAAAGAACGGCAGAAATGACCGCCACTGTATCTCTGTTTTAGCGGCGCTTCAGTGTGAAAGTAGCCTTAGGTTCTCCTGAACAAAAAGGATCTGACCTTCAGTCTATGGAAGCCGAACTTGAAAAATTCGTCAGACTTTTTCCGACGGATTTTGTCCGACACTGGTGTTGCATACACACGGCCGGACAAAGTTGTTGGAAAATCCGATCATTCTGAACGTGGTGACGTTTGTTGCGTACGATGGAACTACGTAGAGGCTATTAGCCAATAGCTTTGGTCTCCTAATGTGATCTGAGCATGCGTGGCACTTTGTCCGTCAGAATTCTCTACACACGATCGGAAAAAGTCTGATCGGATTTTGTTGTCGGAAAATTTGAGAGCAGGATCTCAATTTTTTTCCGACGTAAAAAGTCTGATGGAAAATCCGCCCACACACGGGCGGATTTTCCGACAACATGGTCCGATAGGACGTTTTCCATAGGAATTTTCGACCGTGTGTACGGGGCATTACTGTATATGCAAGTAATTGTGTAGGTAAAAAGTGTGGCGCTAAAACTGGGTGAACGTGGCACACAGTTTTAGCGCCACACTTTTTACCTACACATTTGTTCACAATCAGTCTTATTGTTGTGTTGGCTGCTCACATTTAGTATTTTACTACATTTAATTATGCAAGTAATTTGCCTTAAAAGGGTATGGGGACCCAGGTACTGCCCTGGAGGACAGGTATCAATGCAATTTTTTTCTTAAAAAAAAGATCAGTTTTTCAGGAGCAGTGATTTTAATGATGTTTAAAGTGCAACAATAAAAACAACAAATTCCTGTAAATATAGTGTCTGTGGGGGTCCCCTTACTCTGCCTGTAAAGTGGCACATCTGTTGCCTGTATAGAACATGCTGCAGCAAAAAATTCATTTCTAAAGAAAAAACAATGCATGAAATGACATATAAAATGGCAGCAATACAATACCAGAGGCAGCAATAGAAAAATGTAAAATAAAAAAACGATGTGGGGTCCCCCCCAGTCCATACCAGGCCCTTCTGGTCTGGTATGGATTTTAAGAGGAACCGCACACCAAATTTGAAAAAGAAAATGACGCGGGCTCCCCCTAAAATCCATACCAGACCCTTTACCAGTCCCCACAACCTGGTAGGCCAGGAAAGGGGGGGGGGGAGTGAGCACCAGGCTACATGCCACCCCCACCTCAAAGCACCTTGTCCCCATGTTGATGGGGGTATTGCCTAATCCCCACAACTCTTGTCTGTGGTAGTGGGGGTCTGTGGGCAAAGGACTTACCCCTACCCATTCACCAAAAAAGTGTAAAAAAAGTAATAAAAACACAGACAGTTTTTGACAATTCCTTTATTAACCACTTACGGACCGCCCACCGTCGTTTTACGTCACTACTTAGAAGAGGAATACCAGGGTTATGGTAGCAGCTAGCTACCATATCCCTGGTATCCCCTTCTTCAGCGGGCGGCCCGCTTCAAGAAAAAAGTGGTCTCTGTGGCGGATTTGCAGCAAGATCAATTTTATCGGTGGTGGGAGAGGGCCCCCCCCTTCTGCCGCTCTCCGGTTCCCTCCGCCGCTTACCGGAGCCGTCGGTAGCGGCGGAGTTGATAGGATCCTCTACCTAGCCTGACATGGAGACGAGTGAGGGGAAGATGGCCCCCACCCATCTCCATATCATTGCAGGGCGGAAGCGACGTCAAAACGTCACTTGTGCCCAATGCTCTTAAAGGGACATTTTTTTTTTTTACATAAAATAAATGACATAACATTTTATTTTATTTTTTTTATTGCATTATTTAATGTAAATATTTGATCTGAGGACTTTTTGACCCCAGATCTCATATTTAAAAGGTCCTGTCATGCTTTTATTTACATGTATGTTTACATTCCTTGTAATAGGAATAAAAGTGACCCAATTTTTTTTAAAAGGAATAGAGTAAAAAACTAAAATAAAAGGTAAATAAATAAGGAAAAAAAAAGCTAGCCAGATACCCATGACATTGATCACCAAGCACAGATATGATGGGGGCCCCCACCTGGGGAGGGGAGCAGGAGAGATACACTGTTACTCCACTCCATACTTCACTGAATACTCCCAAAATCTCAATTCTCCCTATCTCACTTCTCCCCCCCCCCACCTCTCACCCCCCTACTGTACCCCCCACCTACCTGAACTCCTGTTTCCAGCCCCCCATCCCCAAATACTTTTCTACCATACACACTCCCTACCCCCACTTTCTCCCAACTCACTACTCCCCCCTCAATAAATGAACAACCAATATGTAATGACCTGAACAGGCTGACACCGACAACAAGACCCACATTCGCCATAGCCTAAGTCCCGATTACTATGCAGAATTAGACTGAACATCACAGCACCTTCCTCTTATGGATATGGGACAACTACGGATTCCTAAAGAGCAAAACATGGACATATACCCTGACCCACACCTACTATACCCCCAATTAAGGATCCTCCTATAAGCCGAGCATAACACAAGAACCCTTACGGACATAAAGTCCCAGTAAACATATGACCAAAATAACCAAACTGTCGGCTAAAATAACACAACACAAGTACAACTATATACAAAACAATCTACAATTGTATGCCACGTACACACGATTAGATTTTTTGACGGACTAGGTCTGACAGTCTTTCCGACGGACTTTGCAGCGGAGGTCCACCGGACTTTCAAACGAACGGACTTGCCCACACACGATCACTCCAAAAGTCAGACGGATTTGAACGTGATGACGTACGACCGGACTAGAATAAGGACATTAGGCCAATAGCCTAAGCCATAATAGCCAATAGCTGCCCTAGCGTTTTTTGTCCGTCGGACTAGCACACAGACGACCAGATTTTTCGACCGGACTCGAGTCTGTCGGACAGATTTGAAACATGTTTGATTTCTGACTTAGGAACTTGGGAAAGAAAAGTCTGCTGGAGCCCACACATGATCGAATTCCGGTCCGCCAGACCAAGTCTGCCGGAAAGTCCAATTGTGTGTATGCGGCATATACTTGACTGCTTGTTCCCTCTGTTCATGTTCATATTGCTCATATTCAATATATATGTTCAAAACTTGTTGTACACTTACTTGAATGAAAACAATAAAACTTTTTGAGAAAAAAAAAAAAAAAGAATTAATGAATCATATGATTTTGTTTTTCCTTGTTATGAATTTTCAAATAACAGATTTATGTACGTTGCTTTTAAAGTATTTGTACTTGGCAATAAAGTTTTTTGTTATCACTATCAAAAATGTTCAAGTCTGTATGATATTTCCAGCTACCATCATGAAATGTGGCGAAGAGTTTCTTTGCTATGTATCCTCATACTGGAGCACTTTTCACTTTTCCACAATAAAAGGAGGAGATCTACTCTTAGATGGTGGCAGTAGAACCCTGCATGATTTTCCCCTTTTATCAAGGAAGGGTGAGATGTCACCCAGAAAGCCTCTCCAAAAAATGTACTCCTCCTCCTCACTGCCAGCATCCCAACACTCTTTCTCAAACCCCTCCCATTTCTCTTACATCCTCATGGCATACCACAGGCAGGTGGAGGGCAAGGATGGCCTTTTGTACAAAATTACCGGTGATGGAGGCTTGGCTACCGGCCATTTTGTTGTAGCACAGGTGACAAAAAAAAAATGCACATAAGCACTATTAGCAATAAAAAATTGATGTTATGAACTCTTGAGGAGGAGGAAGAGGAAATGGGTGTCTGTGGTGCTGGTGGAAGAGTTGAAAAAGGACAAATTATATGTTAAAAAAACATTGATTGCTATTCACCCTAGATGAGGAAGGGGAGGAGAAAAAGTCTTCATAAGGAATTAATAATTAGAAATGGCTGGAGGGAAGGCAACACTTGTAAGCAAGTGGCTACTCTGTGCCTGGAAGGATTAAAAAGAGAGCTGGTTCTCAGCCATTTTACTAATGCTGCGTACACACGACCGGACTTTCAGGCAGACTAGGTCCCACAGGATCAGTCCGTCAGACATTTCGATCGTGTGGGGGATCAGTCCGTCAGACATTCCGATCGTGTGGGGGATCAGTCCGTCAGACATTCCGATCGTGTGGGGGATCAGTCCGTCAGACATTCCAATCGTATGGGGGATACTCCCATAGTTTTTATTAAAAAAAAATCAGACGGACCTAGAAATAGAACACGTTTCAAATCTGTCGGATGGACTCAATTCCTATCGGGAAAACCATTTGTCTGTATGCTGGTCCGACGGACCAAATACGACGCAAGGGCAGCTATTGGCTACTGGCTATTGAACTTCCTTTTTTAGTCCCGTCGTACGTCATCACGTTCAAAACAAACAGACTTTCGAAAGGACTTAGTCCGTTCGTGTGTGGGCAAGGCCGTTCGTTTGGAAGTCTGTCAGAACTCCGTCGGGAAGACTGTTTGAAAGACTGTCGGACCTAGTCTGCCGGAAAGTCTGGTCGTGTGTACGTGGCATAACTCCTTTTTTTTCCATACATCACTCCTCCTCAATGCCAGAACCTCAATGCCCATGTGGTACTATGGTTCACACTACTTCATCGCACAATGCTTAACCACATCAATACAGGGCACTTTTGCCCCCTTCCTTCCCAGACCAATTTTCAGCTTTCAGCGCTCTCGCATTTTCACTGACAATTGCACGGTCATGCTACGCTGCACCCAAATTCAATTTTTATCATTTTGTTTGCACAAATAGAGCTTTCTTTTGGTGGTATTTATTTACGACTCCATTTTTTTTTTTTTTGCAAACAATATTTTCTTTATTCTATTTTAAAAGAAATCCAATAAAATCGAATTTTGTCATAAATTTAAGCCAAAATGTATTCTGCTTTATGTTTTTGTTAAAAGAAATCCTGTTAACTGTATAATAATTGGTTTGTGTGATCACGGACATATGTACGCAAATGATCATGTACAGATGTGCGCAGGTGATCATGGACATATGTGTGCAGATAATCATTGGGATTTTACTGTTATATATGTGGGGGACATGTGTTTTGGGGATCATTACTATGTGGGGACATGTGTTTTGAGGACATGTGTTTTGAGGACGTGTTTGGGGGACATGTGTGTTTACTGTGTGTTTTACATTTCTAGTGACATGCGTGTTTACACTACACTGGTGATCAGTGAGTAAAAAGCTGTAAAAAACAGCTAATACTCACTGATCACCAGTCGGCTGTAGAGATCCGCTCTCATCTCCTTCAGCGATCACTTCCGTGTGAGGAGAGGAGAGCCGATCGCCTAGCAACCGGCTGTTTGTTTACATCACATGACGGCCGTGATTGGACACGGCCATCATGTGATCAGGAGGGCCAATCACGGAGCCCTCCTGCCGATCTAAGATGCGCGCGATCCCGCTCCTTCTGAGGGACGTTCCTGAACGTCCACTTAGAAGGCGAGATAGCCCATCCGGCCATTGATGTGCAGTGGCCAGGTGGGAAGTGGTTAAAATGTAAGTGCAAAATGCCTAATAAAATACCTGGGAGTGTCAAATGTTTTACATGTTGCTCCACAATCACACTTTAGGTGCTGGCTCCACCAAAGCCATTAATTGTACCAGCAACCGGAATCCTGCACACTGAGATGCAAAGTAATATTCATTCTTTATTAAAATAGCCAAGAGGAACCAGTTCTATTCCAACATGTTTTGTGCTAGGCACAATAATTTGCAAAGGATGACAAAGCCACTACCCATGCAATTTGCCTCTGTCCAGGAGCTTCTTGTAATAAAGACCGGTCAGTGCTGCTCTTTCTCCTTGTGCAGGGTGACTGGTCCTGTCTTGCCCCCTCCTATAGTTTTCTGCAGGAAGCCTGTAGTGGGTGGAGCCTGCAGGGTCCCTCCCACAGCTCTGCACAGGCTATGTATGGCACAATGATGATGTCACTGCTCCTTTTTCAAGATAATATCTGGGATTGGAAAGACATTTAGTACACAAAGTGGATTGCTATTCTTTTTGGCAACTGAGAAATATATTTAGTTGAATGTTTTTGTGCCAAAAATGCCTCTTTAAAGGTGATCTATGTATAGCTTTGCTATAGCTATGACCTTGTAATAATTGTCTTGTCTGTTTCTTCACCAGGGAAGGTCATTCAAAATGGGGTCCTCCAGGAGGTCATGGTTCCCCTGATAGACCGCAATACATGTCAAAAAATGTATAACAATGCGGGAGTTGCCCGCATTATTATACCGTATGATCAGATTTGTGCCGGCTACAAGGATGGGCAAAAGGATTCCTGCCAGGTGAGTGACACCAAGAACATTCCAGCATGGCATGCCTTTAGGTCTGGATCTCTTCATAGAAAGCAGAAGCAATGCATAACAAAATGTTATTTTTTTTTACCTGGAATGGATTGGAAAGGTTAATTGCTGTCTTTGGTCTGGATGGGGAAATTTCTCCTCACTTACTGCCCTCTATTGAATTTTTTTTTTTGCAACTGTATTGTCTCCCTTTATTTTTTAAGTGCTGCACAAACTGTCACAGTAAAGGTCTGATGCTGCATCTGTCCCTGTGGCTTCTAAAAACTGAAAACTGAAAACTGAGCAATTAAAGGCCGCTGATTACTCAATTTTCAGTCTTCAGAGAGCCAGTTACTGTCAGTGACTGGCTTTTTACTCTGCCCCTCCAGCGCTCACTGGAATGCTGAGCGGTGCAGGGGCGGGAGTGGCTGGCTCAATCTTCTAGCAGCTCAATGATAGGCTGAGCCAGCTGCCAGCCCAGGCATCTGAGCGAATCCCGACTGTAAAGTCAGAATTGCTTCAGAGCCGGTGTTCTGTCGATATGTGTCCGCCGTCGAAAAAGTGTCTGTGCATGCGCAGAACGGAAGGGCACTCCAGCTGAGTTGCCGATTAGCTGGAGTGACATTCCATAGTGCATGTGCTCATCTTCTGAGCCTTTTTTTGATGGGAGATACCATTTCTCAGACACAATTTAATGCTATGCAAACAGCGGAGGCACACCGTATTTGTCATATTGTGCCTTGCAGTTGCGCCGTGGGTTTACAGCGAGGCACAATGTGACATCTACGGTGTCCCTCCACTCTTTGCATAGCTTTCAATTGTGCCCGTGAAATGGTATCAGCCATTGGAAAAAACCCTCTTATACATCATACATGCGCTCTGGTGACGTCACTCCAGCTGATCGGCAACTCAGCTGGAGTGCCCTTCCATTCTGCGCATGCGCTGGCACTTTTTGACAGAGGGCACAAATCAATAGAACACTGTGACTGCCTGAGTGACACCAGCCGACAGCGGGCTTTGGCTGAAAATGGGTCACAGGAATGCAGAACATACTGCACTCCTGTGATTCCGGGGGGGGATGTCAGGAGCATCTAGTGCTCCTGCTCCTCATTCCAGCATCCGGGCCTTGGTTCCCCCGCTGGCACTCCTGGCTCCACCCCCCGCCAAGTGCCTCCATAGCAAGATGCTTGTTATGAGGGCACTCATGCATGCCTGCTCCTGAGCCCCACTCTGTATGCCCATAAGACACATACAGCAAGACTCTGCCCCACCCACTGCCTATGGCTCCTGCTGCTCTATCTGAGCCAATGAGGAGCGAAAGACCTGAGAGAGCGTCAGCTCCCTGGATTGAGATAAGGCTCAGGTAAGTATTTGGGGGTGTCGGGGCTATAAGCTGCATGAAGACATTTTTTTACCTTACTGCATACTGCATACACTCTCCTGTCATGCGAATTGAATACGGAGAAATCCACCTCCAATTTGCATATGTGTGAACCTGGGCCTAAGCCTTTATCATATAGGCTGCACATTTTGGAAGAGAGAAATCAAATTATGCCTTGAAATCTTTAATATTTCTCTTCTTGGGAGGACTAAAAATTTAAAATATGTGAGACTTTTATAGGACAAATATTGCATCTCTATGGACAGCTTGCAATTTACAAACAATTGAACAGGCATTTAGGGTATTTTTTTGGGTTAGGGTTAGGGTTTTTGGATAATGCAGATGAAAATAGCATACAGGTTTGCACCACGGCTAAAAGGTATTTTTCTTGTTCAATATTTTTATTGAAAGTAGGTAATAACAAACATTTGTCTCCTCATATATTCACAGTAGAGATAACTAAACAATACAAAGATTGCAATGGTGAATAGAAACTGAATGATAATAGTACATCATGAGTAGTGGATTATAGCTTGGAAGACCATATTTTTACTCTCTACAGAGCAGAGCTGAAGATTTCTAGGCCTTTGCGATAGTCTGTTTAGATGCTGTAATAATGTTAATTGCAAGTTTAGATTGGGCCTTTGTAAGGTCAGGAGGGCAACGGTTTAGCAAGGCGGATGCTGGGTCGGGGGCGGTCGGCCTGCTTAGCAGGATGAACAATATCCTTAAGATTTCAGCCCAGAATTGCTGCATGATCGGGCATGTCCACCAGATATGCACATGTGTACCCCGTTCGCCACAACTTCAGAAGCAAGTGGGAGGGTATATATGTAACTATGTAATGAGTCAATAAGGCAGTTAGCTGTAAATTATCATTATTTTAATATCAGTTGAATGCCAACACATGGGAGATTACACCCCCTTCTTCAGTGACTGGATCTGCGAGAAGGTAACTATTATAATAATCAAGTTTACTCTCAGTCTTGCAGCAGTACAAACTCACTTTTAAGCTGTCACATAGACTCACCCGCATTTTTTCAGTCTTGTTTTTGTGTTTATGCACATTTAAAAAAGAAAATGATATAGATATATATATATATATATATATATATATATATATATATATATATATATATATATATATATATATATATATATATATATATATATATATATATATATATATATATATATATATATATATATATATATATATATTACCAAAATAAATTTGAAGTTATTAGGATATACAGTATATACACACTATATTACCAGAAGTATTGGGACACCTGCCTTTACACACACAAACTTTAATAGCATCCCAGTCTAATGCCCCGTACACACGGTCGGATTTTCCGACCGAAAATGTCCTATCGGACCATGTTGTCGGAAATTCCGAATGTGTGTGGGCTCCATCTGACTTTTTCCATCGGAATTTCCGACGGAAAAAGTTTGAGATCCTGCTCTTAAATTTTCCGAGAACAAAGTCCTATCGGACTTTTTACGATCGTGTGTAGCGAATTCCGACGGACAAAGCGCCACACACATGATCACAGATCACAGATCACAGATCACATTACAAGACCAAAGCTATTGGCTACTAGCCTCTACATAGTCCGAAATGTCACCACGTTCAGGATGATTGGATTTTCCAACAACTTTGTCCGACCATGTATGCAACACCAGTGTCGGACAAAATCCGTCGGAAAAAATCCGACGGATATTGTGGTCGGAATTTCCGACCGTGTGTACGGGGCATTAGTCCGTAGGGTTCAATATTGAGTTGGCCCACCCTTTGTAGCTATAACAGCTTCAACTCTTCTAGGAAGGCTGTCCACAAGGTTTAGGAGTGTGTCTATTGGGAATGTTTGACGATTCTTCCAGAAACGCATTTGTGAGGTCAGGCACTGGTGTGGACGAGAAGGCCTGGCTCACAGTCTCTGCTCTAATTCATCCCAAAGGTGTTCTATCAGGGCTCTGTGGAGACCAGTCAAGTTCCTCCACCCCAAACTTGATCATCCATGTCTTGTTTGTGCACTAGTGTGCAGTCATGTTGGAACAGGAAGGGGCCATCCCCAAACTGTTCCCACAAAGTTGGCAGCATGAAATTGTCCACAATGTCTTGGTATGCCGACGCCATTCACTGGAACTAAAGGGCCAAGCCCAACCCCTGAAGAACAACTCCACACCATAATCCCCCCTCCATCAAATGATTTGGACCAGTGCACATAGCAAGGTCAATAAAGTTTGAGTTTGAGGTGAGGTGAGGTGAGGTGAGGTGCGAGTTTGAGGTGGAGGAACTTGACTGGCCTGTACAGAGTCCTGACCTCAATCCAAAAAAAATCTTTGGGATAAGTTAGAGCAGAGACTGTGAGCCAGGCTTTCTTGTTCACATCAGTGCCTGACCTCACAAATGCGCTTCTGGAAGAATGGTCACACTCCTAAATCTTGTGGACGGCCTTCCCAGAAGAGTTGAAGCTGTTATAGCTGCAAGGGGTGGGCCAACCCAATATTGAACCCTACGGACTAAGACTGGGATGCTATTAAAGTGGAAGTAAACCCATCGATTTAACAGTTTAAAAAAAAAAAAAGGCACAATGGGAATGCTAACTGCGCATTGGCTGTGCTTTCAACCAAACAGTCAAACCACCCAATGGCTGGTGTCATAACGGATCACATGTGCAGCACCGTGGCAGTTGAAGATTAAACAGAGGCAAAGATGGCAGCTTCCTTGGCTGAAAACGCTAGGGGGGTGTTTTTTTCCACTTTAAAGTTCATGTGCGTGTAAAGGCAGGCGTCCCAATACTTCTGGTAATATAGTGTGTGTATATACTGTATAACCTAATAACTTCATATTTAGTCCTGAAATGCTGTACATTCATTCAACTTTGCCAAATCAAACTTGTGTTGAGTGCCTATTTTTTCAGTTCCGGAATAATGTAGATTCTGCAGATATTCACTAGGTACTCAACTAGTTTGTTTGAGTATACATTTATGAAAATGGAAAAATTGAATGAAACATTTTTAATTATTCTGAAGAAACAGTTGATAGGTAGACTCTATCGAAGCTAATTGCTGTTGTTGTCTTCCAGGGTGACTCAGGAGGACCTCTTGTGTGTAAGGTTCGAGGAGTCTGGTACCAGGTTGGAATCGTAAGCTGGGGAAATGGCTGTGCTGAACCATATTACCCTGGGGTGTACACCCAGGTGACGGACTACCAAAATTGGATCAGCAGCCACCTGAACGCAACCTTCAGTGATGTCCAAGATATCCCGCCACCAACACTGGAATGTGGAGGCAATGGAGGAAGCATCCATCACTCCCACCTTCACTGGACCACCTTGGTTATAGCTGCTTTACTCTTCTTTTATCTATAACCAGTTCCTGTCCACCTATATAATCAGTAGACTGAAATAAAGGGTTTAACACACCACCGAGACACATCCCAACTGCCTTCTAAAGTACCAGAAATGAACACAGGTTGATATTAGTTATGGATGTTATTTTTTTTACTTTTTTTTTTTATGTATGAATACAATGGATTGTTTTATTTTTGGAAACTTGCTGATGGTCGGGTATTACTTTTACAAATGATACATTGTATTAATTTCTCTATAAACGTAGCCACAGCCAAAAAAATACACTGTGTCTAGGTTTGACTTCAATAGTGGGTATAAGTAACTTGGTGTTTTACACTCCAATATACTTGTTTCTTTTCCCTTTGAAGGATGGGCCTTTTAATCACTTGCTGTCTGGGACAACTTTTTAATGTTTTCACACATGTAAAAATCAGACATTTTTGCTAGAAAAGTACTTACAACAGGCAAACAGTGTATATTTTCTGAACGCAGAGGCCCTGAAGAAACAAAAAAATCCCAATATAATACAAACTTTTTTGTAAAATATAATACAATTAAATAAATAGATACCAAACATGTCAAGACTCAAAAATGTGTGTCTGCGAAAAAGGGTGGCAAACTATGGTGCCTACATTTTTTCATAGGTGACACTTTAAAAGTCTTTACAGGTTATCATTTTATAGCTAGCTATGAATTATTGCCCTAGAATTATTGTTCTTGCTCTGATGTTCGTGATGACCCCTCACATGTGTGGTAAAATAACTGATACTAATACTGACCCTGACAGATGGGTGACCTGTCCCTACACTACCCACACGCGAATATGTGCCAAACCCAAGGGCCAGGCTCGTAAATAGACTCTGTCACACATAGGATGGCCTCCAGAGTCACATGGGCAACCAGCATCCAATCGGATTGCTGCCCCAGTGACTCAGAAAACCATAGAGGACCCATGTTCCTCATGACTTTCTTTTCCTCTGCATTGCCGCTGCAGTTGGAGACAACAGACTGCACCTGCCTACACGTTCATTGTCACATCTTCTACACTTCTCTCCTTTATATACTGCTCACTGTCATATCCTCCACACACCTCTCCTGTAAATTCATCGCATCAAACTCCCTGCCATCGTTGTGTGTTTGCTGACAGGAAGAAGTCCTTTCCCAGGTGGATATCAGATAGCAGAGAAGTGTGTCCTGTTCTATGCTCCTCGTATGCACAGTCGTGCACAAAGACATGCTTACTCGTGCACATGTGCATAAGAATTCTTGAGTGACAACTAGACGTGCCTTAACTCGCTAACGTATCTGCTCACGTGTGTTAATACTTGGCTCCCTCTTGCCTATTTAAACTGGCTCCATAGACCAGAAGATTGCTGAGTGGTCGTCTGTGACCTGATCCTATGCTTGTTCTTGTGTATACCCGGCCTGTTTGACTCTGCTCATTCCTGATACTTTATTGTTGACTAGACATGTGCATTCGTTTTCGTCCGAATGCATTTTTGTCCGAATTTCGGGTATTTTCGTTATCGTTTTAGCAAACGATAACGAAAGTGCAGAATCTGAAAAACAAAAGATCCGACATAAACATATGCTTTATTTTCGTTTTCGTTGTGACAACAGTTCGATATAGATAGGAGATTCGACATGACGCTGACAATAACGATCTGTGTCCATCGAACCTGTGGTCGAATGTGCCTAACCTTAACTCTATTAGTCCAAGATTATTCTACACAGAGAGAAAAGATTCGACATAGAGAGAAAATATTTGACGTAGAGAGAAAAGATTTGACATAGAGAGAAAAGATTTGACGTAGAGAGAAAAGATTTGACATAGAGAGAAAATATTTGACGTAGAGAGAAAATATTTGACATAGAGAGAAAAGATTTGACATAGAGAGAAAAGATTCGACATAGAGAGAAAAGATTCGACATAGAGAGGAAAGATCACTGTTGGAATTGGGTGGGGGAAGTAAAATAAAAAAAAATGATGATGATGAATGTTATTGGCTGATTGTAACCAAAGAGGAGGAGCAGTAAAATAGCTAGAACTAAGTACACATGTACAGCCAACTTACTTTCACTTACAATTGCTAGCAGAGAGAGACACACACACAATCATTTCAGAAGACAGTCAATCTTATCTGGTCCGTTGATCAGAGAACCTGAATTATTTAGCAATTAAGCATAAGCACAGCAGCAGAACAATATTGAAGCAAGCTACAGTTCAACCTAATTTTTTCATAATAATCTGGTGCTATTGTGTTAGTGTTGTGAACTTGATAGTGATACTAGTGTTGCTAGTGTTGTGATAGCCTCAGAGGCTGCCCGTGTTTTGGGGGGGGGGGGGTTATTATTATAGATTCTATATTATAGATTGAGATTCTATATAGATTCTATATACCCTATCTTGTTACCTGTCTGATCAGTGATCACTATCACCAGTCCATTTTCTGTTTGAACTGTATACATTCAACATGAACGACAAAGATTCAACAAAGCAAAGAAAAACATACAAACGTTGAATCTTTGGCTTATGTGTCTGTCGAAAGTTCTAAGAAGATTCGACGGAGCAGCTAAACTATACAGAGTTGTACAGAGTCTTTGAACATTCGACAGACACCATAAGCCTTCAATGACAGATTCAACCTTAATTCATTTGGATTTTCAGACGAATGCAATTTTTTACGAAAAACAAAATAAATAAAAACGAATTTCGGGAGTAACTAAATAAATTTACGAAAACGAAAACGAAATTCCGAAACGAAACATTTCAGTGTGCACATGTCTATTGTTGACCCGGCTTGTGACCTGACTCTGCCTTTTGCCTACCGTTCCATGGCCTTCTCTGCTCGCCTGATACCGACCCTGGCTTAGCCCCGACTCTTCTCTGGATCCAATTCTGTACCTCTGCTGCTTGGCCGTCACTGACTTCTGCCTGCCTGACCACCGGAGACCCTGCATACGCCTGCTCACTAGCTGGGTTTCTGCATGCTGTCCTACACCTGTTGCAGTGTACCTGCAACCGCCAGTCCACCAGTCTACTTGTTGTTCTGCACCTGTTGGAGTGTACTTGAATCTGCCAGTCCATGAGCCTGCCCATTGCTTGGCACCTGCTGCAAGTGCCTTCCAGCCAGGATCTCCAACCAGGCACCCGTGCCAGTCAGTGCCCTGTTATATCCTATTACCACCTTCAGGAGAAACACAACAGGAGGTGTAACGGAAAGCCCTCCTGTCAGCTTGCCCACAACCAGGAACATGACAGCTCCCCAGTAGGAAGTAGTATTCTGTACCATACTAGACCACATGCCTTTCAACATTTAGATGGGGTAACCATGCAAGGAGGTAACAGCTTATTGCTCATTCCCCCCAAAAATGTAAATGAACACATAGACAACTAATAAAAGGTAATTTAAAAACAATAGAAAAATTAATACAATACAAAAAACACAAAGAAATAAAATAAATCACATATACCTTGATGTAAACACAAAGCCAATTATGTTGTTTAGAGATGTAAATCTATTGTCAATAACAGCAGTTTTTGATTTTTGATTTGGCCAATGAGTCCTTTAGGGAAGAATTTACCTTTATGAACTGTATTGATACAGCCTTGGGGCTGGAGTCACAATTCAGTATTAGATAGTAAATGATTAAGCACCCTTTGGGGGATTTACAGATGTTCTGTCAGAGTACATGGAGATGTTCTTTTTAAAAATTGTCTTTTAAAAGTTCGTTTTTGATATACAATAAAGTGGATTGGTTTAATGCCTCGGCTACATATGTAATAATATATTTAAGGGACCCATTTTTGATCTGGTTGAGTCCATAACTAGTATTTTTGTCTTTGGTTTTCTAACAGCATCCAGTTATGTAAACCCTCCTCAATTAATACCCCTTTTACTCTGTGAGTGGGCACAACATGGTGCTGCGGTAGAAGACCCTCAGAGTCCCAGTGCAGAGAAACAAGAATATTGTCACCTACCAGGTTGGAGGCCAAGGTGCTGAGAGGACTCCCCTTGCGGCTAAGTGCAGCGCACCCCTAAAGGTGGTACAGGAAATGCAGTGCCCAGAGAAGCATGGTTTGCCAGTATTGTGGTCTGAAGAGCTGATCACTGTGAGGTGGCTGCAATAAGCGGGATGCATTGTAGGGCAGGCGTGCTTGTATAGTATCAGACGTACTTGGCAGCAGGGCAGAAAAGAAGCAAAACCCGGAGCCAGGCTAGGGGTCATACACTGTGAGATCAGTCAGTAGCAGATTCAGGTAGCAGAACTGGAACAAAACAGGGTCATATACAGGAAGACAGAAGGTAGCAGAGTCAGAGAGCCAAGTTCGGGTCAAACACAATGGAATAAGCAGGAGCGAGGTCAGAGTACAAGCCAAGGGTCAAAACCAGAAGATTAGGATAAGCAGGTCAACGCAACCTGGGTCAGTAAAGGGAAGTCCAAGATCAGGATACACAGAAGCACTGGGAAGCTGATGATAATCCAGCAATCCAGTGCTCACAGCAGCAGATTTAAATAGGCAGTAGGCACCAGCATTTTCGGTGAATGGAAGATCGCTAGATACGGCCATAAGGAATATTAGCGGAATAGCCAATTCTTCGGCCATTTCCCTGACAAATATATTGTAACTGAAGTTTGATGATAGGGAATAAGCTGGGCCTGAGGTAACCTGAGTCACATGGGGCTCCAGCATCCAATTGGATACCTGCTTCCTGTGACCCAGGAAACCATAGAGGAACTAAGTCATCTTGATATCCTTTCCCTCTTCAATGCTGCTGCAGTTGAGCACCACCTCCAGTAGAGAAAGCAGACTACACCTGCAGACAGATCATCAAGTATGATCAGATTTGTGCTGGCTTCAATGATGGGCAAAAGGACTCCTGCCAGGTGAGTGATGCCAAGAGCATTCCAGCATGGCTCACCTTTAGGTCTGGATCGCTTCACGGAAAGCTGAAGCAATGCATAACATTAGTTAATAACGAGATCTAACAAAAATTTTATTTTTTATTTGGAATGGGTTGAACGTTTTTAGATGCTCTTTCAGGTTTTTAGTTGATACCTTTGGGCTAAACGTAATAATAATTGAAAGGTTAACTCAAGGATTGCTTCATCTTTCCCTGCCAGCATCTTCTTCATGTAAAATTTTCTAATTACTTTTCTCCATAGCCCAAAGACATCTTTCTATCCATGGTGTAGCCACTCTGTGTTCCAAAAATCCTAGACAGGGGTCTAAGCACACCCTATGTCACTTCCTTTGGACTTAGGTGGAAGGCTAGGTGGGAGACAGGGGCTTTATTTCCACCTCTGTAATTTCTTATTTAGAGTCTGTCCACAGACTGGATCTGCCCACTCTAAAGCCCCATACACACGGTCGGATTTTCGCATGGATTCTGTCCGATCGGACAATGTTGTCGAAAAATCCGACCGTGTGTATGCACCATCGGACAGTGTACGTCGGATTGTCCGACGGACAAAGTCCTATCTCCTGCTGGATAGATTTTTGGACAACAAGGTCCGATCACACCAAATCTGATCGTGTGTATGGTAGTCCGACGGACAAAGTGCTACGCATGCTCAGATCACATTACAAGACCAAAGCTATTGGCTACTAGCCTCTACGTAGTCCCGTCGTAGGCAACAAACGTCACCACGTTCAGAATGATCGGATTTTCCGACAACTTTGTCCGACCGTGTGTACGCAAAACCAACATCGGACAAAGTACGACGGACACGATCCGACGGACCTGGTCCTCGGATAATCCGCGCGTGTGTATGGGGCTTAAGCTGTGTTGAAGTCAGTGTAGCCTAGCAAGGACTAGAAGGGGCTATTATATGGCAACTTCCTCATTGTTGTTAGGGAAGCAGCATCTGCCAGCATCCTAACAACCAGTGAATCATCCCTGTCCTGCACATTCAGCTGCCAAGTAAATGTAAACAAAAACACGGAATGGCAAACTAACTACTAGAGTCTAGTATGTATTTTAAAGGTGAACCTCAAGCAAAAAACAAGACATTACTATATAGTGTCAATGATGTCACTGATATTGACCATATATGATCAATGATGTCACTGTGATTACCCCAGCATCATTGACAATGTAGGATTATGTCCATATATGGTCAGATTCTGATAAGCCCTCCGCAAGCAGACCCCTGCAACCACCAGGCCAGTGTTGTGGGGAAGAGGCCCTTGTCCTCATCAACATGGAGACAGGATTTATTTGCCAGAGTTTCCCCCTGGCAAGATTCCCCCTATGTTAAGGGCATGTGGCCTGGTATTATTCATTAAGGGGGGCAGCAGGCTCATCCTCCCTTTCCTGTCCACTCAGGCTGCATGCTCAAGTATTGGTTTGATAAAGATTTTAAAGGGTTCCCACTACATGTTTTTATGGGGGTCAGCTGGTCAATGGAATGAGTTTTAGGGGACCTTACACTGTTTTTATTTTTTACACTATTCCTACTGTTTTTTTTTTTATATTCAGCTGTCAGTTGGGAATTCCCTAAAAAAAGAAAAACGCCTCTAAGTGCAGTATGCAAAGTTTAATAAAGTGCACAAAGGGTTAAAAGCACTTACAAGATTGTTGAGTGTTAAAAGACATGATAAAATCAGGAGTCCTCATCTGTGGGATGTGTCCATTCTCAGCATGGTGGTAGAGAGCAGTGTAGAGCCGTCCAGCAGCTGTCAAGCATTCTCATTAGACATGGGAGCCGTCAAAAAATTTGTTTTGTTTCGTTCCGTTCCATTTCGTATAAAAAAAAAATTGTAATTCGTAATTCGTGTACGAAATTTAATTCGGATTCGTACGAAATACGAATTTCGTACGAATCGTTAATATCGTTACGAATCGTTACGAATCGTTATGAATCTTTACGAATTGTTACAAATATCGACACTCTACGAATAATAATGAATTATCCGAAAACGTATTAACGTTGCATAACACAAGTCTATTGTCTATTGTTCACCAATCACAGGAAGTACGAAATACGAAATGTCGTTTACGAATACGAGAGTGTCGATATTCGTTATACTGAATCTCAAATTCATTTGAATCATTCGTTATATCCGCTATAATTTCTTTCATATTAGTTGAAATTCATCATTTGGTAGTTTGGATTCGGATAATTTGGATCCGAAATTTGTAAACGAAATTTTGTATTTCGTACAGAATTCATATTCGTAAAAATTCATAATTCGGATTCGTACGAATTTCGAAAAATTTGTACGAATTTCCGATTCGTACGAAACTAATGGCACATATCTAGTTCTCATACGTGTTGGAGAGAGGAGGCAGCAGGGAAGCCTGTGTTCACTGCGGGACACACAAGGCTGATGGTGTCAGTGTAGAGAAGGGGGCGGTAACGAGTTTCGGAGCATGTGCGGCTCCTTCGTCAGACCTACGCCCATACTCCTCAAGCTGGCTTATGATTGGTGAGGGGGAGGCATAAGGGGAGGAGTATGGGCAGATGTTGAATACACAATGATAAGGGAAGTGACAGATGTATTACGAGGATGGCCAAGATGACCGCGCACCTGCAAATTGGATCATTAACGTCAGTGCTACATACAATGAAGTCCTGAAGGAATTTGACACAGGGGTACAGGGCACAGATGGCAGTGGTTAAATGAACAATAATAAATAAATATACAAACATAAGGTTGACATTGAATCATTATACAGGTGTGTTACAGGGGTGGCCAGGCATTTACACACCCGCAAATAAGGTCACAAATCTACTATAAAGAATTTAACTTATAGGAATAGGTAATAAGATGTAGTAGATGCTCTACAAATAGTACAGATTGTGCCTATAGTTGTCGATAATAGATCATATTTGATTGTGACAGATGGCAGATATGTAAATGTATAACAGGCAAGCACCATGACGTATGGATATGATAATAAGAAGGAATAAATGATAAAGGAGCAACTAAATGTAGTACATCATATAACTTACTGTAGTAGATCATATAACTTGCACAAGATAAAATTATGAGGTTAAAGATGGATAGTATACTAGAAGTGGATAACAAATAGATACCATAATATCACAGTCTGTATGTTAAACGTAGTATTATCTAGAGTAAGGTGCTAATTTCCAATTCTTCATTAATACCTCCAGGTGAAAGTACGTCAAGAGCGTATATCCAATAAGTCTCCCGTTGGCAGAGACGTTTAAATCTCTCTGCCGCGGGGAGAGTGGCTGGTATGGATTTGATGAGCCATACTTTTAGACCTACGGTGGATTTAGGATGATGTTGGGTGAAATGTCGTGGGACGCTATGGTGGTCTTTACCGGCCTCGATGAATCGGCGGTGCTCTCCAAAACGCTGGTGTAGGGGGCATATAGTTTGGCCTACATAGTAGAGGCCACAGGGGCAGGACAGGCAGTATACCACATGGTCTTTAGAACAGGTGTAAAATTCTGAAATTTTGTATGTTTTATTTTTAATCGTAAATGTTTTTTGACCGTGTTGTACAAAACTGCGAGTAAGGCAAAGGGGTTTGATGGGCACAGTGGCAGCTTTGATGGGCACAGTGGCAGCTTTTGATGGGCACAGTGGGCATTTGATGGGCACAGTGGCTGCTTTTACTGACTTACTTTTAAGTTTCTTGACGGTGACCAGTCTGGTGCAGTGCAGGGACAGGGAATCACTCACTGTGACTCACAGCAATACAAGCAGCCGTAGCTGAGCAGCTCGGCTCTCTCACTGGTCTTCAGGAGAAGTTCAGACAAAACACGCTCCGAGTCGAGTCCACTCCGCTCCCTCTGAGCCATGGCAACAACTCCACCTCTCCCTCTGTATGCCCCACCACTTTGTTTTATGGCACAGTGGCAGCGTTTGATGGGCACAGTGGCAGCGTTTAATGAGCACAGTGGCAGCGTTTGATGGGCACAGTGGCTGTGTTTGATGGGCACAGTGGCAGCTTTTGATGGGCACAGTGGCTGTGTTTGATGGGCAAAGTGGCTACGTTTGATGGGCATAGTAGCTGCTTTTAATGGGCACAGTGGCTGCGTTTGATGGCCACAGTGGCTGCATTTGGTGGGCACAGTGGCTGCGTTTGATGGGCACAGTGGCTGCATTTGATGGGCACATTGGCTCAGGGGTCAAGTCCTGGGGAAAAAAGTGTGGGAACTCCCACCCAAGATCCACTCCCCCACCAAAAAAAAAAACGCTTCAAAAGTGGTATTTTTCATCCAATTTTCGTATTGTGTGTATGAAGCTTAAAAAGCCTCAATAAACATAAATATGGTAATTCTCTGAATAATCAGCATTCATTCAATTGTGCTTCCATGCAAATGCGAACATCATGTTCTGATCTTTATTGGGGAATTTTATTTTGTATATATAGAGTGTTTATGTGGTGAGTTTACACCTTTCATTGAACAGAGTTTGGATAACACAGGGTTAAACGGAAAGGCCATAAATTAACTGCACATTATCTGGACAGAATGCTTGGGGAGATAGTGATGTGTTCCTGCTTAGGAGATGTATGCTAGCTTGGGGGGCTGCAAACTCTGCAGGGCTCCAACACACACTCGCTGCTATTCCAACCCTTCACATATTTCCACATAAACTTCCCTCCTGGCATTAAACTTTGCCAGGTATTGTGCTCAGCTTACCACCCCAAACTGATGTTCCTCCCTCAGCTCACCTCTCTCCCTGCATGTCCTGTGAGCAGAATAGCTGTGCTCCTCCTCTGGGTTCTCTCATCATATGGCACTGAAGATGGAGGAGGGGGGATTCAGCGGGACACACAGAGCAAGTATGCAGGAGACTGGGGGGGGGGGAGATGAGGAGACAGAAAATCAGGAGGGGCTGGTGGGGAGGAGCGCATCACGAGAGGTCTGACTAAACACAATCTCTTAGCAGCAGGGACCTGATCTACCTGTCAGCTAGCTGTGATTGACAGGTAGATCGAAGTGGAAGCTGTCATGGGGCCCCCTACTGGCAATGCCTGAATGGTCAGGTGTGCGGCACTTACTATTGCGAGCTGTGTCAGCGGCTGCTGGTGTAGCATCTGCCACACAGCTCGCATACTTCAAAGTCTTGCAGGACACATCTGCTAAAGGGAACTGAGTTCCTGTTGTAGAAAAAGTACAGGAACTCCGTTCCTATGCGTTCCTGCAGGACTTGAGCCCTGCATTGGCTGTATTTGATGGCACAGTGGCTGTGTTTTATGGCACAGTGGCAGCACTTAATGGGCACAGTGGCAGCGTTTGATGGGCACAGGGCTGTGTTTGATGGGCACTGCGGCAGCGTTTGATGGGCACAGTGGCAGTGTTTGATGGGCACAGTGGCTGTGTTTGATGGGCACAGTGGCAGCTTTTGTTGAGCCCAATGGTTGTGTTTGATGGGCACAGTGGCAGCTTTTGATGGGCACAGTGGGCATTTGATGGGCACAGTGACAGCTTTTTATGGGCACAGTGGCACTGCATTTGGGCACAGTGGCAGCTTTTGATGGGCACAGTTGGCGTTTGGGCACAGTGGCAGATTTTGATGGGAACAGTGGGAGTTTGACGGGCACAGTGTGGCAGCTTTGATGGGCACAGTGGCAGCTTTGTTGGGCACAGTGGGCATTTGATGGGCACAGTGGCTGCTTTTACTGACTTACCTTTAAGTTCCTTGGCGGTGACCGGCCTGGTGCAGTGCAGGGACAGGGAATCACTCACTGTGACTCACAGCAAGGCAGGCAGCCGCAGCTGAGCAGCTCGGCTCTCTCTCTGGTCTTCAGCAGAAGTTCAGACGAGACACGCTCCGAGTCGAGTCTGCTCTGCTCCCTCTGAGCCACGCTGTCTGAAGAACATGGCAGAGGTGGACGGAGCTTGTTCACCAGCCGCGGAGGCGGTGCGCAAAGAATGCTGGGGCTGCTGTGGCGTGCTATGAAAGCTGGGGCAGCCTCTCTGACTGACGTCACTGATTTTGAGTCTAGCTGCTTTTTATTGTACGTCTCAAAGCAGGTGGAAAGTGAAACTGTATGGAGGGGAGGGGGGCCCAAATTTTTTTTTTGCCCAGGGTCCAATCAATATTAAAGACGGCCCTGACATAGACTTTAATGGGGTTCATTGTTCGGCTCCGAACTTTTGCGCTGTTCGAAAGTTCTGGCATGAACCGAACCGGGGGGATGTTTGGCCCATCTCTACTGGTGAGATGTATAAAAATACACATCGAAACTCAATAGTATTCATTTGCCAACCTCAAACCTATCCCCTACATGCTACCACGGAACCTCCTGAATTATAACCCATAAATCTCAAACTGAAGTATAGGCATTCACCCTTGATAAAGGAAAGGTTTTGTCAAAATAGATCAGGTTGAAGCAGGAAACTCAATAACAAGAGATAGGTTGCCCATTGTATACAGGTGTCACGTGCTTAAAACTGGAATTCCATATCGAAACACCACAATATCTTTTTTTTTCAAAGTTGTACTTTGTACCTTTTCCTTCTTCCGTTGGGAGTAACCCTACCCAAGTCTTGTCTTTTTTATCTACTTATAGCTGGTATAGATCAATAAATTACATAATAAAAAAGAAATAAAGACTTGTAAATGACGCATTCTCCTGTTGTAAAACAAATAGAGACTTTATCAAACACAAAAAAGGCTGAGGAAGCAGAAACGGTTTACATTTATGAACAGAAAATTGTGTTCTTCACAGATCGGAGAGAGAACGACGTCTGCTGAACATCATCCACTCTCCAGGAATGGGGGCACTCACTGTACTCATCCTGATCACCACAGGTAAGTAGTTCACCTGAGAGTGAACAAAGAAAACCAGACCACAATGAGCTGCTCATTATCATATCTGAGAACTCTCTGCCTAATCTTGCTACACCGACCTCAAGATTCTTGAGATCATTGTAACTAGGGGTGATTTTAGCCAATTTGATTTTGCTGCTAAATTTCTGATTTCACCCTCAGCAAATTTTTGTTGTAGCTCAATTCCGCTCATTGAACTACTTATGACTCGTACACATGGTCGGACTTTCCGGCAGAAAAAGTCAGACGGAATCTTTTCATCGGATATTCCTCCATTTTTTTCCCGAAAATTCTGACGGACCTAGAAATAGAACATGTTTTAAATGTTTCCGACGGAACCAATTCCTATCGGGAAAAAACGCTTGTCTGTATGCTGTTCTGATGGACCAAAAATGACCCATGCTCTGAAGCAAGTACGAGACGGCAGCTATTGGCTACTGGCTATTAAACTTCTTTTTTCTAGTCTGGTCATACGTGTTGTACGTCACCACATTCTAGACGGTCGGACATTGGTGTGATCGTGTGTAAGCAAGACAGTTTCAGTCAGAACTCCGTCGGAAAAAACCTTCAGAGTTTATTCCGACAGGAAAACCGGTCGTGGGTACGCGGCATTAGACAAAATCTACTAGAAATAAGTCAAACAGATGTGTATTTAGATCAGACAGATGTCTGTTTAACCTCTAATGCCGCGTACACACGGTCAGAATTTTAGTCGGAAAAAGCTCTGATGGTTTTCCCGTCGGAATTCCGACGGAATTTAGCTCAAAATGTCTTGCATACACACCTCCACACCAAATTCCGACGGTCAATAACACCGCGACATACAACGCGTTCAACGGCACTATAAAAGGGAAGTTTAATGCTTTCGAGCATGCATCAAATTGTTTCCGAGCATGCGTCGGAATTTTGTGTGTCGCAATTGCATACACACGATCGAAAAATCAGATAGAAAGGTTTTCCGTCGGAAAAATTAAGAACAGGTTCTCAATCCAAAGTCTGTCGGAAATTCCGACAGAAAAAGACCGATGGGCATACACACGGTCGGAAAATCCGATGAAAAGCTCCCATCGGACTGTTTCCATTGGAAATTCCGACCGCGTGTACATGGCATTACCTAGTAACCAAGTCTTCAGGCTGATCACATGGCATGCAGGGTCCCCTTTTCCTTCAGATCTACACCTTGGTGGGCCGTTTATAATGACACAGACATAATGAGGACAGAGTCACTCTCTGCATTGTTGCATCGTGAATGAAGGTTGCTATGGTCTCAGTCTTCAAGATAGAATAACGCTTGGTGTCAATTAATCCAAAAAAAATGAGAATGCCTTGCGGTCTAAAGGAATTACTGGGGGGTCAGCACCAGAGAAGTGGTGTGTATGGCAGCCTGAGCTCCTTTTTGCATTCTAAACACTGCATGGTAGACATAAAAAAAAAATTGTTGTCTTGATGTTGAAAGTACAAGGATAAAATCTGTGTCATCAAAATCTCCTATGCCAGAATGGATCATGGATTTGTATCATTTGAAAGCTAACATACAAATGAATATAGTTGTTTGTATTATTTATATATGTTTATGTACTTACAGTATGTTTATAATTATTTTATTATAGAAGATAAATACATTAAAATAACATATTTTTTTTTGCTTGTGGCAGTTGGCAAGGCTTTTGGTGCTGCAGATTCAGTGTGTGGTTCCCCGTTGGTGTCCAGTCGGATAGTTGGCGGTACAGATTCATTGGATGGGGAGTGGCCCTGGCAGGTCGGTGTTATAGAAAATGTATTAGATGGACAATATTTATGTGGAGGCTCCCTGATCTCACCAGAGTGGGTTATGACGGCAGCACATTGCATCCACCGGTGAGTATAACATGTGACCTTTATAAACCAATTCTTCCATCAGACACCAATCATTCTGCTTTTGGATATTTTTTTTTCTAAAAATCAGTCATGTTCAGTACATGTGACTAGATCCAGTCTACATATTTTATAAAGTGTTTAAAACTGCCAAGTGTGCATCATTGATCCTCATCGATTGGTTTACATCACCAAAGAGTCCATGTGTGCCCCTCATTCAGCTATTGAGTTCCTTAGCTTACTCACTGTAGATAGATGCACATCACGTACAATACCCTGAACTCATAGTTCACCACTTGGATAATACAAACCAGGAGCACACTTGGGGCATCTTGAAGGGTGCTTTAAATTTTTTTCTGCCTAGAACTAAGCAGGGTCCAAGTCTATAGGACAGCAGGACCGGGGGTCCTAGGGGCAGTATAAATGGCCCACGGTCACAACACTGCCTAGATTTGAAGTCTCTGATGTGCAGAACCTTCAGCCTGAGCCATGGGATCATTTATTGCAGTGTAAAAATGCAGAAAAACACAGTGCCTCTGCTAAGGAGTAGGGGTGGGCCGAACAACTGTTTGGTTTGCAGCAGAGCTCCCGAACAGGGGATAAGCTCTATTCCGAAAGGCGAACCCCATTGAAGTCTATGGGAGCCGAAGAGGAAAAATCAAAAGTGCTAATTTTGAAGGTTTATATGCAAGTAATTGGCATAAAAGGGGTATGGGGGTCTGGGTACTGCAGTGGGGGACATGTATCAATAATTTAATAAATTTTTTTTAAAACAATAATTTTTTCAGGAGCAGTGATTTTAATTATGCTTAATGTGCAACAAAAAAAATGAAAAATTCCTTTTAACCACTTCAGCCCCGGACCAATTGGCAGCCAAAGGACCAGGCCCCTTTTTGTGATTCGGCACTGCGTCGCTTTAAATGAAATTGCGCGGTCGTGCGACGTGGCTTCCCAATTTTTTTCCCAAAAATAGAGCTTTCCTTTTGTATTTGATCGCCCCTGCGGTTTTTATTTTTTGCGCTATACACAAAAATAGAGCGACAATTTTGAAAACAATAAAATATTTTTTGTTTTTCTATAATAAATATCCCCAAAAAATATAAAAAAGCATTTTTTTTCTCAGTTTAGGACGTATTCTTCTACATATTTATATAAAAAAAATTGCAATTAGCGTTTATTGATTGTATTCTGCTACATATTATTGGTTTAAAAAAAATGGGATAGTTTTATAGCATTTTTATTAATATTTTTTTTTTTAGTAAATCGATTTTTATTGTGACTGCGACATTATGGCAGACACATCGGACATTTTTAACACATTTTTGGGACCATTGTCATTTATACAGCAATCAATGCTATTTAAATGCATTGATTACTGTATAAATGACAGTAGTGAAAGAGTTAACCACTAGGGGGAGGGGAGGGGTAATGGGCTGTGACGTGTGTTGTGTTTTTTACATAGGGGGCGGGGCTGACGTCTGACGTCATTAATCGGCTTTCCCGATGACCGGGAACAGCCGATCAATGACAGGTAGAGTAGGAAGCGCGGAGAGGTTTGTTTACACAGACCTTCCCCGTTCTTCAGCTCTGTGACCCGATCACGGGACACCAGCGACGATCGGGTCCGCTGGTCCCGCGGCCGGGGTCATGGAGCTCCCGACCGGGTCACGAGCGCGCCGCTGGCAGCGTGCACGCGACCCATGCCTGCCCGTGCCATTCTGCTGACGTAAATATGCAGTGGGCGGTCGGGAAGCGGTTAATATAGTGCCTTGGAGGTCGACTAAATGTGCCTGTAAAGTGGTGCATCTGTATCATGCATACAGAATGCTACAGCAAAAATTACATTTCTAAAGTGTCAAATCCCATTTAAATGACTCACGGTTACATTTGTCGGCACCTGGCTATTGAAAAAATTAAGAATAAATGTCATAGGGTCGCCCCCAGTCCATACCAGGCCCTTCGGGTCTGGTATGAATTTTAAGGGTGAACCCCACGCCAAAAAAAAAAAAAAATAATGGCCTGCCCCCCCCAATCTATACCAGACCCTTATCGGAGCATGCAGCCCAGCAGGTCAGGAAAAGGGAGGGGACGAGCAAGTGCGCCCCTCCCCCTCCTGAACCATACCAGGCCACATGCCCTCAACATGGGGGAGTGGGTGCTTTGGGGCGGGGGGGTTATCAGAATTTTTGTTGAAGGGGGGCCCCAAATCCCCCCCAGCCATACCAATTCACAAAAAAAGTGTCAAAAAGTGATAACCGCAAGAAACAGTTTTTGACAAGTCCTTTTATTAATAAAAAAAAAAAGTGTCCCTTGATGTAAATCCATGGTTAATCACAATGCCCGCCGGGCCTGAAAAATTTAAAAACGTTCCGCCTCCTGGGAGGCCACCA
Organism: Lithobates sylvaticus; assembly: GCA_028564925.1. Taxonomy (NCBI): domain Eukaryota; kingdom Metazoa; phylum Chordata; class Amphibia; order Anura; family Ranidae; genus Lithobates; species Lithobates sylvaticus. The sequence goes on along the minus strand of CM053031.1, from coordinate 301,557,427 downwards.
GCCAAAAATAATAGCATCTCAGTAAACTCTGGTAAACCCACTAAAGTTCATTGTATTGGGCTTCTGTACATACAGTCCATTCATAGATAACACATTCTTCAGATTCTGTAGTCCATTGATAGTAATTATATTGCATTGCCTTCTGCAGCAGATGACTCCTCATTTATACATATTGTGTACTTTTTTTTCCTTTTTACAGTCCTATCCAGCTATCGAATTATGAAATATATTTGGGCATGTACGAGTTGGGGGTTATTAACCCTCATACAGTTGTTGCCAATGTAAGCTCTATCATCGTCGATAGTAGATATGTAAGCGATGGAGACCCTGGAGACATCGCCCTGTTGCGGCTGGCCACTCCTGTCAACTATACTGAGTACATCATGCCAATCTGTCTGCCATCTTCCACCACCACCTTCCCATGTGGTACGGAGTGCTGGGTGACCGGCTGGGGTACAAGATATTCTGGAGGTGAGTCCATGAAATGAAAATCAAAAGTGATTTCACATTATGTCCATACTAAGAAGCCACATCTGTCATGTTAATTAGGGATTTGCAATCTTACTTTGGCTAGATTTGCAGGGGGTTTGTTGAATCTTGTTTGAAATGCGTAAAACCCTTTCCTTGTAATAGTGGCAGTAGTCTTTTGTCAGTGTGTGTAATGCCGCGTACACACGTGCGGACTTTTGCCGGCGGACCTAGTCCAGCGGACAATCCGCCGGACTTTCCAGCTGGGTCCGCCGGACTTTCCGAGCGTGTGGACTTGCCCACACACGTGCGGACTTGCCCACACACGCACGGACTTCTCTGGCGGATAATCCGCCGGCCAAAGTCCGCGGGACTTTTGAAAATGAACGGACTTGCCCACACACGGAGCAGTCCGTTCATTTCGAACGTAACTTCAGGTACGTAGCTAGCGTAGGCAGTAAATGCTGGCGCGCCAGCTCCGTCACCTGGCATGGATTTAAAGGGAATCCCCGCGCTGAAAAACGGCGTGGGGGTCCCCCTCAAATCCATCTCAGACCCTTATCCGAGCACGCAGCCTGGCCGGCCAGGAAAGGGGTGGGGACGAACGAGCGCCCCCCCCTCCTGAGCCGTACCAGGCCGCGTGCCCTCAACATGGGGGGTGCCCTGGGGAAAGGGGGGCCGTGCGGCCCCCCCACCCCAAAGCACCTTGTCCCCATGTTGATGAGGACAAGGGCCTCTTCCCGACAACCCTGGCCATTGGTTGTCGGGGTCTGCGGGCGGGGGCTTATCGGAATCTGGAATATGGGGGCCCCAAAGTCGGGTCAGAAAATTTAATTCTCTGCTACAGAAAAGTGCTTGACTCGAGTATAAGCTGAGGGGGCATTTTCAGCACAAAAAAATGTGCTGAAAAACTCGGCTTATACTCGAGTATATACGGTATCATATTTGGTCTGACAATAGACCCACAAAAACAATATATGGACATACAGAGCAAGGGCCATTGAAATACAGTGTGCATGCCCACAGGAGCCCCTATATACAGTATATTAGAATGGTAACTATAAGGCAATCCACATATCTCTGGGATTGGGGAAGCAGGACTGGGGTAGTATCCCAAAGGGTATCCCTCGGTGGAATGGAAAGGGTGTATCAAGAAAAGAAAAAGGAAGAGAGAAAGAGGAAAGAGAGAAGAAAAAGAAGAAAGAAAAAAAAAAGGGGGGCTCACTCTTCACTCTACAGTATCATCTCTTCCAAGGCAGGGTGTCCTGCAAAATGGAAAGTGGCATGAAGCTTAGATCAGGAAAATGGTATATTCTACAGTGAGTGTGTCATGTACCTGGTGGTAGAACCTGATATGCCGAGGAGGGCCTCTCTTACACCTCTGACTCGAGGCCCCTGAGCAGACAGGAGGCGCGGGAGTGCAGAGTTGTGGAGGAACACCGACACAGATGTTCGACCATCAACAGCAGGTAGACTGTTAGCTGGAACAGGCTGGTGCTTGAATGCCATGGACCAAGTAGCAGGTACAACAGCTGGTGGGATGGATGCTCCGTGAGGACCGGAACACAGATGGGTACAGGCAAGCTGGGTCTCACACTGGCGAGCAGATCAGAAACTGATGCTGAGGCTAGAGCGGAGTCAGGGTGCAGGCCAGGTCAGTAACAGGCTGGCAGCAAGGTAGTAGAGGGAGCAGGCAGGTGCAACGTCAGAGACAAGCCGGGGTTGGATGCAGGCAGATAGCAGGAGAAATCAGGAACAAGCCGGGTCAGTCAACAGGAACAGGTATCAGCAACAGATAGCAGGGAACACAGGGAACGCTGTAGACCAGACAGCATTGATCCTGGGTGCTAGCCCAGTTTAAATGGCCCATTTGGCACCATGACCTGTCACAAGGTGCGTGCGCGCCTACCCGCTGCATTCTTCTCACTGGAATGGGGAGCTCAGGACGTCTTCTGTGGCCACCATTTTGTCTGTTGGCATGCCCTTCCTGACTGAGTGACTCTTGTATTGTTTTAAAGTGAGACCAGCAAAGCCATGTAAACTTGGACAATTGGTCTTGTGAAATATGAATCTTCTCCTCCTCCAGCTCCTCCATTTCCTCCATTTTATTGATTCGGGCAAACCATTCCCTGGCTGATGGAACACGCGTGGACCACCAGTGAACCGGAATGCATATTCTGGCTGCATTATCCACTTCAGACCACCCATTGCACATATACTGCGGCAGAGTGGCCCAGCTGCGTGAACTGATGTACCTGTACATCGGTCCGTGCATGAGATACAGCGGGCGCGCCTACAGGTCTGGCAGACTCGATTTGTCCACCGGCCACCAGCGATTGGGGTACAGAGAGGCAGAACAGGGATCTGCCCATGTCAACAAGGCGGATCCTCGTTCGGACAGTGGACAATACTGAGATCTGCTGTTCCTAGTGATCAGGAACAGCAATCTCTGTGTTGTCCCAGTAAGCCGCTGATTCGGGCAAACAATTCCCTGGCGGTCCACGCGTGTTCCATCGGCCAGGGAATGGTTTGGCTGAATCAACAAAATGGAGGAAATGGAGGAGCTGGAGGAGGAGAAGATTCATATTTCACAAGACCAATTGTCCAAGTTTACATGGCTTTGCTGGTCTCACTTTAAAACAATAAGTCACTCAGTCAGGAAGAGCATGCCAACAGCCGAAAATGGTGGCCGCAGAAGACGCCCTGATCTCCCCATTCCGGTGAGAAGAATTCAGCGGGTACGCTCGTCGGTGCGCACGCACGCGCACGCACCTTGTGACAGGTCATGGTGCCAAATGGGCCATTTAAACTGGGCCAGCACCCAGGATCAATGCTGTCTGGTCTACAGCGTTCCCTGTGTTCCCTGCTATCTGTTGCTGATACCTGTTCCCACAAAGTTAGAACACACCCAGGGAACACAGTTAACCCCTTGATCGCCCCCTAGTGTTAACTCTTTCCCTGTCAGTGTAATTTATACATTGATCAGTGCATTTTTTTTTTTTTTTTAGCACTGATCACTGTAATAATGTCACTTTTGTAATGTATAATTTTACTCAGGCTTATTTCAGGGTCAGTGGCGTGAGACGCGTTCTGATACAGTCAAAGCTGCCCTTTGTATTTAACACATCACTGCATACTAGTGCAGTAGCGTTTAGTGCATTCAAATCAGCACATTGTTAAGTGCGCCAAAGCACCACATCCTTAATCCCCCTATTACCATAGTTGCTAATAAAATTATTTAATACCCTGAATTTATAATGTTGGGGTAAACTAAATGGAGAAGCAGAGGTTCTGCATGCACGGGGCAAAAGAGTTCATAATCAGCAAATGAAAACATTGCACCAAAGTCATATGATTCACTCTATAAAGGGAGAACCCCATAAACTATTTGGTGTCCAGACTGGACTGCTGGTGCCCATAAATGTGCCAATCAGTGCCCCAACCGTAATGCCTGTCAGTGCCCTTCAGATGCCAATCAGTAATGCCTGTTGGTACCTCCTCATCAGTGCTGCCTATCCAGTGCCATCTATAAGTGCCCATCAGTGCCACCCATCAGTGCCCATCAGTGCTGCATATCAGTGGCCATCAGTGCCGCCTATCAGTGCCACCTATTAGTGCCCATCAGTGCCACCTATCAGTGCCCATTAGTCCTGCCTATCAGTGCCCATCAGTGCCGCCTATTAGTAAAATGTATGTACTTTTTTTCCCCACAAATAGAGCTTTCTTTTGGTGGTATTTTATGACCTCTGTCTTTTTTTTTTTTTTTTGGGCTATAAACAAAAAAAAGACAGACAATTTTGAAAAAAAAACACAATTTTTTTACTTTCTGCTTTCTGCTATAAAACATATCCAATATTTTTTTTTAAATCAATTTTTTTTATCAATTTCGGCCAATATGTATTCTGCTACATGTTTTGGGAACAAAAAAAATCCCAATATGTGTATATTAATTGGTTTGTGCAAAAGTTATAGCGGCTACAAACTATGGTATATATATTTTTTTTTCTTTACTAGTAATGGTGGCGATCAGTGATTTTTTTGCGGGACTGCGATATTGCGGAAGACAAATTGGACGCTAACTGACACTTTTTGGGGACCAGTGACACTAATACAGTGATCAGTGCTAAAAAATTATGCACTGTTAGCCCCCGTACACACGGTCGGAAATCCCGACCACAAAATCTGTCAGATTTTGTCCAACGGATTTTGTCCGACACTGGTGTTGCATACACACAGTTGGACAAAGTTGTCGGAAAATCCGATCATTCTGAACGTGATGACATTCGTTGCGTACAACGGAACTACGTAGAGGCTATTAGCCAATAGCTTTGGTCTCGTAATTTGATCTGAGCATGCGTGGCACTTTGTCCGTCGGAATTCTCTACACACGATCGGAAAAAGTCAGATCGGATTTTGTTGTCGGAAAATTTGAGAGCAGGATCTCAAATTTTATCCGTCAGAAATTCTGACGGAAGAAGTCCGATGGAGCCCACACACGGGCGGATTTTCCGACAACATGGTCCGATCAGACATTTTCTGTCTGAATTTCTGACCGTGTGTACGGGGGCTTACTGTACTAATAATAGGGAAGGGGTTAACATCAGGGGCGATCAAAGGGTTAAATGTGTTCCCTATGAGTGTTTTCTAACTGTGGGGGGATGCTTTGGCTATGGGAAATGTAAAGATTTGTGTTCCTGCGAGAATCAGTACATTCCTCTTTCACAGAACGGCGATCTGCCTTGTTTACATAGGCAGACCGCCGTTCTTCCATTCTCTTCAGCGATTGGCGGGTCCTGGTGGACATCGCGTCTGCCGGACCCACTGATTGGCTCTCGCTGTGTCCAATCACACCGGTAGTGGGTCGCCAGAGGTGCGCTCATGCAAGCCAGACCCGGAAGTTGCAGATCACGTACTGGGTACGTGATCTTGTATAGAGTAAAACTACGGTGGGCGGTTCGCAAGCAGTTAAAGTGAAACTTAACATAAATGTGCAAATTTCCTTTTAATAAGATACCTCAGGGTGCCAAATATTTTTCATGTTGCTCCACAATCACATCTTAGGTGCTGGCTCGGTTTGTCTCCAAAGCAATTCATTTTACCAGCAACCAGAATCCTGCACACTGGGATGCAAAATAATATTAATTCTTTATTAAAATAACCAACAGGAACCAGTTCTACTCTGACATGTTTTTTTCTAGACACAATACTTTTGCAAAGGATGACAAAGCCACTACCAATACATTGGTGCAGGAGCTTCCTGTAGTAAAGACCGGCCAGTGCTGCTCTTTCTCCTTGTGCAGGGTGACCGGTCCTGTCTTGCCCCCTCCTATAGGTTTCTGCAGGCAGCCTGTAGTGGGTGGAGCATGCAGGGTCCCTCCCACAGCTCTGCACAGGCTATGTATGGCACAGTGACAATGTCGCTTCTCCTTTTTCAAGATAATATCTGGTACTAAAGACATTTGGTACACAAAGTGGACTGGTATTCTTTGTGGCAACTGAGGAATATATTTAGTTGAACATTTTCCAGAATGCAGCTTTAAAGGTGATCTATGTATAGCTTTGCTATAGCGATGGCCTTGTAATCATGTTCTTGTCTATGTTTCATCACCAGGGGATGTCATTGGATATGGGGTCCTCCAGGAGGTCATGGTTCCCCTAATAGACCGCAATACATGTCAAAAAATGTATAACAATGCGGGAGTTGGCTTCAATATACAGTATGATCAGATCTGTGCCGGCTACAAGGATGGAGGAAAGGACTCCTGCCAGGTGAGTGACACCAAGAACATTCCAGCATGGCTCATCTTTAGGTCTGGATCTCTTCATAGAAAGCAGAAGCAATGCATAACAAAATGTTTATTTTTTTACCTGGAATGGATTGGAAAGGTTAATTGTAATTAACAGGCCTTTGGCCTGGATGGGTAAATCTCTCATCACTTACTGCCCTCTATCGAATTTTCTTTGTAACTGTATCGTCTCCCTTTATTTTTTAAGTGCTGCACAAACTGTCACAGAAAAGGTCCAATGCTGCATCTGTCCTGTGACTTCTAAGACTGAGAACTGAGCAATCAAAGGCCGCTGATCACTCAATTTTCAGTCTTCAGAGAGCCAGTGAGTGTCAGTGACTGGCTTTTTACTCTGCCCCTCCAGTGCTCACTGGAATGCTGAGCTGTGCAGGGGGTGGGAGTGGCTGGCTCAGTCTTCTAGCAGCTCAATGATAGGCTGAGCCAGCTGCCAGCCCAGGCATCTGAGTGGATCCTGACTGTAAAGTCAGGATTGATTCAGAGCCTGGACTGGCTGAGTGACACCAGCCAACAGCGGGCTTTGACTGAAAATGGATCACAGGAATGGAGAGCAAACTGCACTTCTGTGATTCCCAGGGGGAGTGTCAGGAGCATCTAGTGCTCCTGCTCCTCATTCCAGCATCCGGGTTTTGGCTATGGCACTCTCCTTGTCTGTCTGTCCACCTGCAAGGTCAGTGGCGTAACTAGAACCTTCAGGGCCCGGTGCAAGAAACCATGGAGGGCCCCCCTGACCCCCGACCAGGGCCCTGCCCACTGATCCCAGGGGCAGCAGGACCTGCATAGCAGGGGGAACAAATCCCCTCCATGTTCCTCTGGCAGCCACTGAATGCCTATCAGAGGGAGAGGAGGAGAAGCAGACTTTTAGTGGCTGCAGAAATAAAATGGAGGGGATTTGTTCCTCTAAATGCCCCCCCCCCCATCCAGGTGTTCAGGGGCAACATGTGTGCTATTGCAATTGTGACCCCTGTAGTTACGCCCCTGGGATGAGTGGCAGCGGTGTTGGTGGGGGATGGGATCAGTGGTGGTTGGGGAGGGATAGGATCAGTGGCATCGGTGGTAGGGGGTTGGATGAGTGGCAGCGGTGAGGGAGAGATGGGATGAGTGGCATCGGTGGGGGGAATGGGATCAGTGGCAGCAGTGGTGGTTGGGTAGGGATGGGAACAGTGGCAGCGATGGTGGAGGAGGGATTGGATCATTGGCAGCAGTGAGGGGGGATGGGATCAGCTGCAAGGGTTGTGGTTGAGGGGGTGGGATGAGTGGTAGGCGGGATTGAATGGGATGAGTGGCAAAGGTGGTGGGGGGGAATGGGATCAGTGGCAAGGATGATGGTTGGAGGAGGGTGGGATGAGATGAGTGGTAGTGGAAGGGGGGATTGGATGGGATGAGTGGCAGCGGTGGAGGGCATTGGATGAAATGAGTAGCAGCGGTGGTGGGAGAATGGGATCCGTCGTGAGGGTGGTCGTTGGGGGGGGGTGGGATGGGATGAGTGGTGGGGAGGAGAATGGTATCAGTGGCAGTAGTGGTCATGATGGGGTGGATCAGTGGCAGCAGTGGTTGTGGTATTGGTGTGGGGGAAGGGGGGAATCAGTGGCAGTAGTGGTGGTAATGTGGGGGATCAGTGGCAGTAGTGGTGGTGTGGGAGGGTATCAGTGGCAGTAGTGGTGGTAATGTGGGGGATCAGTGGCAGTAGTGGTGGTGTGGGAGGGTATCAGTGGCAGTAGTGGTGGTGTGGGAGGGTATCAGTGGCAGCAGTGGTGTGTGTGGGGGGAATGAGTGCAGTAGTGGTGGGGGGGGACCAGTGGCAGTAGTGGTGGTGTGGGGGGTATCAGTGCAGTAGTGGTGGTGTGGGGGGTATCGGTGCAGTAGTGGTGGTGTGGGGGGGTATCAGTGCAGTAGTGGTGGTGTGGGGGGGTATCAGTGCAGTAGTGGTGGTGTGGGGGGTATCAGTGCAGTAGTGGTGATGTGGGGGGGGGAATCAGTGCAGTAGTGGTGATGTGGGGGGGAATCAGTGCAGTAGTGGTGATGTGGGGGGGGGAATCAGTGCAGTAGTGGTGATGTGGGGGGGGATCAGTGCAGTAGTGGTGGTGTGGGGGGGATCAGTGCAGTAGTGGTGGTGTGGGGGGGGGGGATCAGTGCAGTAGTGGTGGTGTGGGGGGGGATCAGTGCAGTAGTGGTGGTGTGGGGGGGGGATCAGTGCAGTAGTGGTGGTGTGGGGGGGGGATCAGTGCAGTAGTGGTGGTGTGGGGGGGGGTCAGTGCAGTAGTGGTGGGGGGGGACCAGTGGCAGTAGTGGTGGTGTGGGGGGTATCAGTGCAGTAGTGGTGGTGTGGGGGGTATCGGTGCAGTAGTGGTGGTGTGGGGGGGTATCAGTGCAGTAGTGGTGGTGTGGGGGGTATCAGTGCAGTAGTGGTGGTGTGGGGGGTATCAGTGCAGTAGTGGTGGTGTGGGGGGTATCAGTGCAGTAGTGGTGGTGTGGGGGGTATCAGTGCAGTAGTGGTGATGTGGGGGGGGGGGAATCAGTGCAGTAGTGGTGATGTGGGGGGGGATCAGTGCAGTAGTGGTGGTGTGGGGGGGATCAGTGCAGTAGTGGTGGTGAGGGGGGGGATCAGTGCAGTAGTGGTGGTGTGGGGGGGGGATCAGTGCAGTAGTGGTGGTGTGGGGGGGGGTCAGTGCAGTAGTGGTGGTGTGGGGGGGGGATCAGTGCAGTAGTGGTGGTGTGGGGGGGGGAATCAGTGCAGTAGTGGTGGTGTGGGGATCAGTGCAGTAGTGGTGGTGTGGGGGGGGATCAGTGCAGTAGTGGTGGTGTGGGGATCAGGGATGGGTGCCACTCACTTGCAGATCACTTGGTTCCGAATCCCCCTCCTTTCTGGGTCTTGCTTGGGTGAACAGAGGGGATGGGCGGGGCCTGTGAGTGCAGGTGGAGCTAGAGAAGATGGGCGGGGACTGTGCCTGCTGTGAGTGCAGGTCAAGAGTATGGGCGGAGACATTGGGCGGAGCGGGCGGAGCCGCGGAGAGGATGGGTGAAGCGGGCTGAGAGGATGGGTGGGGAGGATGGGCGGAGCCTGTGCAGTGTGCACAGTGCGCTCGGGGAGGATGGGCGGAGCCGGCGGAAAGGATGGGCGGGGCGAACTCCCCGTGAATGACCATACACTGTACTATTTCCCGGGCAGCAGCGGGCCCCCCTACAGTGGCGGAACCAGAGGGCCCAGTCGCAAATGCGACTGGTGCGACCCTGGTAATTCCGCCACTGTGCAAGGTGATTAAAGTGATCTCTGGGTGCAATAGACATGTGCACTGACAAAAAATGTGTTCATTTTCCTTATCGTTTCATTCGTTTTTTTGCTTTTTTCGGAAATTTGGAAAATCGAAAATTCGGGAATTTGGAAATTCGGAAATTCGCAAATTCGGAATTCGGAAATTTCGGGAATTTTCACATTTCTATTTTTCGGATTTCCGAATTTCCGAATTTTCGAATTTCCGAGTTTCCGAATTTTGTATTTTCGGATTTCCGAATCTCCGAATTTCCGAATTTTCTAATTTCCGAATTTCGAATGTACGGATTTTCGAATTTCGTATTTTCGGATTTCCGAATTTCGTATTTTCGGATTTCCGAATTTCCAAACATATGAATTTTCTAATTTTCGGATTTCCGAATTTTCGTATTTCCGAATTTTCTGATTTACGAATTCCGAATTTTCAAATTTTCGAATTTTCAAATTTTCGAATTTTCAAATTTTCGAATTTCGAATTTTCGGATTTCCGAATTATAGAAATTCCGAATTTTGGATTTTTGGTTTTTCGGAATTCCGAATTTTCGGACTTTCGGATTTTCAGAATTCGGGAATTCAAAGATTTGAAAATCCCAAAATTTGAAAATCTGAAAAAAGAAAGAAAATCAGTTTAATTAATGACTAACTATTAAATTAACGAGTACGAATTTATCCGAAGTTACGAATTATCTGAAATAACGAATGCCGCATCTAAACAAATGGAAAAAGGTTTTATTATTATTATTGTTATTTATTATTATTAGATCGTTACGTTCCATTTGGTTAGATGCGGCATTCGTTATTTCAGATAATTCGTAACTTCGGATAAATTCGTACTCGTTACGTTCACTAACAGACAAATTTGAAAGGGAATTCCGATACCTATAATTTAATAGTTATTTATTATTTAGAATTAAACAGATTTTCTTTATTTTTTTTCAGATTTTCGATTTTTCACAATTTTGAATTTCCGAATTCAGGGGTGAAATTTGCTAAAACATGACCCAAAAATCACATAAGCAAATGGGTGTGAAGCGGGTAACATAATTGCCTAAATATGGCATTTGGGCAATGATGTCATCACCATCCCTACCCCTTCTTACCTGCTCTTTGCAAAATCATTGCCCAATAGCCCCAATTCTCCTCATTTTGGGTCCTCCATTGTTGCTCCTGGCTCCACCCCCTGCCAAGTGCCTCCATAGCAAGCCATAGCAAGCTGCTTGTTATGGGGGCACTCATGCATGCTTGCTCCCGAGCCCCACTCTATATGCCCATAAGACACATAAAGCAAGACTCGCCCCCCACCCCTGCTCCCTCCTTACTGGCTCTGATTGACAGCAGTGGAAGCCAATGGCTCCTGCTGCTGTATCTGAGCCAATGAGGAGCGAGAGACTTGAGAGAGCCTCAGCTCTCGTGCACATCGCTAGATTGAGATTAGGCTCAGGTAAGTATTTGGGGGTGTCGGGACTGGTAGCTGCATGCAGAAGTTTTTTTACCTTACTGCATACATTGCAGTAAGGTGAAACAGCTCCTGCTTTTGCAACCACTTTAAGGCTCTGCACATATTATGCGGCCACGGCTCACAGCATGGAGTCTAATACATTTCTATATTTGTGTCTGAATTTACACCTCAATTGGACCAGAAGATGCCCAGGACCCTTCTTCAATGCGGACCGCATTAACCTGAGCAAGATCGATAAAGACATGGATGAGCAAGTTTGAGGTGGAGGAACTTGACTGGCCTGTACAGAGTCCTAACCTCAACCCAATAGAACATCTTTGAGATGAATTAGAGCGCAGACTGCGAGACAGGCCTTCTCGTCCATATCAGTACCTGACCTTAAAAAATGCACTTCTGGAAGAATGATCAAACATTCCCATAGACACACTCCTAAACCTTGTGGACAGACTTCCCAGAAGAGTTGAAGCTGTTATAGCTGCAAATGGTGGGCCAACTCAATACCAAACCCTACGGACTAAAACTGGGATGCTATTAACCACTTGCCTACCAGGCACCAACACCCCCCTCCCATCCAGACCAATTTTCAGCTTTCGGTGCTCTCACGCTTTGACTGACAATTACTCAGTCATGCAACACTGTACCCAAATGAATTTTTTGTCCTTTTTTTCCCACAAATAGAGCTTTCTTTTGGTGGTATTTGATCACCTCTGGGTTTTTTATTTTTTGCGCTATAATTGAAAAAAGACCGAAAATTTTGAAAAAAAACGCATTTTTCTTTGTTTCTGTGATACAATTTAGGAAATTATTAATTTTTCTTCATAAATTTTGGCCACAATTTATACTGCTACATATCTTTGGTAAAAATAACCCAAATTAGTGGATATTATTTGGTCTTTGTGAAAGTTACAGACTCTACAATCTGTGGTGCGAATTATACAAAATTGATCACATCTGATGTACTGGTGGCCGATCTCATTTCTTGTGACCCGAACAAGCCAGGAAAGAACAAATACCCCCCAAATGACCCCTTTTTTGAAAGTAGACATACCAAGGTATTTAGTAAGAGGCATGGTGAGCTTTTTGATGTTGTCATTTTTTCCCACAATTCTTTGCAAAATGAATTATTTTTTTATTTTCTATTTTTTTTCTACAAAATTGTCATTGTAATAGGTTATTTCTCTCACATGGCATGTGTTTACCACAAATGACACCCAAAAATAAATTCTGCTACTCCTCCTGAGTATTACGATACCACATGTGTGGGACTTTTCCACAGCCTAGCCACATAGAGAGGCCCAACATGCAGGGAGCGCCATCACGTGTTCTATGAGCATAAATTACACATCTAAATTGTTGACTACCTATTACTTTTGAAGGCCCTGGAGCACCAGGACAATGACACGTGACACTGACGTGGCACTGATGACACTGACGTGGCACTGATGACACGTGACACTGATGACAGATGGCACTGAGAGATGGCACTCATACATGGCACTGATATCACGTGGCACTAATATGTGGCACTGATGACAGACGGCACTAATACGTGGCACTGATGACAGACGGCACTAATACGTGGCACTGATGACACATGACACTGATCACAGATGGCACTGATACGTGGCATTGATGACAGGCGACACTGATAACAGATGGCACGTGACACTGACAGGTGGCACTGATGACAGGTGGCACTGATGACAGATGGCACTGACTACAGATGGCACTGACTACAGATGGCACTGACTACAGATGGCACTGACTACAGATGGCACTGACTACAGATGGCACTGGGGATGGCACTGGCGGATGGCACTGGGGATGGCACTAGGGATGGCACTGGCGGATGGCACTGGCGGATGGCACTGGCGGATGGCACTGGCGGATGGCACTGGCGGATGGCACTGGCGATGGCACTGGCGATGGCACTGGGGATGGCACTTGGGGATGGCACTGGAGATGGCACTTGCGGATGGCACTGGCGGATGGCACTGGGGATGTCATTGGGGACAGATGACATTAGGGACAGATGACATTGGTGGCAGTGGGCACAGATGGCATTTATTTTTTTTATTTTTTTTTGTAAAACACTTACGGCGCTGCAGCCGTTCATCTCCCCCTCCTCACACGCTGTCTCTGTGTGAGGAGGAGGAGCGGCGCTGAGAGATGATCTCATATGTTTACATATGAGATCATCTCTCATTGGCCAGGGCGATCGCGCTGTAAACGGCCGCGGTTATTGGCCGTTTACAGCGATCTGTGATTGGCCGTGTCCGAGGGACACGGCCAACACAGAATTTCCCTGCTGCGCGCTCGTGAGCGCGCACAGGGAACGAGGAAAGGGGAGGCCGTCATATGACGGCCTCCCGGGATTTGGCATCCGCGCTGTGGCCGTCATTCGGCTACGGCCGGATGCGAAGTGGTTAAAGTTCATGTGTGTGTAAAGGCAGGTGTCCCAATACTTTTGGTAATATAGTGTGTGTAGAAAACAAGTAATTAAAAAACTTTCAACCGCTTAAAAAGCAATAAAATATCATCAATCACAGCAGCGCTTTTAACAACATATAACGTTGACACTGTCATAAATCAAGAGAACACACGTAAATTCTAATGGTCACAGAGAACCATACAATCCTATAAATTGTACAGCAGATGAGAGAAAAGTTTGTGAAAGGGTTGAATGGGTGAATCTGTAGAAATCGGCAAGTGCACCTGTCACCTTTAATATCCACACCGTGCTTCACACGTCCCCTTAGGGGTTTACACTCACCAAATGTAGCATATAATCAGGCCTTAATCCATCAACATCTCCCCGTACTCGTCTCTGTTCTGGTCTCCAGATATCCAGTAAACCATAGCATATAAAAAGGAAACAAAGCAGACTCCACATCGGGCAGATCCGTTTGACTCTTTATTTTACATCTTAAAAGTTTCTCTCAAAGGTTTTTTACGTAAACCATTACTGGTCCCACTTTGAACTCACAGCTTGATGTTTAAACCCCAGTATATAGGATCTGACAAATCACAATGGAATGTCTGTGCTGCGGGAGTAAGAACAAACTGCTCACCGCTCTGCACTCTCACCTTTCCGGCTCTCAGCGCTGTGTCTGTGGATTGCAGCGCGCATTACATCAGTTCCGGTCGCCGTCAGACCACTGCCTGACCGGTTTCGTCGTTTGGACTTTGTCAAAGGGGCATAGTCTTACGGGGCGGCATCCCGGGTTAAAGCGGTTGTGCACACACTTGATTTAGTAAATCTCTTTGCCTTCCAAATCAGGCAAAGAGTACTAAATGAAGTGTGTTTTTTTTTTTTTTTTTCCACTTACCTTGTAATCGCTGACGTTCTTTCCTCTGTCTCTTCGGCGGTGGGCGGGGTCTCTGCGTCGATCCTCGTCACGCCACACTGTTTCCTGGGATCTGGTGTCATTGATCCCAGGAGTCAGTGCGCGCATCTTCCGAAATCTCGCGAGATTTTGGACACATCTTCCGAAATCTCGCGAGATTTCGTCAGATGTGCCGAAATCTCACGAGATTTTGCGAACGTGAGCTACACTTTGCCGTTACTGCGCACGTGCGAGATCGGCGCAGTAACAGCGGTGCATGCTGGGCCATCTGAAGTGCCTGTGTGGTTTCACATGTCCACAGGCAAGATGGCACCCAGCAGGAAACATTTTTATAAATTCTTTTATAGGACGAAAACCGGCAGCAATCAATTAGGAAAATGGAACACGTGAGTCTCCTAATCACATCTCCTAATCCTTTGCATTAAAAGAAAAAACAACAACACACAGTGCAGAACCGCTTTAAGTACACGGCGAGCCTGACCCATTAATTTAACCAGTTAGAACCTCTGTAATCTAAACCAATGGTGCACAGCAAAAAAAACAGAGGGTATAATCAACACCAAACTGTGGATCATTACAATCTTTAGCCGTCTCATTAAGTAAAATAACATGGTGATAGTCAATATGATCAGTAAGGTCGGACAGCATATAAAAATCATAATGTTTAGCCAATGACTGGGAAATACATTAAAAACTCACAGTGACTTAATATTGTGATATTTATATCACATAGGAGATATTCAAAAAATACACTAACATTTATTTATATATCAAAACTAAAATAAACGCTGCATTTAACATACCGTATTTATCGGCGTATAACACGCACTTTTTCCCCCTTAAAATCGGGGGAAAGTCGTGGGTGCGTGTTATACGCCGATACCCCCCAAAAAAAATGACAAAAATCGGTTGCGGCGCCGAAAAATGGCGACCGCGGCCGAAAAAGGCCGAACTGCGGCCGAAAAAGGCCGGAAAAAGCCGAAGCGCGGCCGAAAAAGACCGAAGCCGGCTGTTCGGCTCCGCTCGTAGTCCCGCCTCCCGAAACAGCAGGGAGGCGGGACTCCGAGCGGAGCTGAACAGTTGGCTCGGTCTTTTTCGGCCGCACTTCGGCCTTTTTCGGCCGCGGTTCGGTCTTTTTCGGCCGCGCATGCGCGGTTTGTCACGCGGCGGGAAATTTAAACGCGGGCAAACTGCAAATGACACTAGCAAGCTGCAAATGACACTGGGCAAGCTACAAATGACACTGGGCAAGCTACAAATGACACTGGGCAAGCTACAAATGACGCTGGGCAGGTTGCAAATGATGCTGGGAAAGGCTGCAAATGACGCTGGGAAACGCTGCAAATGACGCTGGGCAAGCTGAAAATGACGCTGGGCAAGCTACAAATGACGCTGGGCAAGCTGCAAATGACGCTTAAATGTACGTTTTTTTTTTTTCCCTAAACTTCTCTCCTAAAACTTTTTTTCCTTAAAATTCCCTCCTAAACTTGGGGTGCGTGTTATACACCGATAAATACGGTACTTTAAAAATATATGCATAAAGACATCGGTAGCAGAAATACACATAATGCTACAGTGAGGCGATCTACAAATGACCAAAACTGTAACTTTTATCATCCCATCCATAGCATATAGCTAGCCCTGCACACCCAAACATCTGAATACATATTTATATAAATGAACATTAAAATATTAAATAATTGTTGTCTCTATGTACTCTAAAATAACCAAAAAAACATAAGGTGAGCATCCCATCAATCAAAGAGATGGATGATCCTCCTAATTCCTGAAGAAGAATATAATAGGACCTGCACCCATGCTTTTGAGATTGTGAGTGGTCAGGCGAAACCCCTGGGGTTTAAATGGTGGAGAATTATGAATATGCTTTATTTTTATTTTGGATTTACTATATATATATATATATATATATATATATATATATATATATATATATATATATTCAGGAGAATGATGGTCCTATTATATATTATACTTTTCTCTCATCTCCTGTACAATTTATAGGATTGTATGGTTCTCTGTGACCATTAGCATTTACGTGTGTTCTCTTGATTCATGACAGTGTCAACGTTATATGTTGTTAAAAGCGCTGCTGTGATTGATGATTTTTTATTGCTTTTTTAAGCGGTTGAAAGTTTTTTAATTACTTGTTTTCTATGTTTACTGTTTTAAGCGGCTGCCGTACTGTGCATGCTATATATATTTCCAATTAATAGTACAGGGGGTCCCGAGTTACGAACTCGATAGGGACTGCCCGCCTGTTCTTAAGTCGGAAATGTTCGTAAGTCGGCCGCGCATGCGCAGACCGACAAATACGGACATTTCCGGACATTTCCGATGTTCCGTCTAATGCCGTTCTGCGCATGCGCGGCAAATTACGGACGGTCGGGCGTTCGTAAGCGGGGACCCCCTGTATGCTGACTGTTCTCTTTTATATTTTGGGTTTAAACCCCCTAGCGCTGAGGTGGGAGGAATTTGGTTTCAGTGTACTAGGAATATCTTCCCTTATGTTTTAATATAGTGTGTGTATATACAGTTGCCAAAAAAAAGTATGTGAACCCTTTTGGAATGATATGGATTTTTGCACAACTTGATCATAAAATATGATCTGATCTTCATCTAAGTCACAACAATAGACAATCACAGTCTGCTTAAACTAATAACACACAAAGAATTAAATGTTACCATGTTTTTATTGAACACACCATGTAAGCATTCACAGTGCAGGTGGAAAAAGTATCTGAACCCCTAGACTAATGAGATCTCCAAGAGCTAATTGGAGTGAGGTGTCAGCCTCAGTCCAATCAATGAGATGAGATTGGAGGTGTTGGTTACAGCTGCCCTGCCCTATAAAAAACACACACCAGTTCTGGGTTTGCTTTTCACAAGAAGCATTGCCTGATGTGAATGGTGCCTCACACAAAAGAGCTCTCAGAAGACCTACTATTAAGAATTGTTGACTTGTATAAAGCTGGAAAGGGTTATAAAAGTATCTCCAAAAGCCTTGCTGTTCATCAGTCCACGGTAAGACAAATTGTCTATAAATGGAGAAAGTTCAGCACTGCTGCTACTCTCCCTAGGAGTGGGCGTCCTGTAAAGATGACTGCAAGAGCACAGCGCAGACTGCTCAATGAGGTGAAGAAGAATCCTAGAGTGTCAGCTAAAGACTTACAAAAGTCTCTGGCATATGCTAACATCCCTGTTACAAGAATGGATTTCATGGGAAGATACCACAGAGGAAGCCACTGCTGTCCAAAAAAAACATTGCTGCACGTTTACAGTTTGCACAAGAGTACCTGGGTGTTCCACAGCAGTACTGGCAAAATATTCTGTGGACAGATGAAACCAAAGTTGAGTTGTTTGGAAGAGACACACAACATTATGTGTGGAGAAAAAGAGGCACGGCCCACCAACATCAAAACCTCATCCCAACTGTGAAGTATGGTGGTGGGGGCATCATGGTTTGGGGCTGCTTTGCGGCATCAGGGCCTGGAAGGATTGCAATCATCGAAGGAAAAATGAATTCCCAAGTTTATCAAGACATTTTGCAGGAGAACTTAAGGCCATCTGTCCACCAGCTGAAGCTCAACAGAAGATGGGTGTTGCAACAGGACAACAACCCAAAGCATAGCAGTAAATCAACAACAGAATGGCTCAAACAGAAGAAAATACGCCTTCTGGAGTGGCCCAGTCAGAGTCCTGACCTCAACCCGATTGAGATGCTGTGGCATGACCTCAAGAAAGCGATTCACACCAGACATTCCAAGAATATTGCTGAACTGAAACAGTTCTGTAAAGAGGAATGGTCAATAATTAATCCTGACCGTTGTGCATGTCTGATCTGCAACTACAGGAAACGTTTGGTTGAAGTTATTGCTGGCAAAGGAGGTTCAACCAGTTATTAAATTCAAGGGTTCACATACTTTTTCCACCTGCACTGTGAATTAGACATGTGCACAACAAAAAAATTTGTTTATTTTCGTTTCTTTTTTTTTTTCGTTTCCGTTGACTCGTAACGATTCGTAAATTCGTACGTCCTCGGTGTTTGTATTCGTAACGATTCGTATTTTCGTAAGAGTTATTTTTTCGTTGATTTCTTTTTTCCAGTTTGTTGAATTTTCGTTTATTCGAAAATCTGACGCATTCGTATTTATTCGTACATTCGTAACATTCGTAGATTCGTAATCGGAGCATAATTCATAATTTTATGTAATGTGTATGCTATTATTAAATTTTAAGAGACACGGAAAATTCCGAATCGAAAAAAAAAGTTACGAATGTACGATTTTTTTCATTCAAACCATTCGAGGCGCATTAAGCAGCGCCATTGTAAGGTACACGGAAAAATTACCAATTCAACAAAAAAAAAAAGTTACGAATGTACGAATATTTTCGTTCATTTTGATTTTCGTTGTTCCCGTTTTTCGGATTTTCTTCTTTTGTAGATTTGTTGTTTCTAATTATTTTTTTTCGGATTTTCGTTGTTTTCGGATTCGTTCGATTCGAGCGATTCGTTATTCGTTAAAACTTTTAGCGAATCGTTCATTCATTCGTACGATAACGAATGAACGAAAATAACGAAAAAATAGAAAAACGAAAAAAAAAACAAAACGAATTGCACATGTCTACTGTGAATGTTTACATGGTTTGTTCAAAAAAAACATGGTAACATTTAATTCTTTGTGTGTTATTAGTTTAAGCAGATTGTGATTGTCTATTGTTGTGACTTAGATGAAGATCAGATCACAATTTATGACCAATTTGTGCAGAAATCCATATCATTCCAAAAGGGTTCACATACTTTTTTTTGCAACTGTATATATATATATATATATATATATATATATATATATATATATATATATATTGTAATAACTTTATATTTTTAAAGAGAAAATTAAATGCTGTACATTCATCAACTTTGCCAAAGCAAACTTGTGTTGAGTGCCTTTTTTTTCAGTTCCGGAATATTGTAGATTTTGCAGTTATTCACTAGGTGCTTAATTAGTTTGTTTGAGTATACATTTATGAAAATGGAAAAATGTAATGAAATATTTTTAATTATTCTGAAGAGACAGTTGATAGGTAGACTCTGGTGAAGCTAATTGCTGTTTTTGTCTTCCAGGGTGACTCAGGAGGACCACTGGTGTGTAAGGTCCGAGAAGTCTGGTACCAGGTTGGAATCGTAAGCTGGGGAAACGGCTGTGCTGAACCATATTACCCTGGGGTGTACACCCAGGTGACGGACTACCAAAATTGGATCAGCAGCTACCTGAACGCAACCTTCAGTGATGTCCAAGATATCCCGCCACCAACACTGGAATGTGGAGGCCATGGAGGAAGCATCCATCACTCCCACCTTCACTGGACCACCTTGGTTATAGCTGCTTTACTCTTCTTTTATCTATAACCAGTTCCTGTCCACCTATATAATCAGTAGACTGAAATAAAGGGTTTAACACACCACCGAGACACATCCCAACTGCCTTCTAAAGTACTAGAAATGAACACAGGTTGATATTAGTTATGGATGTTATTTTTTTACTTGTTTTTATTATGTATGAATACAATGGATTGTTTTATTTTTGGAAACTTGCTGATGGTCGGGTATTACTTTTACAAATGATACATTGTATTAATTTCTCTATAAACGTAGCCACAGCCAAAAAAATACACTGTGTCTAGGTTTGACCTCAATAGTGGGTATAAGTAACTTGGTGTTTTACACTCCAAGGATATACTTGTTTTCTTTTCCCTTCGAAGGATGAGACTTTTAACCACTTGCTGTCTGGGACAACTTTTTAATGTTTTCACACATGTAAAAATCAGACATTTTTGCTAGAAAAGTACTTACAACAGGCAAACAGTGTATATTTTCTGAACGCAGAGGCCCTGAACAAACAAAAAAATCCCAATATAATACAAACTTTTTTGTAAAATATAATACAATTAAATAAATAGATACCAAACATGTCAAGACTCAAAAATGTGTGTCTGCGAAAAAGGGTGGCAAACTATGGTGCCTAAATTTTTTCATAGGTGACACTTTAAAAGTCTTTACAGGTTATCATTTTATAGCTAGCTATGAATTATTGCCCTAGAATTATTGTTCTTGCTCTGATGTTCGTGATGACTCCTCACATGTGTGGTAAAATAACTGATACTAATACTGACCCTGACAGATGGGTGACCTGTCCCTACACTACCCACACGCGAATATGTGCCAAACCCAAGGGCCAGGCTCGTAAATAGACTCTGTCGCACATAGGATGGCCTCCAGAGTCACATGGGCAACCAGCATCCAATCAGATTGCTGCCCCAGTGACTCAGAAAACCATAGAGGACCCATGTTCCTCATGACTTTCTTTTCCTCTGCATTGCCGCTGCAGTTGGAGACAAAAGACTGCACCTGCCTACACGTTCATTGTCACATCTTCTACACTTCTCTCCTTTATATACTGCTCACTGTCATACCCTCCACACACCTCTCCTGTAAATTCATCGCATCAAACTCCCTGCCATCGTTGTGTGTTTGCTGACAGGAAAAAGTCCTTTCCCAGGTAGATATGAGATATGCTTACTCGCGCACCTGCAATTCTCGAGTGACAACTAGATGTGTCTTAACTGGCTAACATATCTGTTCACGTGCGTGAATACTTGGCGC
Organism: Lithobates sylvaticus; assembly: GCA_028564925.1. Classification (NCBI taxonomy): domain Eukaryota; kingdom Metazoa; phylum Chordata; class Amphibia; order Anura; family Ranidae; genus Lithobates; species Lithobates sylvaticus. Next base: position 301,536,396 of record CM053031.1, on the reverse strand, counting down.
AGTGCATCCCACATTTGCCCGGGCACAGCAGCCCATTAATTTGAATGGGCTGCTGTACCGCGTGAAATTCACAAAAAGACGTGGCTGCAGGGAAACCGCATGGGTCTTTTTGACCGTATGGTTTCCTTGCAGTTCCTCCACCCATGATCACGCTGCGGCCTGAGATGCATGGTGGTGGCATTCAGAATAAATGGCAGTGCAATGCAATGCAATGCGGGTGGTCGCAGGTGCGGGAATAAATGCTAATCCCACAACCGAAACAGGTGGCCCACCCTAGTGTGAGCCAAGGCTGAAGGCCCATTGCTGCTAATGCAATCTTTGCAGCATGACCAACTATGAGTTCCAGTACATAGGGGTGTCACTTATCAGGCACTTGTCAGGCAGTTTGTGTTACTGCTGCATTTCTGACAGGCACACACTTGTAGGGTATGGCAACCAAAAGTGATTCCACACTCCTTTGACTTAATGGAGGGCATCCTGGAAGCCAAGGAACTTAAGCAGGAAACACTGCACTGATATGCTGAAGACATGTGACAGCAAGGTTCATATTTTACCTTTCCTTGCAGAAGGGCAGCCAGCAGGTTGGTGCGATTGTTACACATGACCTGACTTGGCAAAAGATGGCATAGGATCAATCACCTCTCTGCCTGGCCCTGGGCAGCTGCCAAATCTCTGGCCCAGTGTGGAGCCTGTCCCATAGATATCTGATCTGCAAAACAGTGTTTCAGAGTTGTGCCCATTGGGTGCTTCGGGAGGGGAAATTGGAGGTTCTAAGGAGTAAAAATATGAGGCCATTTAAGAGGCGGAAGCAGAGGTGACTGTGCTGCCATGAACATTTGGTTTGTATACCATGAACTTGCTGGGTTTTCTTTAAACCTATGTTAGTCCCAAACACAAATCTCATTCCAAATTATTGTTGAATAAATCCTCAAAACCTCTACATTGAATATCTGTGTTGTATAAAGCTCCCTTGAGCTTAAACTCAACTGATTACCCTGTTTACTTGGGAAAATTTGCAGAAGAAGCCCTTTTTCTCTGACCTGCAGAAATACAAGATATTATTACTGATACACAACACTTCTTTAAACTGCACAGAAGATGAAAAAAAAAAAAAAACTCTAATTTGCCATTATGCTGTTATCACATTCATTTTAAATACCTTTCCATTCCCTGGCCACTCAAGAGGCATTTAAGTTGCCCTCTGTTAGGTCTGCCCAATTACACAATCCTTTTGGTGAGTAGTGATGGATGAACAGTTTGAACTGAGCGCCCCGCAATGCACTGAACGCATTCTAAGCCTTGATTGGCTGGAGCACTGAAGGCTTTTCCCAATCAGGGCACAGAGCACCGTCAGAGCCATGATTGTTACAAGCAAGTTAGTGTACTATAGTGTGCTATTGTGGTTCTATTGTGAGTGTAGAGTGTTAGTGTAGTGTGAATATAGTGATAGTGCAGCGTCAGTGTAATGTGACCTTCCTTTTTTACTTTAGTGTCAGTGGAGTGAGTCAGGGCAGTTTTACTGCAGTATATTGTAGTGCGTCAGTACACATTTACACAATTGCCAGCAGCACACCACCAGCTTTCGAGTATAGTAGGACCTGTCACCCACATGACCAGCATCTAAATTCCAGCAAACTGCCTTTCCATCTGGTGGGTTCTGCCCCTTCCATGAATTTGCAGCATGTGCTGTACCACAATGGCAGGTTCCCAGTCACTATTTCTTTGTATGTAAGGCCATTCCAGCTCTGTTTGTGGAAGGAAATGTTGTGGCATCATTGGGCAAGGCAGTCAGCAGCAGGTTCCACATTACTGCTGAAACGTAGTCCAGCAAGCAATGTTTAGGGACGCTTTATTTCATTGACAGCTTACTGAGTAACTGCTTGCAACTAGGAAGGATGCAGGGCAGGGCTCAGTGCTGGAGTTTGTTTTGCCGCCACATCTCCATACAGCTGGTGGTGATGATGCAAGATTTGTCAGCTCCATCCCCTCCTCTTCCTCCATCCCCTCCTCTGCTGAATTGTCTTATCAACCACCAGCACCCCCTAAGCGTTCAAGGGGCTTTTCAACAAGTCAGGCTAAAAGGTGCCATGCATTGCTTCAGTTAGTCTGTCTAGGGGACAGGAGCCACACCAGAGCAGACATTATTTTAGCTCTGCAGGGGCAAGCCCAAAGGTGGTTAATGCCACACCAGCTTGAGCCAGGAATGGTGGTGTGTGATAATGGCACTAACCACCTGTCCGCCCTTCAACAGGGAAAGTTGACACATGTCCTCAGTTTGGTGTTGCAGCATTTCTTAAACAGGTACCCAGGGTTGCAAGATCTTCAAAAGCAGGCCAGAAGAGTCTGTAACCATTTCAGGCAATCATACACAGCCAGTGTTCGTTGGCTGAAATTCAGCAGGAATTCCACCTGCCCATAAACCCCTGATTTGTTACATGCCCACAAGATGAAACTTAACTTTGGCAATGCTGCAGCAGATGCGCACGCAGCAGAGGGCCATAAACAAGTACCAGTATGAGTATGGAACAACGACAGACTCAGGGCAGCTTGGCTTTTTTCCCCACACCAATGGCTGCTGATAAAGAATGCATGTGCTGTACTGTCACCATTTGATGAGGCGACAAGGATGGTGAGCCGTGACAATGCATGCATCAGTGACACAATCCCTTGAGTGTTCCTGCTGGAGCAAACTCTGCATGGCATTATGGACAGGGCACTCGAGGCAGAGCAGCAGGAGAAAGAGGAGGACTTCCTTTCCTCTCAAGACCTGCTTTATACAGAGGCCATTCTTTCCACGCCATAGATTTTGTGAGAGATAAAAAATTGTGTCTGTCCACGGACTCTGTTGACCGGCTGACTTTTATCAAAATTAGTTATTCCTGGATTAGCAGCAGTTATCAAGCTCCTAATGCCAATATCGGCGATTAAGTGTTTTTGGGATGTGGAATTTTTGCAAGACTGTATAGGCTGCCTAACTTTTTGAGCATTGATTTTACCGGGAAGAATTTTTTTGGTATAGGTTTCATGGGCTCAATTAACACCCAAGGACCCATTTTTCTGCAGCTTTTTGACAGGTGCATACCATTTCAATTATTTACAGCAAGGCCAAGTAGTACGTGACTGGGAGGAGGCAGTTCCAGTTACTGTAAACCTCAGTAACCCTGAGGACTCTGCTTCTCATGCCTCCGCAAACTTGCGGTGCATGAGCTCCCTTATGCTTCAAAGCCTGCAAAAAGACCAGAGAATTCATGGCATCAAGGAGAAGGAACATTATTGGTTGACAACCCTCCTTGACCACTGTTACAAGGAGAAAGTCTCGGAACTCTAGTTACTAGTTTTGATGCTTCTGTTGGTCAAAGGAGTAGCCATGGAGAAGGGGGGCACCTCAGTAACTCCTTTTTAAAAAATGTGTAGTCCTCTGCACCCAGGGCTGTTAGCTTCCACATCAGATAACAAATCATGTCTGTCCACAGACTCTGTTGACCGGCTGACTTTTATCAAAATTAGTTATTTCTGGATTAGCAGCAGTTATCAAGCCCCTAATGCCGATGTCGCTGATTAAGTGTTTTTGGGATGTGGAATTTTTGCAAGACTGTCTTGGCTGCCTAGCTTTGTGAGCATTGATTTATTCGGGAAGAATTGTTTTGCTATGGGTTACAGGGGCTCAATTAACACCCAAGGACCCATTTTCTGCACCTTTTTGACAGGTGCATACCATTTCAATTATTTACAGCAAGGCCAATTCTTGCTTTCATCAAGAGCATCTCCAGAAGGTTAGGGGGTGATGGCACCACCAACACTCAAAGCCCAATTTTACCCCCACTGTTTGACCGGGCTTATAATTTTTTTTTTTTACAGCAAGGAAAATTCTTTCTTTCATCAAGAGTACCTTTATAGGGTTACAGTGTGAAGGCACCACCAACGCCCTAAGCCATATTTTTTTACACCTGTCTCTTCTAACCAAAGGTCTGGGAAACAGAGACCAGAATCTATGATGTGACTGGAAGGCGCCTCTGTCACATCACTTCCGGGTCCCAGCTTCCGGTTTATTCTCCAGTGGTGGTGGAACGCACACTGACTCCCAGCGTGAGCAGAGCAGAGTGTGACTTCCTTACAGCCCATACGTGAATCGTTCCTGGTGCCGGGATACAGGCACGAAAAAATGTAAGCAAGCTCATTTATGTTTTATCCTGATTTTAAAATAAAAATAGCATTATATTGGTGCTTCCGTGTTTTTCTCATCTCATATGTCAAACTGTGGTGGAGAGGAGAGCACGGTCTGGAATTTTCCTAATTCAACACCAGGTTGCAAGATTGCACACCCAAGAGCATTTAGACCTTCTTTTTAGTTAAAGAGGTCATGGCTATCTAGTGAGCAGGTCATATTACTTGAGCACATTGGGTATGATTTGGACGTTTTATTAAGCGGTGGAGGAATCTTTACTTTTTGTCTGAATATATTACAAGTTTTATGGTCATGGCACTGAAGATTATGGACTATTTGATTTCGACTTTTTTCACTGTTAATTATATTTTATGAGTTTATGGTCATTGCACTGAAGTTTATGGATTATTGTATTATAGATATTTTTTATACTGTCTAATCATATGTTGGCATAAACGCGTCTACAATTTTAGCGCCCCTTATCTACATTACATAGTTTGCCCATTGTATACAATTGTCACGTGCTTAAAACTGGAATTCCATATCGGAAAACCACAATAGCATTTTTTTTTCCAAGTTGTACTTTGTACCTTTTCCCTACTCTCTCGCCTAACCCTACTCAAGTCTTGTGTTTTTTATCTATTACTAACTGCTATAGAACAATAAGTTACACAAAAAGATAGAGATAATGACTTTTAAATGACACATTCTCCTGTTGTAAAACAAATAGTAACTTTATAAAACACAAAAAAGACTGAGGAGGTAGAAACGGTTTACATTTATGAACAGAATATTGTGCTCTTCACAGATCGGAGAGAGAACGACGTCTGCTGAATATCATTCACTGTGCAGGAATGGGGACACTCACTGTACTCATCCTTATTGCCACAGGTAAGTCGTTCACCTAAAAGTGAACAAAGACAACCAGGCCGCAATTAGCTGCTCATTATCATATCTGAGAACTGCCTAATCTTGTACACTGACCTGAAGATTCTTGAGATCATTGTAACTAGGGGTGATTTTAGCCAATTTGATTTTGCTGGTAAATTTCTGATTTCACCCTCAGCATATTTTTGTTAAAGCTTAATTTTCACCCATTGAACTTCTTAGACAAAATCTACTAGGAATAGGTCAGATGTGTATTTAGATCAGACAGATGTCTGTTTAGAGCAAACATATGTCTATTTAACATCTAACCCAGTAATCAAGTCTTCAGGCTGATCACATGACTTGCAGGGTCCTCTTTTCCTTCAGATCTACACCTTGGTGGGCTGTTTCTAATGATACAGACATAATGAGGACAGAGTCACTTTCTGCATTGCTGCATCCTGAATGAAGGTTGCTATGGTCTCAGTCCTCCAGATAGAATGACTCTGGGTGTCAATTAATCTAAAAAAATAAAAATGTCTTGCGCTCTAAAGGGGGGGCAGCACCAGAATAGTGGTGTGTATTGCAGCCTGAGCTCCTTTTTGCATTCTAAACACTGCCTGGTGAACATTAAAAAAAATGTGTTGGGCTTGATGTTGAAAGTACAAGGATAAAATCTGTGTCATCAAAATCTTTTATGCCAGAATGGATCATGGATTTGTAGCACTTGAAAGCTAACATACAAATGAATATAGTTTCATTTTTAGTGTGTATTTTGTATTTATATATGTTTACGTATTTACAGTATGTATATAATTATTTTATTGTCAAAGATAAATAAATTCAAATTACGTTTTTTTTTTTTGCTTGTGTCAGCCGGCAAGGCTTTTGGTGCTGCAGATTCAGTGTGCGGTTCCCCGTTGGTGTCCAGTCGGATAGTTGGCGGTACAGATTCATTGGATGGGGAATGGCCCTGGCAGGTCGCTGTTATAGATAATGTAGTAGATGGAGAATATTTATGTGGAGGCTCCCTGATCTCACCAGAATGGGTTATGACGGCAGCACATTGCATCAACCAGTGAGTATAACATGTGACCTTTATAAACCAATTCTTCCATCAGACACCAATCATTCTGCTTTTGGAAAAATGTTTCTAAAAATCTATGAGTTCGTTCATGGGTATTGTATAGTCTATACGTAATGTACATCTATCTATCTATCTATCTATCTATCTATCTATCTATCTATCTATCTATCTATCTATCTATCTATCTATCTATCTGTCAGAGACATCAAATCTAGGCAGTGTTGGTGATGTAAATCAATCAATGAGGATCAATGATGCACACTTGGCAGTTTTAAAGTAAATTAAAAGTAAATTAAAAAAGATAGATTCAGTGTACATATTTTATACTTTTTTAATTGACTTTTAATTTACTTTAAAACTGCCAAGTGTGCGTCATTAATTATCATTGATGGATTTACATCACCAACACTGCCGAGATTTGAAGTCTCTGATGTGCTGAACCTTCAGCCTGAGCCATGGGATCATTTATTGCAGTGTGAAAATGCAGAAAAACACAGTGCCTCTGCTAAGGAGCAGGACTCCCGAACAGGGAAAATGTTCTAACCCGAACTGCAAACCCCATTGAAGTCTATGTGAGCCGAACAGGAAAACATCAAAAGTGCTAATTTTGAAGGCTTATATGCAAGGGGGACATGTATCAATATTATTTTTTTTTTTTTTAAACAATTGTTTTTTTCTGGAGCAGTGATTTTAATTACTGTATGCTTAAAGTGGTTGTATACCCTTAAATTCAACTTGCACTTACAGGTAAGCCTAGATTAAGGCTTACATGTAGGTACAAGAAATATCTCCTAAATCTGCACGGTTTAGGAGATATCTGCAAAGAACGTTTTACAACGTTGTCTACGGTGCATGCGCGCCGTAGACAACGGTGGATTTTCCGGGGTTATCCCCATTCACAACTGCGGCTCACCGCAGTTGAAGTGTCCCGCGCGTATGCGCGGAGCGACGTCCTCGCCGCCCTGGCCAATCACAGCGCCGGAGCGGCGCTGTGATTGGCCGGAGCGGCGATACCCGGAATGGTATCTGTGGAGAGATGGATGCGGCCAGAGGGGGAGAAGAGGACGGCGTCGGGGGCCCCGATCTAAGGTAAGTGATGCATAATGAGCTAGTATGCTAGTCATAATAGCTCATTATGACTTTGTCTTGCAGGTAGTTAACAAAATTTTTTTTTTTAAACGGGTATACAACTGCTTTAAAGTGCAACAAAAGAAATGAAAAATTCCTTTAATTATAGTGCTTAGGCGGGTCCCCTTACTGTGGCTGTAAAGTGGCACATCTGTAGCATGCATAAAACATGCTACAGCAAAAATGACATTTCGAAAGAAAAAAACAAGTCAAATCCCATGTAAAATTACTTGTGGTTACTATAGCCAGCATTCAGCTATTGAATAAATAAAGAAAAAAATACATAGGGTCCCTCATAGTCCATACCAGGCCCCCTCGGGTCTGGTATGGATTTTAGGGGAACCCCACGCCAAAATAAAAATAAAAAACAGCATGGGCCCCCCCAAAGTCCATACCAGACCCTTATCCGAACATGCAGCCTGGCAGGTCAGGAAAGGGGAGGGGACGAGCAAGCACCCCCCACTCCTCTCCTGAACCATTACAGGCCACATGCCCTCAACATAGGGGGGTGGGTAGCCTTCCCCTGCCCCAAAGCATGTTGTCCCCATGCTGATGGGAACAAGGGCCTGAATGAATTACTAGGTGTGTGATAGCGGGGCCAGAATGTCGGAGCATTCTTTCAAGAGTTTTGTGGGGATGATGTCGTTTGGCGAGGTGCTGTCTCGGAGGCTCTTGATGACATTTTTGGTTTCATCCGTTGTGATCGGGGTAAGTGAAAAATGTGGTGCTTGTGCGCTGTGGATGTAAAATTCCTTACCTGGGTTGAGTTGAGTAGAGCTGGTTGTTGTTTTTTTTTTGTTGAATTATTTTCTGAATGTTGTCTATTTTGTTGATGAAAAAATCTGATAATTTGTTGCAGTATTCTTGAGTTTCGTTTCCTCGGGGCTCAAGGCAGGTGGGGTTCATAGTCTGGGCGACTAGTTTGAAAAGTTCCCGTGGTCGGTTTAAGGCTTTTGAGAGGGTGTTTGAGACATGTTCTTTTTTTGCTGTGAAAATTGCTTTATGATATCTCTTGGTGAGTATTCTGTAGTTTGTGTGATTTTCCTTTGTGGTGTTTCTTCTCCAGGCTCTTTCTGCTCTTCTGTGTTCCCGTTTCAGTAGAGTAAGCATGCCATTAAACCAACCAGAATTTTTCTTGCGGATGGGTACTCGATGTTTCGGGGCGACTGCGTCTGCTGTTTGTAGAAGTGCCTTGTTTATGAAGCTGAGTATTCGTTCTGTTGAGTGGTTTTGATTTAGTGTACCCATTTTGTGTGTTAGTGTGGTTTTGAAGATTTCCGAATGTAGTTTCTTCTGCGATCTAATCCAGTGTGTTGTTGCTGCTGGGTTTGGTTTTTGCAGGGAGATGTTGGTGGCGATCTCAAATTTGATAGCGTGGTGGTCTGACCATGGTAGCGCTATGTTGTCTTGAATGCTGATGTCCGTATTTTGCTTGAAGATGAGGTCCAGGATGTGACCCGACCCATGTGTGGGAGCCTTTACTAGTTGTTGAAGCCCTAGGTCTTCCAGTTGATTGATGCAGGTGGTGGCGATGGGGTCTTCGGTGGAATTCGCCCAGAGGTTGAAATCTCCGAGTACCAGAATCTTGTTGTTTTTCAGGGTGTGTGCCGAGATGAATTCCGTGAGTGGTATCGGTAGATTTGTCTTTGGTCCTGGTGGTCTGTAGCATAGCAGCATGTGGATGGTTTCTTGTGGTGTGGTTTGCATCTGTAGAGTAAGTGTCTCCATAAACGTTGCTTTGTTCTGTACCGTAGGTTTGACGAGCGCTAGATGAGCTTTGAAGATCACTGCTAGGCCTCCTCCTTTTTTTCCTTTCCGATGCTCGGTTAGGATCCTGTAGTTTTCTGGCACTAATTCTGTTAGGATGGTGTTGCAGTCGGGTGTTAGCCAGCTTTCCGTGATGAAGAGGCAATCTATGTTGTTTTGTGTGATGAAGTCATGGATTTCGTGCCTGTGCTTGACTGCCGATCTGGTGTTAATCAAAGCGCATGCTAACTGTTGCGGTTGAGTTGTAGTCTTCTTATGTTTGATCGTTGCTTGCGGATCGATCCTTAGTAGTCGTTCTTTTTGTAATATTTTTTGAATGTCGGTCGGTAGAGTTGCGGTCAAATTTCTTAGTCTGCATAGGGACTCTGCTGAGTATTTGAAATTGCACATGTTGAGGTGCTCCAAAAAAATTCCCTGCTGTGGACGAGATGATGCGTTGAAAAAACGCTGATGCTGTTGTTGAGGCGATAACGGTCTTGCGCAGGCTAGTTGAAGATGTTGCGGATCTGTGGGAAAACCCTGTAGACCTACACCCTCCCTCCCGTTGATCCAGAGGAAGGCGAAAAACCCCTACTAGCGCGGCCAATTGCTATTGCAGAGGAAAAAATTCCTTCCTGACCCCCCGAGAGGCGGTCGGATGTAGGTCCCTGGATCAACTGCTAGTGGTGGTCCCCTGCGATACTTACCAGAATATTTACCTTACCGGGTGATCCAATGATGGCGATAGGGTGGATCCTGATGTTGATCTCCCTGCACAGGTACTATGACCCCTGTTACAACCTCCTGTTATAAACTCCTGGTTTTAACTCACCACTTAGACAAGTTCCACTTGGACAGAGTTCAACCAGTCTCAAGGATGAGCAGGCTCACGATGAGCTCTACACAAACTTATATAGGCCTGAAACACCTGGGAGCAATTAGGCACTCCCCTTAATTAGTAAGCTGAAGGAAGGAAAGGAAAAAAAAAAAACTGTTTAAAAAGTGTAAGAAGAAAAGGGTATTAAGAAGATAAATGGAAAAGGTCCAGAAGAACCTAAAAATGCAATCCAGCAATCACCAGCAGTCAAAAAAGCAAAATTTGTTCACTCTCCACACAGTGTCCTCACTGTTTGGCTTCCAACCAAAATTCTGGCCTCTTCCTGACCATCCTGGGCTGTGGTTGTCGGGGTCTGTGGGTGGGGGGGCTTATCAGAATCTGGAAGCCCCCTTTAAAAAGGGGGTATCTAGATCCGCCGCCCCATGTGAATGGGTATCGGGTACATCGTACCCCTACCGATTCACCAAAAAAGTGTCAAAAATAATAACCACAATAAACAGTTTTTGACTAGTCCTTCATCTTAAAAATAAAAAATAGAAAAATAGTGTCCCTCGATGTAAATCCATCGTCAATTACGACGCCCGCCGGACCCGAAAAAACTCTCTGTCTCCTGGGAGGCCTCCCCTCGACTGCCCACTCTGCACTTTGACAGTTCGTATATAGGCAAGGGGTGGGGCCACCTGACTTTGTTAGCCGGTGGCACCCGGTGGCTACGTCACGCGTGACTTCAGAAGGGGCGGTGCCACCGGGTGACTTAGCCAGGTATTCCTGCCCCTTGCCTATATAAAAACTGTCAAAGTGCAGAGTGGGCAGTCAGTGGGAGGCCTTCCAGGAGACGGAGAGTTTTTATATTTTCGGGTCCGGCGGGCGTCATGATTGATGGTGGATTTAGCAAGGCAGTGGTCATCTTGGAGGTGTGTTTGGGGCTGTTATCATGTTGTAACACTGCCCTGTGGCCCAGTCTCTGAAGGGGGGATCATGATCTGCTTCAGTATGCCACAGTACATGTTGGCATTCATGGTTCCATCAATAAACTGTAGCTCCCCAGCACTCATGCAGCCACAGACCATGACACTCCCACCACCATGCTTAACTATAGGCAAGACACACTTGTCTTTGTCCTCCTCACCTGGTTGCCCCCACACACGCCTGACACCATCTGAACCAAATAAGTTTATCTTGGTCTCATCAGACCACGGGACATGGTTCCAGTAATCCATGTCCTTAGTCTGCTTGTCTTCAGCAACTGTTTGCGGGCTTTCTTGTGCATCATCTTTAGAAGAGGCTTTCTTCTGGGACGACAGCCATGCAGACCAATTTGATGCAGTGTGCGGCATATGGTCTGAGCACTGACAGGCTGACCCCTCACCCCTTCAACCTCTGCAGCGATGCTGGCAGCACTCATACGTCTATTTCCCAAAGACAACCTCTGGATATGACGCTGAGCATGTGCACTCAACTTCTTTGGTCAATCAAAGGTGTGGACTGTTCTGAGTGGAACCTGTCCTGTTAAATCGCTGTATGGTCTTGGCCACCATGCTGCAGATCAGTTTCAGGGTCTTGGCAATCTTCTTATAGCCTAGGCCTGGGGTAGGCAACCTCGGCCCTCCAGCTGTTTTGAAACGACAAGTCCCATGAGACATTGCAAGACCCTGACAATCACAGGCATGACTCCTAGAGGCAGGATGGGATTTGTAGTTTCAACACAGCTTGAGGGCCGAGGTTGCCTACCCCTGGCTTAGGCCATCTTTATGTAGAGCAACAATTCTTTTTTTCAGATCCTCAGAGAGTTCTTTGCCATGAGGTGCCATGTTGAACCTTCATCGAGAGCGAGAGAATGAGAGTGATAACACCAAATTTAACACACCTTCTCTCCATTCACACCTGAGACCTTGTAACACTAATGAGTCACATGACACTCGTGGGAGGAAAAATGGCTAATTGGTCTCAATTTGGAAATTTTCACTCATGGGTGTACTCACTTTTGTTGCCAGCGGTTTAGAGATTAATGGCTGTGTGTTGAGTTATTTTACACTGTTATACAAGCTGTGCGCTCACTACTTTACATTGTAGCAAAGTGTAATTTCTTTCAGTGTTGTCACATGAAAAGATATAATAAAATGTTAACAAAAATGTGAGGGGTGTACTTACTTTTGTGAGATACTGTATGTGATAAATGTCAGAATTGGCTTTGTTTTCTTAACCTTTTAGGTCTCACTTGTTTACTCACAATTGTATTTCACTACCTAGGCATCAATACGTGATTACTGTGACTTAGCATCTCAGTAAGCTCTGATGATCCTGCCTAAGTTCATATCATTGGGCTTCTATACATACAGTCCATTCATAGAAAACATATTATGAACAAGTTGTATTTCATTCTTTAGATTCTGTAGTTCATTGATAGTAATGATATTGCACTGCCTTCTGCGGCAGATGGATGCTCATTTATACATGTTATGTTTTTCTTTTTTACAGTCCGATCCAGCTATCGAATTATAATGTATATTTGGGCATGTACGAGTTGGGTGTGATTGACTCTCATACAGTGATTGCCAATGTAAGCTTTATCATCACTAGTAGCACATATGTAAGCGGTGGAGACCCTGGGGACATTGCCCTGTTGCGGCTGGCCACTCCTGTCACCTATACTGAGTACATCATGCCAATCTGTCTGCCATCTTCCAACACCACCTTCCCCTGTGGTACGGAGTGCTGGGTGACTGGCTGGGGTTCAAGATCTTTGGAGGGTGAGTCCATGAAATAATAAGCAAAAGTGATTTCACTCATTGTCCATACTAAGCAGCCATTTCTGTCATTTACACCCAATGCATCATGTTAATTAGGGATCTTCAGTTTTACTTTGGTTAGATTTGCAGGGGGGTTATTGAATGCTGTTTGAAATGAGTATCCCTCTAAAAGTGCCAGCAGTCTTTTTTCAGTGTGTGTTATGCCGCGTATACATGATTGGACTTTCCGGCGGGACTGTCCGCCGGACTAGGGTCCCTTCTGGACACACGGTGGGGCTCCGGCGGACTTAGTTTGAAGTTTTGACTTAAAATTGTCTGCCGGACTCGGGAGTCCGGCGGACAATCCCGCCGTCTGTGTGCTAGTCCGCGGGACTTTTGAAATGAACGGACTTGCTGAAGGAGAAAGCCGGGCTCCTCCGCTAGTAAAAGAGCTAGCAGAAGATAGCAGAGGAGTCCGGCGAGAAGACCCCCCAAGACGGAAGTTGACCCCTGGAGCTGTGCAATAAAGTATTTTTAAAAATTGTGTTGTTTTTTATTTACATTTTTTCCCTTAGGTGAATGGGTAGGGGTACATTTTACCCCATACTCATTCACATAGGGTGGGGGGCCGGGATCTTGAGGCCCCCTTATTAAAGGGGGCTCCCGGATTCCGATAAGCCTCCGCCCGCAGACCCCGACAACCAACGGCCAGGGTTGTCAGGAAGAGGCCCTTGTCCTCATCAACATGGGGACAAGGTGCTTTGGGGTGGGGGACCGCAGGGCCCCCCTTTCCCCAGGGCACCCCCCATGTTGAGGGCACGTGGCCTCTCCCGTCCCCACCCCTTTCCTGACCAGCCGGGATAAGGGTCTGATATGGATTTGGGGGAAACCCCCACGCCGTTTTTTCAGCATGGGGATTCCCCTTTAAATCCATATCAGGTGACGGGGCTAGCGAGGTGTCAATGTTGCCAATCGAGGCGGCGGCGGCATTGACTTCCTTTGCTAGTCCCGTCTACCTGGAGTCACAATCTAAATGAACAGACTTTTGACGTGTGTGGGGCAAGTCCATTCATTTCAAAAGTCCGCCAAAACTCTGGGCGTTTGTGGGCAAGTCCACACGTTTGGAAAGTCCGGCGGACCTCCGCTGGAAGGTCCGGCGGATTGTCCGGCGGACTAGGTCCACCGGACAGTCCGGCCGAAAAGTCCAATCGTGTGTACGTGGCTTTAGAAAGACCTTTAGAAAGAGAGTAGATAAGGAGACCGGGTAGAGATAGTTGCTGCTACCTGTGTTTACTATAAGGTGTTATGTTACATTGCTTTGAATTACAGTGTGTTGGGCTACATATTATTGTGTACCCCTTTCTGCATGGACCCAACAGTCCTTTCTTTTTTTCTTTTTTTCCCTCCATAATCTTTTTATTTAGCTAATTATAGCAACATACGGGGTAACTGCACATTTGTGGATCCAAAAAATATTTATAAAAAAAAAAGAAGTACAATCCTCATACAACTAGCAGAGTCATATCCAAATGCGAAATAAAAGTACAATGTTTGGTCTGACAATAGACCCACAAAAACAAGATATGGACATAAAGAGCAAGGGCCATCGAAATACAGTGTGCATGCCCCCAGGGGCCCCTATATACAATAGAATGGTTACTATAAGGCATACCACATATCTCTATGATTGGGGTAGCAGGACTGAGGTAGTATCCCAGAGGGAATCCCCCGGGGGAAGTTTCCCGATGTAAATCCAGAAGGGCGTCTCAAGAAAAGAAAAAGGAAGAGAGAAAGAGGAGAGATAAAAGAAGAAGAAGAAAAAAAAAAAAGGGGGGGTTCTGTCCCACTTTTCCCTCTACAGTATCATCTCCTCCAAGGCAGGATAGTACAAGAGCACCATGATTCGCTGTGCCCTGTAAAATGGGAAGCGGGCATGTAGACATAAACTTGGACAATCAGTCTTGTGAAATTTAAATCTCCTCCTCCTCCAGCTCCTCCATTTCCTCCATATTGTTGATTCTGGCAAACCATTCCCTGGCCGATGGAACATGTGTGGACCGCCAGTGAACCTGATGCATATTCTGGCTGCATTAACCAAGTACATAGCAAGGGACTTATTGTAGGTCTTGCTAGAGAGAGAAGCATGGTGCAACAGGTATTGCTCTGGTGTAAATTCTAAGATGTGGGTTGTGGCTTACACAATCGTGTCATGAACTATTTTCCAAAAAGTATGGATCACTTTGCAAGTACCCGACAGTCCTTCCTAGGATGACCATTTTGTGTATATCCACTTTAGTTGCTGCTTAGTTACTGGGCCCCCCTTGTTATTGTTTTTCTTTCACAATATTGCATTCCTTTTTTACTTGCAGTTAGTTAAAAAAAAAGAAAAAGGTCTGGAATTAATTTTTAAAATTGAGGTTTGTGGTTTAGGGATTTAGGGTTGGGGTTTAGTCATTTAGATTTCCTCTTTTTGGGAGAGATATATTTTATTCTAATGCCACGTACACACGAGCGGACTTTTCGACGGACTAGGTCCGACGGTCTTTCCGGCGGACTTTCCGAATGAACGGACTTGGCCACACACAATCACACTAAAGTCTGACGGTTTCGAACGTGATGACATATGACTGGACTAGAATAAGGAAGTTCGTAGCCAGTAGCCAATAGCTGCCCTTGCGTCGTTGTTTGTCCGTCGGACTAGCACACAGACGAGCAGATTTTTTCGGTAGGAACTGGGTCTGGTGGAAAAATTTGAAGCATGTTCTATTTCTAAAGTCTGTCGGATTTTTTCGACAGCAAAAGTCTGATGTAGCCCACACACGATCGAATTGTCCGACTAATTTGTTCCGTCGGACCTTTGCTGACGAAAAGTCCGGTCGTGTGTACGCGGCATAATATAATTTTACTATAATTTTTAGTTTTAATTTTTTTTTATTGTTTTTAACTAGTAATGGCGGCGATCAGCGATTTTTAGCAGGACTGTGACATTTTGGTGGACAAATCTGACACTAAGTGACACTTTTTTGGGACCAGTGACACCAATACAGTGATCGGTGCTAAAAAAATGCACTCTCAATGTATAAATGACACTTGCAGGGAAGGGGTTTAACATCGGGGTTGATCAAAGGGTTAACTGTGTACCCTGGGAGAGCTTTCTAACTGTATGTGGGGGGGGGGGGTGGCTTAACTGAAGAAAGACATAGTTCTGTGTTCCTACTTAGCAGGAAAACAAGATCTCTATCTTTCTTACTAGGAGAATGGCGATCTGCCTTGTTTACATAGGCAGACCGCCGTTCTGCCTCTCTCCGAAAGATCCCTGGACCCGCTTATTGATACCGAATGCTGGGCTCCGGTGGCACGTGCGCACGCTCCAGAGCTAAAGAAAGAAATTACGTACAGGTACATGATTTTGCGTTTAAGGGCCGCCCTGCCGCATTATATGTATGTGGGGCGGTCCTTAAATGGTTAAAATAGCTAACAGAAACCAGTTCTATTCCAACATATTTTGTGCTAGACACAATACTTTTGCAAAGAATGACAAAGCCACTACTCGTACAATTTGCCTCTGTTCAGGAGCTTCCTGTAATAAAGACCGGTCAGTGCTGACCTTTCTCTATGTGCAGGGTGACCGGTCCTGTCTTGCCCCCTCCTATAGTTTTCTGCAGGCAGCCTGTAGTGGGTGGAGCCTGCAGGGTCCCTCCCACAGCTCTGCACAGGCTATGTATGGCACAGTGATGATGTCACTTCTACTTCTTCAAGATAATATCTGGGATTGCAAAGACATTTGGTACACAACGTGTGGCAACTGAGGAATATATTTAGTTAAATGTTTTTGTGCCCAGAATGCAGCTCTAAAGGTGATCTATCTATGTATATGTCTATAGCTATGACCTTGTAATCATTTTCTTGTCTGTTTCATCATCAGGGAATGCCATTCAAAATGGGGTCCTCCAGGAGGTCATGGTTCCCCTAATAGATCACAATACATGTCAAAAATTGTACAACCATGCAGGAGATGGCTTCACTATCCAGTATGATCAAATCTGTGCCGGCTACAAGAATGGGCAAAAGGATGTCTGCCAGGTGAGTGACACCAAGAACATTCTAGCATGGCATGCCTTTACGTTTGGATCTCTTCATAGAAAGCAGAAGCAATACATAACAAAATGTTATTTTTTTTTTTACCTGGAATGGATTGGAAAGTTTGAGATGCTCTAATTACTGTCTTTGTCCCGGGTGGGGATATTTCTCCTCACTTCCTGCCCTGTATTTATTTATTTTTGTAACTGTATTGCCTCCCTTTATTTTTAAGTGCTGCAAAACTGTCACAGGGAAGGTCCAATGCTGCATCTGTCCCTGCGGCTTCTAATGCCGTGTACACACGACCGGACTTTCCAGCAGACTAGGTCCGACGGTCTTCCCGACGGACATTCGGCGGAGTTCTGATGGACTTTCCGAACTAACTGACTTTGCCACACACAAACGGACTAATGACCCATACACACGGTCAGATTTTCTGACGGAAAATGTCCTATCGGACAATGTTGTCGGAAATTCCGACCGTGTGTAGGCTCCATCGGACTTTTTCCATCGGATTTTCCGACGGACAAAGTTTTATCTCCTGCTCTCAAATTTTCCGACAACAAAGTCCTATCGGACTTTTTCCGATCGTGTGTAGCGAATTCCGATGGACAAAGTGCCACGCATGCTCAGATCACATTACAAGACCAAAGCTATTGGCTACTAGCCTCTACGTAGTCCCGTCGTATGCAATGAACGTCACCACGTTCAGGATGATCGGATTTTCCGACAACTTTGTCCGACTGTGTGTATGCAACACCAGTGTCGGACAAAATCCGTCGGAAAAAATCCGACGGATTTTGAGGTCGGAATTTCCGACCGTGTGTACGGGGCATCAGTCCGTTCGAAAGTCCGTTTGTTTTGAACGTGATGGCGTAAATGGGACTAAACAAGGAAGTGCAATAGCCAGTAGCCAATAGCTTTCCTTGCATCATATTTGGTCCGTCGGACCAGCACACAGACAAACGGTTTTCCTGATTTTAGTCGGAATTGAGTTTGTCAGATAGATTTGAAACATGTTCTATTTCTAGGTCCGTCTGATTTATTTATTTATTTTTTAAACGATCGGACTAGCCCACACACGATCAGATTTTCAGACAGACTAATCCCTTTGGATCTAGTCTGCCGGAAAGTCCGGTCGTGTGTACGCGGCATAGGACCGAGAACTGAGAAACCAAAGACCGCTGATCACTATTGGGGGTCTATAAACAAACAATCAAACAAACAATTGTAAACATTAAATGCACACTTCCTGAAGCCTGTTTCCTATTCTATATTCCTGAGGGAATGACCAAGCAGATCACATGTTTTGAAGGACATATTTTAAAGTAATGTTAAAGGCTCATTTTTTATTTTTTGTTTTAAAATAACAAAAATTTTATATTTACCTGCTCTGTGCAATGGTTTTGCACAGAGAAGCCAAAATACTCCTCTTCTCGGGTCCCCTGCTGATGATACTGGCTCCAAGCTGCTTGTTATGGGGGTACTCATGCTTACTTTCTCCCAAGCCCCACTCTGTATGCCCATAAGATACACAAAACAGGACTCAGCTCCATCCCCTGCTCCCTCCTCACTGGCTCTGATTGATAGCAGTGGAAGCCAATGGCTGCTGCTGCTGTATCTGAGCCAATGAGGAGTGAGAAACCCAAGAAACTCTTGGCTCTCGTGCACATCGCTGGATTTAGATTGGGCTCAGGTATGTATTTAGGGGTGGCTGGGGGAGAAGTTGCATGCAGAAGGTTTTTTACCTTTTACTGCATACATTGTAGTAATGTAAAAAACCTTCTGCCTTTACAACTACGTTAAGCCTTTATCATATAGGTTGCACTTTTTGGAAGAAGAGAGAGACATCAAATTACGCCTTGAAATCTAAAATGTTTCTCTTCTTTGGAAGACTAAAAATGGAAAAAAATATGAGAGTACAGATAGCACAAATATTAAGCCTCAATGGACAGCTTGCAATTTACACGCAATGGAACAGGCATTTAACAACTTTTTGGGGTTCGGGTTCAGGTTTTTAGATACCGAAGATGAAAATAACATACAGGTTTGCACCACGGCTAAAAAGCCTTTTTTTAACCACTTGCCTACCAGGCACGAACACCCCCTTCCTGACCAAGCCATTTTTCAGCTTTCAGCGCTGACGCATTTTGAATGACAATTGCGCGGTCATGCAACGTTGTACCCAAATAAAATTTTTATCATTTTTTCCCCACAAATAGAGCTTTATTTTGGTGGTATTTGATCACCTCTGCGGTTTTTATTTCTTGCGCTATAAACAAAAGAAGAGGGACAAGTTTGAAAAAACATAATATTTTTTACTTTTTATTATAATTTAATATCCAATTTTTTTTTTTTAAATAAATTTTTTCCTCAGTTTAGGCCGATACGTATTCTTCTACATATTTTTGGTTAAAAAAAATCGCAATAAGCGTATATTGATTGTTTGCGCAAAAGTTATAGCGTCTTCAAAATAGGGGATGGATTTATAGCATTTTTTATTATTATTTTTTTTTTACTAGTAATGGCGGCGATCTGCGATTTTTATCATGACTGCGACATTGCGGCGGACATATCAGACACTTTTGACACATTTTTGGGACCATTCACATTTATACAGCGATCCGTGCTATGAAAATGCATTGATTACTGTATAAATGTGACTGTCAGGGAAGGGGTTAACACTAGGGGGCGCTGCAGGGGTTAAAATGTACCCTATATGAGTGATTCTAACTGTGGGAGGAGGGGACTGACTGGGGGAGGGGACCGATCGGTGTCCCTATGTACAAGGGACACACCATCGGTCTCCTCTCCTCTGACAGGACGTGGATCGGTGTGTTTACACACACCGATCCCCGTCCTGCTCACTTACCGGGCAATCGCGGGTGCCTGGCGGTCATCGCGACCGCCGGGCACGCACATCGGGTCCCCAGCTACGCGGCGGGCACGCGCGCGCGCGCCCCTAGTGGCCAAAAAGCGAGCGCCGTCATATGACGGCGGCCCACCACAATAGCTGCACCGCTCCGCCGTCATTTGACGGCGGGCGGTCAGATAGTGGTTAAACAGGTGGCAATTTTTGAGAGTTTGAGCAGGAATTTAGCGTCTGAAAAAAATTGTGTCTTTTTTGGACACGGATAATGGAAATAGCATACAGGTTTGCACCACAGCAAGATAGCCTGTTTGAGCAGGTTGCAATTTCTGAGTGATTAAGCAGATATTTGGCATCAGGAAACAAACAGGGAAAGTCTGACAACAATTGTCTGATGGAGCGTACAAACAGTCGGATTTTAGGCCAACAGTCTGTCATCACACAATTCCTGGTGGAAAATCCGATCGAGTGTACAAGGCTTTAGACTTCCAGCAGTAGCACACTTTAAGCCTGGATTCACACCTATGAAATGTTTTGTGCATTTTGCATTTTGCAGATTTGCACTACAGTCCATTTAATATGGTTTCCTATGGAACACGTTCTGTGGTGCAAATCTGCACAATGCAAAAAGCACAAAAAATGCCATAGGTGTGAATCCAGCCTTAGGCCTCATGCACACTGGATGTTTTTTTGACGTTTTTTTCTACAGTCATTAAACTCTACATCATGTTATCCTATGTGTCCATGCACACAAAGGCTGTTATCAGCAGTTTTGGGCAGTGGTGTTTTTGAGCAGTAAAAAAAAAATAGTGGGTTCTAAAAGACGTTTTTCAGCCGTAAAAACCTCTAATGCTGATAAACGCTGATAAACCTTGATAAACGCTCAAAAAAATGCGTCTCACCAGCGTTTTTAGACGTTTTTGATCCATTGAAAAAAAAACACTAAATAAAAGCTAACGTGGAAAAACGTGAATAAACGCTAAAAAACGCTATTGCAAAAACAGTGAAAAATGTTGAAAAACTCACTGCAAAGCTACTGTCGTTTTTATAACCTTATTTTAACATCCAGTGTGCATGAGGCCTTAAGCTGTCACATAGGCTCATTCATGGTCTTTCGTCTTGTTTTTGGGTTTAGGTACATTTTAAAACAAAGAAAAAAAGAAAACATTTTTTTAAGAACTTTATGACCAAAATTAATAAAGAGAAAATTTAATTCTGCACATTCATCAACTTTGCCAAATTAAACTTATGTTGATTGCCTATTTTTTTTCAGTTCTGGAAAAATGTAGATTCAGTAGATGTTCACTAGGTGACCAACTTAGTTTGTTTGAATACACGTTTATGAAAATGTAAAAATTGAATGACATTTTTTTAATTATTCTGAAGAAACAGTTTATAGGTAGACTCTAGTGTAGCTAATGGCTGTTGCTGTCTTCCAGGGTGACTCAGGAGGACCACTGGTGTGTAAGGTCCGAGAAGTCTGGTACCAGGTTGGAATCGTAAGCTGGGGAAACGGCTGTGCTGAACCATATTCCCCTGGTGTGTACACCAAGGTGACGGACTACCAAAATTGGATCAGCAGCTACCTGAACGCAACCTTCAGTGATGTCCAAGATATCCCGCCACCAACACTGGAATGTGGAGGCCATGGAGGAAGCATCCATCACTCCCACCTTCACTTTATGGTTATAGCTATTCTTCTGTCCTTTTATCTATAACCAGTTACTGTCCACGTTTACAATCAGTAGACTGCAATAAAAGGTTTATTGGACCACAGCAAATAAAGTTAAAGGAATGAACACAGGTTGAGATTAGTTATGGATGTTATTTTTTACTTGTTTTTAATGGGTATGAATAAAATGGATTGTTTTATTTTTGGAAATGTGGTAATGGACGTGTATTACTGTTACAAATGATTGTATTAATTTCCCAATAAACGTAGCCATGGCCAAATAGTTACACTGTGTCTATAGTTTCATAGTTGGTAAGGTTGAATAAAGACATCAGTCCATCCAGTTCAACCTGAGTGAGTGTCTACAATTGTCCCTATCCCTGTACATTGCACACTCACATCAGTCCCTACCCTCAAGGAGCCCACAATCCAAGGTCCCCATTCATATACTAGGGCCAATTTTTCAGACAGAAGCCAATTAACCTACCTGCATGTCTTTGGATTGTGGGAGGAAACCCACGCAGGCACAGGGAGAACATGCAAACTCCAGGCAGGTAGTGTCATGGTTGGGATTTGAACCAGTGACCCTTCTTACTGCTAGGTGAGAGTGCTAACCACTACACCACTGTGCCGCCCTTCTATGTTTGACTTCCATTGTGGATATAAGTAACTCAGTGTTTTAGCCCCCGTACACACGGTCGGAAATTCTGATGGAAAATGTCCGATCGGACCATGATGGTGTGTGGGCTCCATCGGACTTTTCTGACAACAAATTTTCCGACAACAAAATCCGATCAGACTTTTTCCGATTGCGTGTAGAGAATTCCGATGGGCAAAGTGCCACGCATGCTCAGATCAAATTACGAGACCAAAGCTATTGGCTACTAGCCTCTACGTAGTTCCGTCGTACGCAACAAACGTCACCACGTTCAGAATGATCAGATTTTCCGACAACTTTGTCCGACCGTGTGTATGCAACACCAGTGTCGGACAAAATCTGTCGCAAAAAATCCGACTGATTTTGTGGTCGAATTCTAATGTTGGTTGACTAGTAATAATAATTAATAAATATAATTATTACTAGTGTCATACAACATTAGAATTCTACTATAGCTTGTAGGCGGAACATTCGACCAGAAATGTACGATTGCGGCGTCGTACAGTTTAGCTGCTCCGTCAAATCTTCTTAGAACATTCGGCAGACACCATAAGCCTTCAATGACAGATTCGACCTTAATTATTTCGGATTTTCAGACAAATGCATTTTTTTAACGAAACAAAATAAATAGAAACAAATTTCGGGAGTAACTAAATACATTTATTTTTCGGACGAAAACGAAATTCCCAAACAAAATATTTCAGTGTGCACATGTCTACCCTGCACTTTCCCTACTTAGCTGGAACCTTTCTATGACGTTAAGCACTTTCATTGTCAGACTGGTGACCTGTCCCTACTCTAGCCACACGTGAAATGCATGCCAAGCCTGGGAATCAGGGTCTTAAATAGACTCTGCCTAACCCAATACGACTGCCTGAGTCACATGAAGCTCCAGCATCCAATTGGATAGCTGCTCCCTGTGAGCCTGGAAACCGTATAGGACCTAAGGCCTCTTTAATTCCTTTCCCTCTGCAATGCTGCTGCGGTTGAGCACCACCTGCAGTAGAGAAAGCAGACCGCACCTGCCTACAATTCCCCTCACTAAATGACAGATCCTGGCACTAGCATTAGGAAGGAAGGTGGAGTTGGAGCAGTGGCTGCTAAACTTGGATGGGTAGTGGGTAGTGGCCCTGGAAGACGTCAGTTGTGACGAAACGGCGTAGGGAGGAGCGGCGTGCTGACGTCACCATACGAACCACGCAGATCCCGGAAGCAAACGGGCAGCGAAATCGAGCCGGCCGGCTATTACAAATGCTTTTATCTATTGCGACCTTGTAAGTGCAATAATTTTTTAACTTTTAAATAAACTGTATACAGAGGTACACTATGGACTGTCTCTTTCGTTCCATGTTCCCTGTTTGACCATTTTCTGAGCTCACACCATCCATTCTGAGCAACCTGGTAAAGTCTCTGGATTTCCCTGGCCGGGATTAAAGCCACAAGCCAGTGTGACCTCTGTGACAGGGGGTCGCACAATCCGGTAAGGGTCAGTGTGACTGGACGGTGGAGGTGTTTTCTTGTTTTCCATCTGGATCACCCTTTGAGCTGCTGTTTATTGAATGAGAGCACTGTGGAGTTTCTGGAACTTTTCATATGTTTATTGTGTCTTCCACAAATCACATTGATCTCTATAAGGACAGTCGGTCACTATTGATTGTTTTTTCTATTTTTGGTTTTACACGATTGTTTCATGTTATCACGGACTTTATTGAACTTGATACTATTAAGATATAAGGAGGTGTAAAATTACTGTGTCAACTTTAATGTATGTTGGTTTATATTATTTGTGTCACCAGTGCACAATTGTTTGCAGCGCAGTTGTTCATTTTTATATTAGTCTTGTTGGTGTGGGTATCTCACATTTACAACTGCAGCAGCCTTTTTAATTTTTAATTTTCATTTGGTTTTTATTTTTCACAATTTTTTCTATAATCAATGTTATGGGATAGTATTCATAGTAAATTTTGGGACAGCGCAGTATTCTTCACATTTTTTTCCTGGCACTAGGCTTCATGACATCATAACCATATTTGGTTAAAGTCATCTAACGGGATCCCTAGTTGCCTGTTCACATTTCATTGTGTAGCCCTGACCCCCGAAGGAGCTGCTGGTTTGAATTGGGCCTGCATTCTACCAAGGAACCCCACTAACTTGACTCAATCCCCTTGGCACAGCTGTGGTGCAATGTAATACAGTATAATATGAGACAATGTAAAAATACCTGTATTATGAACTCAGGATACACTGGCTGCACCTGGTGGGGGAAAACAGTACGCCACACAACTGGATACTTAATTAGATCTATCTTTACTAAAAAATATTTAGACAGGTGGTTACAGAAATTGTGCTGTCATGCCAACATAGGACGACAGCACAATATATTTCAATAAAACAATATAAGATGTATATATATATGTTTAAACCTGGGAGCTCCCCCCACTTTAAAGGCTATGCGTGAGATCTCACTGAAAGTACTTTATCCAGGATCTTATTTCTTCGATAGCTAAAATAACTCCTTTGAGATTTGTAATCCAAAGTATGTGGAAAGCTCCGGGTGTAACTCCAATAACATAATTACAACATTTGGGCGCCAAAGTGAATAGGCCCCAAGCCTGCTCAGTGTCAGTTGCTCTGTTACTCCTTCATGGAACTACAGATTCCAGCGAGGCCTGTGAGTCTAACAAGTTAAACAAACAGTGGGCTGTAACCCGCTCACCAACTGGATCGGAGCTCCGTGTGATGACTTTGGTCCGGTAACTGCAGCTCGCCTCTCCGTCAGCTGGGCCAGACGCTCTGCACAGCTCCACTGGATGGACCCGGTCCTCCGATGCTCAGATGAGTGTCTCCGGACCGTCTCCCTCCGGTCACTGTCTCTCAGGCTCCGTCAGGTCACTTTACAAACGGCAAGTTCTCACTCTATGGTGGCTGTAGGCCGCTATCTCCGGGAAAACCTCCTCGCAGATCCGCACAGGCAGGCAACATGATCCCCAGAGACCCGAAATGGCCGCTCAGGTTCCTTTTATTCCCTACCCAGCATGCACTGCGTAAGTGAGTGTTCAAGGGTAGGTCACACAGACTCCTGGGTAACAAGGTCAACCTTCTGAATCAAAACAACAGTCACTTCCTGTACAAGTCTTTAGGTTGTTCAGAGATAATAATACACAAGTGCGTTACCTATATTTGGTCACTAGATGGCTCTGGGTAAGGAACCACAGTAATGTCCATAAACCTTACATTAAAGCGGTTTGGTACTCACAAATACACATTCATATTTTTTAAAACTGTTCTGCATACAGATCCCCAAATGAGCATTAAAAAAAAAAAAAAAAAGCATTACTTACCTTGCTGTAGTCATTCTTATGCGGCGTACACACGTGCGGGACTTTTCCCGGCGGACCTAGTCCAGCTGGCTTCGCCGGACTTTCCGAGCGTGTGGACTTGCCCACACACGCCCGGACTTCTCCGGCGGACAGTCCGCTGAACAAAGTCCGCGGGACTTTTGAAAATGAACGGACTTGCCCACACTCGGAGCAGTCCGTTCATTTCGAATGTAACGTCAGGTACGTAGCTAGCGTAGGCAGTAAATGCCGCCGCGCTAGCTCCGTCACCTGGCATGGATTTAAAGGGAATCCCCACGCCGAAAAACGGCATGGGGGTCCCCCCCAAATCCATTTCAGACCCTTATCCGAGCACGCAGCCTGGCCGGCCAGGAAAGGGGTGGGGACGAACGAGCGCCCCCCCCCTCCTGAGCCGTACCAGGCCGCGTGCCCTCAGCATGGGGGGTGCCCTGGGGAAAGGGGGGCCGTGCGGCCCCCCCCACCCCAAAGCACCTTGTCCCATGTTGATGAGGACAAAGGCCTCTTCCCGACAACCCTGGCCGTTGGTTGTCGGGGTCTGCGGGCGGGGGCTTATCGGAATCTGGGAGCCCCCTTTTATAAGGGGGCCCCCAGATCCCGGCCCCCCACCCTATGTGAATGAGTATGGGGTACGATGTACCCCTACCCATTCACCTAAAGTGTAAAATGTAAAGTAAAGAAACCACACTTTTGAAAAAATATTTTATTGCACTGCTCCGGGGGTCTTCTTCCGTCTTGGGGGGTCTTCTCGCCGGACTCCTCCGCCATTTACCAAGCTCTTTTACCGAGCGGAGAAGTCCGGCTACCTTCTCCGTCGTCGCCGCCGTCGTCTGGGGGTCTCGATCCGCCTTCGGGGGTCTTCGGGGGTCTTCCAGTGTCTTCCGGGGTCTCTTCTGTTCTTGCCGCTGTCGTCGCTTTCTGCGCCGCCTTCTTCTTCTTCTTCGCCTTCTTCTTCTTGTTCTTCTTGTTCTTCTTCTTCCGATGTTGACACGTCGCTCGCTCTGGCCGGAATGCCAGAGCCGCGCTGTGCTAGGACTTATATAGGGACAAGGGGACAGGGTCACATGCTCATGTCACATGGTGACCCTGCCCCCTTGTGATGTCACAGTCCCAGCATCCTCCGGTAAAGTGTGGTTTCTTTACTTTACATTTTACACTTTAGGTGAATGGGTAGGGGTACATCGTACCCCATACTCATTCACATAGGGTGGGGGGCCGGGATCTGGGGGCCCCCTTATAAAAGGGGGCTCCCAGATTCCAATAAGCCCCCGCCCGCAGACCCCGACAACCAACGGCCAGGGTTGTCGGGAAGAGGCCCTTGTCCTCATCAACATGGGGACAAGGTGCTTTGGGGTGGGGGGGCCGCGCGGCCCCCCTTTCCCCAGGGCACCCCCCATGTTGAGGGCACGCGGCCTGGTACGGCTCAGGAGGGGGGGGGCGCTCGTTCGTCCCCACCCCTTTCCTGGCCGGCCGGGCTGCGTGCTCGGATAAGGGTCTGAGATGGATTTGGGGGGGACCCCCACGCCGTTTTTCGTGGGGATTCCCTTTAAATCCTTGCCAGGTGACGGAGCTAGCGCGGCGGCATTTACTGCCTACGCTAGCTACGTAACCTGAAGTCACGTGCTAAATGAACGGACTTGCCAATGAGCGGCAAGTCCGTTCATTTCTAAAAGTCCGGCGGACTAGCCTACTAACGGTGGGATTGTCCGCTGGACTGCCAAGTCCAGCGGATAATTTTAAAACAAAACTTAAAACCTAGTCCGCCGGACTTTTGGCGCCAAAAAGTCGGCCAACGCCCACACACGAGGGGATTGTCCGCTGGACTTGAGTCCAGAGGATAATCCCGCGGGATTGTCCCTTTGTGTGTACGCGGCATTAGAATGACTTCCGGTCTGTCCTCCCGTGGGAGTAGGCGTGGTTTCGGCTGTCCCCCGGCTCCGCAAAGACCCCTGGGAAATGTTTTGCATTGTTCCCATGAAGCCACGGGGGACGCCGTCAGCACGAAATCTCGCGAGATTTCGGCCACATCTTCCGAAATCTCGCGAGATGTCGGAGAACGTGAGATCGGCGCAAATACAGCGGTGCATTCTGGGCCAGCAACCAGGAAGAAAGGGGCCTGTGTGGTTTCAGATGCCCACAGGCAAGATGGAAGCCATCTGGATCATTTTGTATAAGTTTTAATTGGGGAAGAAAACCTGCAGCAGTTACATGGAAAAATGGAACACGTGAGTAATGCATTTACAGCTCATAATCATGCACAATGTACAAAGAAAAAAAAAACCTAGGAGGCAGTGTTAAACCGCTTTAAAGTATACATAACCACATCAATAGGCAAGGATGTCAGCGCTACAATTGTCTAAATACAGACTTTTTCTAAATAATTTTTATAATTAGAAAACCATTTGTCAACGCCCACCTATAACATCCATGGCCCACTCACCTTCCTCAGTGAGGTGTGTTAGCATTTGAGAAATGTGTCAGTTAGCATAGAAAAAGGTTTCAGATGGAATGCCAGACCAAGACGTGACTAAGTGAAATGTTATTGTCAACGTAGGGCTGGAGGCACAACTGCGGGCCACTCCTACTGATGTGTGCAAGCCAAAAATGTATTCTACAATGACGTTATCTTAAAGAAAGACAGAGCTTTTCTATCCAAACTACATTATTATGCGGAAGCTGAAAAGGTTCAAATTCATGAAAACAAAATTGCTCCCTTTATAGATCAGAGAGAGAGACAGATCTGCTGAACATCGTTCTCTCTGCCGGGATGGGAACGCTGACGGCACTCATCCTGATAACCACAGGTAAGTGGCTCATCCTAAACATCTGCACTCACCCAAGTCCTCACAGAGAGCTGCCAAAAACAAAAAGTTAAACAAAGACAATTGAGGCCACAGACAGCTGCCCATTTAATATCTGGGAATGTTCTGTCTAAACTTTTTTGCTGACCGGAAGCTCCTGAGATAATTGTAATCAGGGAGGAGTGGAGAGATTTCAGATAAAATCATTTTGCTGCAAAATTACTGATTCTGCTGTTGGTGAAGTTTTGCCGAAATTGGAATTTGTCCCACCAAGCTGCTCAGGCAAAAGTTGGTTGAAGATAAGACATTCTACTGCTTTCTTTTATTTATTTAAAAGATTTGAAGATCCAGGAGATCATTGTAACTTGAGAAGAACAAAGTGATTTAGATAGATTGAATTACTATAGAATTACCAATTTCGCTCAGGATATTTTACCAAAGTGGGAGCTCTCAAATTCAAGTCTTGATCCGCTTAGATAATACTTGCTAGAACGTAAGATAATACTCTTTCCATTTATTTAGACTGTGCCTCGTTTTTGTAATGTTTTTTTTACATTGTTGTTTTGTATTTGTTTTTTGGCATAAGGACATGTGCAGGATAGTTAAACTTCACATTTTAAATTGACTACAAATTTGTTTTGCTAGAGTGAAAATTTCACAGAAACAAGTCATTTTCACTGAACTCTAAAGCCTCGCACACACGGTACGATGGTTGGCCAACCGAGCGTCTGATTTTTGTCAAAAGGGCGTGTGCCAGGATCTTGCCCTGCATACTAACGGTACATGATTGTCGTGCCACAAACACGAACGTAGTGACGTACTACGAGGAGTTTCAGCTCTTGAGTGCCACACTTTGGGCCCCTTCTGCTAATTTCGTGTTTGGTGAGCATTGATTCCGAGCATGTGTGTTTGTACTCTCGACTTTTGTGTGATGGATTTGTGTACTGAGCATCCGAAAATCAGATGTGGATCCGTTGTCCGCCGAAAATGTATTAGCCTGTCATCCAACATTTGTTGGCAGAAAATTGGAAAACATTTGTCAAAAGGAGCGTACTAACGGTAAGATTTTAGGACAACAGTCTGTCAACAGGCAATCCCCTTCCAACAATCGAACCGTGTGTACGAGGCTTAACCACTTACGGACCGCCCACCGCAGTTTTATGTCGGCTGTTTGAAGGAGGATATCGTTGTTATGGCCGCAGCTAGCTGCCATAACCCCGGTATCCTCGTCTTTAGCGGGCGGTCCGCTACAAGATAACAGTGGTAGCATTTGGGGCACAGTGGCTGCGTTTGATGGGCACAGTGGCTGCGTTTGATGGGCACAGTGGCTACGTTTGATGGGCAAAGTGGCAGCGTTTGATGGGCAAAGTGACAGCGTTTGATGGGCAAAGTGACAGCGTTTGATGGGCAAAGTGACAGCGTTTGATGGGCACAGTGGCAGCGTTTGATGGGCACAGTGGCAGCGTTTGATGGCACAGTGGCAACGTTTGATGGGCACAGTTAGGCTGCAATTTATGGTTTTTTTTTTTCCGAATTTTTCAGTTTGTTTGCACCACCCCAAAAATTTTAAGCACCAGCCGCCACTGGTTTAAAGGGATGAAGTGGCAACCCTAGTTATATCCTGTGTATTCCTGTATGCTATGTGTTAGCATTACCTGTGTCTGCAGTCTAATTCAGAGTCCCCCAATGTATTTCTAATCTGTTTCCTGTTCAGTATCCTCCAGTGTATTTCTAGTTCTTGGTGTCCCCATCCACTTCTACCTGTTTCTAGAGATTCCTGTTTTGTCTCATAGTATTCACTTCTAGTTTTCCTGTGTGTCTCTGTGCACCTGTCAGCTATAGCCTGCACAGGTGCGTTCTCTGAGCAAACCACACAATGTGCAAGCTGCATAAAGGCTTCACAATCCCATGTGAAAATTTAAAAAAGCCCCTGTAAGCAAGTGGTTAAAAATGGAATGAAATCCTCACGCGGAAATACAAAAGTAACAAAAAATGATGCTATGCTGCAAAAAATAAAAAAAAACCTCTAGAGGTGCTAAGTTGCAATTGTGGGGAATCCCCTTAATAGGGAGAACATTTAAATAAGATAGTAAATAAATCCAAAAACAGTATACAGATATGCTATAAAAGTAAAAAAAATCAAGTGTGAACATACAGTAACTCACAAAAGCGAGTACACCCCCTCACATTTTTGTAAATACTTTATTCTATCTTTTCATGTGACAACACTGAAGAAATGACACTTGTCTACAATGTAAAGTAGTGAGTGTACAGCTTGTATAACAGTGTAAATTTGCTGTCCCCTCAAAATAACTCAACACACAGCCATTAATGTTTAAACCGCTGGCAACAAAAGAGAGCACACCCCTAAGTGAAAATGTCCAAATTGGGCCCAAAGTGTTAATATTTGTGTGGCCACCATTATTTTCCAGCACTGCCTTAACCCTCTTGGGCATGGAGTTCACCAGAGCTTCACAGGTTGTCACTGGAGTCCTCTTCCCCTCCTCCATGACGACATCACGGAGCTGATGGATTTTAGAGACCTTGCACTCCTCCACCTTCTGTTTGAGGATGCCCCACAGATGCTCAATAGGGTTTAGGTCTGGAGACATGCTTGGCCAGTCCTTTACCTTTACCCTCAGCTACTTTAGAAAGGCAGTGGTGGTCTTGGAGGTTTGTTTGGGGTCTTTATCATGTTGAAACACTGCCCTGCGGCCCAGTCTCTGAAGGGAGGGGATCATGCTCTGCTTCAGTATGTCACAGTGCATGTTGGCATTCATGGTTCCCTCAATTAACTGTAGCTCCCCAGTGCCGGCAGCACTCATGCAGCCCCAGACCATGACACTCCCACCACCATGCTTGATTGTAGGCAAAACACACTTGTCTTTGTACTCCTCACCTGGTTGCCCCCACACACGCTTGACACCGTCTGAACCAAAGAAGTTTATCTTGGTCTCAACAGACCAAAGGGCATGGTTCCAGTAATCCATGTCCTTAGTCTGCTTGTCTTCAGCAACTGTTTGTGGGCTTTCTTGTGCATCATCTTTAGAAGAGGCTTCCTTCTGGGATGACAGCCATGCAGACCAATTTGATGCAGTGTGCGGCGTATGGTCTGAGCACTGACAGGCGGACCCCCCACCCCCACCCCTTCAACCTCTGCAGCAATGCTGGCAGCACTCATACGTCTATTTTCCAAAGACAACCTCTGGATATGATGCTGAGCACGTGCACTCAACTTCTTTGGTCGAACATGATGAGGCCTGTTCTGAGTGGAACCTGTCCTGTTAAACCTCTGTATGGTCTTGGCCACTGTGCTGCAGCTCAGTTTCAGGGTTTTGGCAATCTTCTTATAGCCTAGGCCATTTTTATGTAGAGCAACAATTCTTTTTTCCAGATCCTCAGAGAGTTCTTTGCCATGAGGTGCCATGTTGAACTTCCAGTGACCAGTATGAGAGAGTGAGAGTGATAACACAAAATTTAACACACCTGTTCCCCATTCACACCTGAGACCTTGTAACACTAACGAGTCACATGACACCGGGGAGGGAAAATGGCTACTTGGGCCCAATTTGGACATTTTCACTTCACAGGGGTGTACTGACTTTTGTTGCCAGCGGTTTAGACATTAATGGCTGTGTGTTGAGTTATTTTGAGGGGACAGTAAATTTACACTGTTATACAAGCTGTACACTCACTACGTTACATTGTAGCAAAGTGTAATTTCTTCAGTGTTGTCACAAAATATTTACAAAAATGTGAGGGGTGTACTCACTTTTGTGAGATACTGCATAATGCAAGAGTCACATGTACAAGGACTTTCACGCAATGGGTCCATGGCCCAACTTTGGGGGGTTGTCCAGGTAAAAAGGTGTCCTGGATTTTGTCAAGAATGGGGTGGATTTAGTTGGGCCATTTGCCTTCAGTAAATCCACCCCATTCTTGACAAAACCAAGGACACTTTTTTATCTGGACAGCCCCCCAAAGACGGGCCACCCTAACATACTGACCATTCCCTGATTTATGGTCATTCTCAATGCTAATATGAAACCAAGCCTGTGTCTCTTACATTGGGTAGGGTCTGGTGATTAGGTAGTTAAAAATAAGTAGGTAAAAAAAAAAAACAGATGACATTTGCAGAAAAGGTGCCCAAGGGAGAGTTGACTTTGTCTTTGGCTTAGATCCATGACACCATTACGTGAAAGTCATTGTATACGTGACTTTTGGATTTTAGTTTCTTGTAAATTTTTAGATTTTTTTTTTTTTTTTATATATAGCTTTGTAAAGTTTCCATCCAGTGTCTGTCTGTATATTAGGAAATATATCACAAAATCCTCATGAACCAATCCTGACATTATAGAACAGGCACAATAAAACACAGTCACTTCCTAGTAGGGGTAAGCAGAGTCATTTCATCAAAACTGATTTAGTTATGTGAAATTTTAATTTAAATTTTTGGGCTTCTTGGGTGAAATAGTTGAGCCAGCGAAAATCGGATTGCCTCTTGGGGGAATCAGGACAGGGCTATCAAACTGGAGCGGTGAGCTGGCAGGATGCCAAAAAAAGTCCTGCAAGCAGCATCTTTGAGGCGCTTTAGGAGCAGTGTTGGTCATCTTACTTTAAAAAAATAATTAGTTAAGTTACAAATTACTTCTCCCAAAAAGTAATTGCGTTAGTAACTCAGTTACTACATTGGAAAAGTAATTAGTTACGCAGCAAAGTAACTGACTTTTTTTTTAATATTCTATACGTGTAACTAAGGGGCGGGTCTAGTATTACTGTAACCAAGGGGCGCATTTATTATTATTGTTATATATCGTGTAACCAAGGGGCTGCTCTATTATTACTCTAACCAAGGGGCAGATCTGTTATAGCGTGTAAGCAAGGGGCGGGTCTATTATTATTATATGGTGTAAGGGGCGGATGGCTACAGAAGAGGGCGAATGTTAAATTAATGGGCAGAGCTCGATATATAACAATAATAATAAATGCGCCCCTTGGTTACAGTAATACTAGACCCGCCCCTTAGTTACACGATAGACGCCCCTTGCAGAGTAGCACGAGCATCGGGAGCGTGCGGCATCGCCTCGTACAATTACATGTTAACTGCGCCTGCGCGGTGTAGAGCTCACTCAGAGCTGTTTAGGTTCGGCAATTTTCGGAAGCTCCGTAGTCCTTCGTACTGCGCAAGCGATGCGCCTGCGCAGTACAGGGGGGTCCTTGTCCGGCAGGGGAACTTTTTCGGCAGGACACTGGAATTACACTACTGCCATCTAGTGGCGGTATATGTAATTGCAGTAACGCCGCCCAAGTAATGGGAACTGAGTTAGCATGAGGGGAAAAGTAATCAGTTAGATTACTCGTTACCTTCTAAAGTAACTGCGTTAGGTAACTCAGTTTATTTTAACTCAGTTACTTACATCACTGTTTAGGAGTGGTGTATACACCGCTCCTACAGCACCCCTGCCCATTGAAATCAATGAGCAGGGGCGCCGAAGCGCCAGCAAAGTTCCGCTGCAGCGCTCCGATAGCGGGCGAAAAGTGTCGCTAAAACGACAGTAAAGCCCTGCTAAAAAATAGCGCTTTACCGCCGACGCCCCCAACGCCCCAGTGTGAAAGTGCCCTTAGTGTGTCCCTAGGGGGTTCTTGCTAACTGTGTGGAGGTTGGATTTACTAGATGAATAGAGTGCTCTATGTTCCTGGTTAGCAGGAACACAAGATCACTCTGTTTATCTCTTGTCCTTGTTTACATACAGTACCTCCCACCGATATTGTGTTTCCACAGCTGCTGCGAGGCTGTGCTTCTCGCGCTGGCCATTAGGGGCGGCGAGCCGTAGGAGCGACAGAGATCGGCGCTGGCTCCCACAACGGGGCTCGCAGGTATCAATCTTGCCGCTAACAGCGGCAAGATTGACACAATATCGGCAGCACCTACTGTAGGCAGACCACCATTCTATTTCTGTGGCAAGCGATCGCGGATGGCCGGCGGACATTGCTGATTGGCTCCCCCTCTGTCTGATCAGGACTGTATAATACGTTAAATATAGTTCTGTAAGCAACATCTTATTTTCTGGCAGTGCCCCTCCCGAGGCTAGACTCTGGATCCGCCCCTGTATGTAAACCTAATAAAAGCTCTTTAACAATAAATATACAAGTACAACAAAATAACACACATAGAGTTATTATAGGTTGGCTGAGATGTCAAGTTTGTCACAGTTTTGAATGTAAAAAGTTGTCAAATGGTCAACAGCTCAATGACAGCTTACAGCAGAGTAAACACGGTAAAAACCTTGAAGTGAGACAAATGTGGCAGAGCGAGGCTCTGTCCCTATGAAAATGGGGTTAAAGTGGACACAGAGTCTTCATATCGGTGGATTGCAGAGCTACAGAGCGTAAATTTGAAACAAATTGGCAGTTTTCTCCGGACCTTGCTATTTCTGGAAGGGGTTCTGTAGTTTGGAGATCCTTCAGAGTCTTGGGTGGAACGGGATCACCAACCCTGTGTCTGGGTCTTGTGGACAGCCAGCAGGCAGGGGCGGACTGACCATTCGGCCACTCGGGCACTACCCGAGGGCCCCGGGCCACTAGGGGGCCCCATCAGGGTTGCCAGCCTCATTAAAACCAGGGACAGTATGTGAAAATCTGTTTTTTTTTTTTACATCTGTCTCTGAAATGTCCCTTACTGACATCCTTTTGGTCTAAAAATCTAGAGATTATAGCTGCCCCACCTCTCCAGTACCTTCTCAGCCAATAGAAACATGTCTGTGTATACTGTGTGTACATGTATGTGTATACTGTGTGAGTGTATACTGTGTGGCCCCATAATCTCTGATTGTCTGGGGGCCCCATAATCTCCTATTGCCCGGGGGCCCCATGAGTTGTCAGTCCACCCCTGCCAGCAGGGTGTGTGCCCAGGTCCACAAAGCCCATATAACGAGGGGCTGGTGAGAGCAGAAGTAAGAGGAAGGTAGAGCAGTGGCTGCTAGTGAGTGTCTATGTGTGAGCATTGATGCTGTGTGCATTAAGAAGCTCAAAGCGGTGTTTGCATTGAAGGGCTTCAAAGCTGTGTGTGTCCAAGGAGCCAGAAGCTGTGTGCATTGAGGGGCTTGAAGCTGTGTGTGTCCAAGGAGCCAGAAGCTGTGTGCATTGAGGGACTTGAAGCTGTGTGCGTTTAAGAAGCCTAAAGACTGTATGCACCCAAGACCATGGGCATAGAAGATCTGGTGGTTGAGGTACCAGTACCTATAGCAGTAGTGCTGTTAAAGAGTAGCCAGGTGGGCTTGCATTTTCAGTTTTGTTTGAATGACATCTAATCCCCTGCGTGGGATTCCTTAGTGTATTTATGGACCGTTTTGTTTCTTTGTTCATTTAATAAACGTGGGC
The DNA here is from genome assembly GCA_028564925.1 of Lithobates sylvaticus. Lineage (NCBI taxonomy): Eukaryota > Metazoa > Chordata > Amphibia > Anura > Ranidae > Lithobates > Lithobates sylvaticus. The sequence goes on along the minus strand of CM053031.1, from coordinate 301,501,020 downwards.
TACCAGGCCCTTAACCGCTTCCCGACAGGCGCACGATGATGTATGTTGACAGAATGGCACGGACAGGCAAAAGGGCGTACAGGTACGTCCCCTTTAAGATGCCGCCGTGCCATTGAGCGCGCGCCCATCGGGACGCCCGTGAGTCCAGTCGCGGGTCCTGCGGACCTGATCGCCGTGGGGTTACCTGCGATCGTCTCACGGGAAGGCTGAACGGGGAGATGCGAAAATAAACAGCACCTCCCCGTTCTGCCTAGCAACTAGTGATGCTGATCTCTGCTCCCTGTGATTGGAGCAGAGATCAGCATTCACTAGCTCACAGCCACGCCCCCCCCCCCCCACAGTTAGAAAAACACCTCTAGGAACATATAACCACTACACTGCCACCTAGTGGTTAACCCCTTCACTGCCAGTTACACAGGAATCCGTGCATTTAAATAGCACTTATTGCTATGACAATGGTCCCAAAAAATGTGTCAAAAAATGTCCGATGTGTCCGCCATAATGTCGCAGTCACAATAAAAATCGCTGCCATTACTAGTAAAATAAAAAAATTATTAATAAAAAAATGCTATAAAACTATTCCCTATTTTGTAAACGCTATAACTTCTGCTCAAACCAATCAATAATCGCTTATTGCGATATTTTTTTTTTTTTTACCAAAGATATGTAGAAGAATACGTATCGGCCTAAACTGAGGAAAAAAAATATTTTTATATATTTTTTGGGGATATTTATTATAGCAAAAAGTAAAAAAAAATTATTTATTTTCAAAATTGTCGCTCTTTTTTTGTTTATAGCGCAAAAAATTAAAAACGCAGAGGTGATCAAATACCACCAAAAGGAAGCTCTATTTGTGGGGGAAAAAGGACGTAAATTTTGTTTGGGAGCCACGTCGCACGACCGCACAATTGGCAGTTAAAGCGACGCAGTGCCGAATCGCAAAAAGTGGTCTGGTCTTAAAGAGGAGGGCCCACAAAAAAAAAAAATAAAAGTCAGCAGCTACAAATTACTGCAGCTGCTGACTTTTAATAATCGGACACTTACCTGTCCCAGGGTCCAGCGATGCGGGGGAACGAGCCCCCCCTCGTTCCCCGCTCCGCTCGCGGCACCGGCATTCTTAATGTGGGAACACGGCTGTGGCTTCACAGCCGGGCACCCACTGCGCATGCGTGAGCGGTGATTCGACGCTCACTCATCTGGGACACATGACAGGTCCCAGATGACTGTGCGGCGCCTAGGAGAAGTGACATTTAGCCCGGGCAATGAAGGTGGCAGACTACGAGGGACCCCCTAGCAACAGCCATTTAGAGGTGAGTAAAAACATTTTTTTTTTTTCCAATTATTTATTTATTTATTTTTTTATGATTTTTAAGCCACATTTTTTTTTTTGGGTGGCAACACCCCTTTAAGCCAGCAAAATGGTCCGGGGCTGAAAGTGGTTAACTATAAACGCCTGTCTGATGTGGACTCACTACAGAAAAACGCAGCAATCACTGAGCTGAACAATCCCCTATGCCACACACAGGAAAGCTCATCATTGAGCCAGATAATGATCTGCACATCACAGGTAACTGGAGACATTTAGAAGTCAAAGCTAATTGCTGTGTAAATACAACAAAGGGAAGCTGGAGAAGCTTATCTAGATATACTGTACCAACAAAAGCCTCTGTGTTACCTGTTGTGCATTTGACATCGCAATACTTACACCTGGCACGGTGACAAGCTTCATACTCGCTTAACATCTCAGCCTATAGGCTATTCAGTCCTTCTGTCTCGTTCTAAGGAATCCCCCGTACTGATTCATTGATGCTGCCCAACACATTTGGGTGCCATTTTTCTATTCCATTTGAATTCATGTAAAAACTCCTCCTCCACTCTAATGAAGGGGCATGGACCCCAAAACATGTTGGTTTAGTAGAGTTACTGCATCACCCTACACACAGAATCATCATGATTAGACATGTGCAATTTGTTTCTTTTTTTTTCGTTTTTCGTTTTTTTTTTTCGTTATATTCGTTCATTCGTTATCGTACGAATGAACAAACGATTTGCTAAAAATTTTAACGAATCATTCGAATCGAACGAATACGAAAAACAACGAAAATCCGAAATAACCAAATTAGAAACAACGAAACTACGAAAGAAGAAAATCCAAAAAACGAAAACAGGAACAACAAAAAATCAAAATGAACAAAAAAAAATTCGTACATTCGTAACTTTTTTTTTTTGATTCGTAATTTTCCGTCTCTCTTACAATGGCGCTGCTTAACGTGCTTCGAATGGATTGACCGAAAAAATTTGTACATTTTTAACTTTTTTTTTCGATTCGCAATTTTCCGTGTCTCTTACAATGTAATAATAGCATACACATTACATAACATTATGAATTATGCTCCGATTACGAATCTACGAAAACAATGTTACGAAAGTACGAATAAATCAATCTACCGAAAGTACGAATGTAACTAAATCTACGAAAATACGAATGCGTCCGAATTTCGAATAAATGAAAATCAAACTAACAGAAAAACGAATCAACGAAAAAATAACTCTTACGAAAATATGAATCGTTACGAATACGAACACCGAAGACTTACGAATCGTTACGAATCAACGGAAACGAAAAAAAAAAACGAAACGAAAATAAACACATTTTTTTGTTGTGCACATGTCTAATCATGATCTTCCTGATCCAGCTTAGGATATTTCTTAAGTCTCTATCCTCGTGGTTTCTCCAGTGTCCACGCCAGACTTTCCAACTTCCAGACCTTGGGCTAGCACCAAACCAAAAGACCAGAAGGACAGGGGATACCACGTCCTATCACTAAAGATCTAATTGAAGAAAAAAAACATACATGGACTTTCTCAGTAGCCCATAAACACATACAAAAATGTAATCCAAAATAGAATATTTTTTTTTTTTACACTAATCAAGCTAAAAATCGCAAATACATTATTAACCACTTAAACACCTTCCTGCCCAGACCAATTTTGAGCTTTCAGCTCTGTCGCACTTGCTACACTGTACCCAAATTAAAATTTTCTAATTTTTTCCCCACAAATAGAGCTTTCTTTTGGTGGTATTTGATCACCTCTACGGTTTTTATTTTTTGCTAAACAAATAAAAAAAGACCGAAAATTTTGAAAAAAAATATGTTTTTTTGTTTTTTGTTTCAGTTTCAAAACTTTCTAAATAAGTAAGTTTTCTCCTTCACTGATGGTGCTGCACAGACGGGCACTGATAATGCGGCACTGATGGGCACCGATGAGGTGGCACCAATAAGGTGGCACTGATGAGGTGGCATTGATGGGCACTGATATGTGGCACTGATGGGCAATGATAGGTGGCACTGATGGGCGACATGGATGGGCACTGATAGGTGGCACAAATTGGCACTGATAGCTGGCATGGATTGGTATGGATAGGCAGCATGGATGGGCATGGATAGGCGGCATGGATGGGCACTGATAGGTGGCACAGATGGGCACTGACGGGTGGCACGGATTGGCACTGATAGGCAGCATTGTATTGTATCATTTTGTACTGATGGATGCCAATAAGTGCCAAACAATAATGCATGCCAATCAGTGGCGCCCATTGTGGGCACTGTTTGGTATCCACTGTGGGCACTGATTGGCATCCATTGTGGGCACTGACTGGCATCCCTGGTGGTCTAGGGTGGCATACCTGGTGCTGGGCATCCCTGGTGGTCTGGTGGAGTCCCTGGTGGTCCAGTGTGGGCATCCTCAGGGGGCTCTCCTCTACTCGCGTCTGACATCGCAATAAGCATTGATTGGTTTGCGCAAAAGTCATAGCGTCTACAAAATAGGGGATAGATTTATGGCATTTTTATCAATATATTTTTTTTTTTACTAGTAATGGTGGCGATCAGCGATTTTTATCGTGACTGCGACATTATCGTGGACACATCGGACACTTTTGGTGCTATTTTGGGACCATTCACATTTATACAGTGATCAGTGCGATTAAAAATGCACTGATTACTGTGTAAATTTGACTGGCAGTGAATGGGTTAACCAGGAGTGGGTGCTGCAGGGGTTAAGTGTGTCCTGGGGAGTGATTCTAACTGGGGGGGCGTGGCTACGTGTGACACGACACTGATCACCGCTCCCGATTACAGGGAGTTGTGATCAGTGTCAGTGTCATAAGGCAGAATGGGGAAATGCTTGTTTACATTAGAATCTCCCCGTTCTTCCTCAACGTGAGACGATCGCAGGTTTCCCCGGCGGACATTGAGTCTGCGTGACCCGCGATCACACTCGCCCGCAAGCCTCTTCCTAAAGGGTAACGTACAGGTATGTTAATCTGCCTGTACGTGCCCTTCTGCCGCAGTATATCTGCGGAAAGTGGCCGGCAAATTGTTAAAGTTCATGTGCATGTAAAGGCAGGTGTCCCAATACTTTTGGTAATTCAGTATACGTACGGTTTTCTTAACACATGTCAAAGTTGAAAAATTGTGCTTAGGCATTAAGAGGTAAAACATTGCTTGGCGGACATAAAAAAAAATGTTGGGCTTGATGTTAAATATACGTGGTTGAAATGTGTGTCATCGGAATAAACCCTGAGGGTTTTTTATACCCTGTAAGATATCATACCAAAAATCCGAAAGGCCGAAAATTCGGAATTCTGAAAAAAATCGTAAATTCGGAAATTTGGAGATTCGGAAATCCGAAATTCGGAAATTCGGAAATTCGGAAATCCGAAAATACGAAATTCGGAAATTCAGAAATTTTGTCAGTGCACATGTCTACAGTGCACCTTCATGTTACCTGCACTGAGGCATAGAATTCTGTTTATTACCTGCGGGTTTGGTGTGCTTTCATAAAGTGCACCACACCTGCAGGATATAATGTATATATATTTTATTGTGGAAGCTGTATTAATGTAAAATATTTTTCTTCTGTCAGTTGGCAATGCTCTCAGTGCTTCAGATTTTTCAGTGTGCGGTTCCCCGTTGGTGTCCAGTCGGATAGTTGGCGGTAAGGATGCGTTGGATGGGGAGTGGCCCTGGCAGGTCGCTGTTAGAGATAATGAATTTGATGGAGAATATTTATGTGGGGGCTCCCTGATCTCACAGAAGTGGGTTATGACCGCAGCACATTGCATCCACACGTGAGTTTATTATGTTTATAAATGTATATAAATGTTTCCAAGTATCAGTCATTGGCATGTAGACTGATACATTGTCCATCTACTATAAATGTCTACTGTCAAGGGTCAAGGATGTCAAGGGCACATCATTGATCATCACTGATTGGTTTACATCACAAAAGAGCCCCTGAAGATAGATGGATACTATAGATAGATAGACAGATAGACATATAGACAGATAGACAGACAGACAGACAGACAGACAGACAGATAGATAGATACTATAGATAGATAGACAGACAGATAGGTAGGTACAATGCCAAGGTAAGGTCATTTAGCACCCAAGGCAAAGATGCCAAACAGCGATCCCCCCAAAATGTATGAGCATTATGTGTCAGCAAATATCCCCTCCCCTACAAAAAAATAAATTGAGCACTAATCTTCACATTTGCCCCCTAAGCATGAATTCCCCTTGCAAACCAAAATTCTCCCCAAACAAAAAAATCCCCCTCTTCCTGTACAAATCCCCCTCCACCCAAGCCCAAATCCTCTCCCTCCCCAAATCACCCCCTCCTAGCTCAAATCTTCTCACCCTCAAATTTCCCCTCTAAGCACAAATCCCCTTAATCATCTCTTCTGATACAAATCCCTCTTTCAAACAGAAATCTAATCTCCTATTACTAATTCCTATCTTCAAATCACCCATTCTAGGACAGCCCCCCACAATCCCCACTGCACCCAGGGCAGCCGCCCCTCCTGCCCACCTCTTGCCCCGGCCCTGGATAGATAGATAGATAGATAGATAGATAGATAGATAGATAGATAGATAGATAGATAGATAGATAGATAGATAGATAGATAGATAGATAGATAGATAGATAGATAGATAGATTGTTGGGAAAATTTCATCTAGCGCCCAGGGCAAAGATGCCGAATGGCAACCCCCCAAAATTTATGAGCATTATGTGTCAGCAAAAATCCCCTCCCCCTACAAAAAAAAAGTGAGCACTAATTTTCACGCTTACCCCCTAACCATAAATTCTCTTTGCAAACCAATATTCTCCCAAAACAAAAAATCCCCCTCTTCCAGTACAAATCCACCCCCCAGCCCAAATCCTCTCCCTCCCCAAATCACCCCCTCCCAGCACAAATCTTCTCACCCTGAAATTTCCCCTCTAAGCATGAATCTCTTCCCCCTCTCCAAATCCCCCTCTCCTAGATCTCATCCCCCCCAAATCATACCCTCAAATCCCCACCAGCACAAATCCCCCCCTCAATTATCCCTACTGATACAAATCCCTCTTCCAGAAATCCACTCTTCTAGTACTAGTTCCCCTCTTCAAATCAGCCATTCTAGGACACTCTCCCAAAATCCCCACCACACCCAGGGCAGCCACCCCTCCTGCCCACCTATTGTACTGGCCCTGGATAGATAGATAGATGTAATTATTCCACTTCTATACATTATGCATGGCTCCTGCAGAAACGGGGGACGAACGGACTAAACTGAACTGTTGGCTCCTCCCTTACTGTCATGGACCCACCTCCAGCCTGAGACTGGACATGAAAGAGTAGCAGCTCATCTCTCTGTCATTTTGCTCTCTCCTATCAGAATGATCCATGTCAGAACATGAACTGATTGGCTGGCTCCTTGTGCTGCTTCTCCGTTCCCCAGAGTTCTGCTGTACAAGGCCTGTAAAAGGCTGAAACAAAGTCAGTTTCAGGAGCTTACACTGCTTGCATTAAAAATGCATGTAATGATGTATTAATGAAGACAGATCTGTGTTATGTTAGAGCTTTCATCTCTAACTTGTTTAAATATTTGTATGTTGTTCTTTTCAATCTTTTAGTCTTTTAGTTCTTTCGTCCACTTCTGAGCCATCAATAGAGATTACTGCAACTTAGCCTCACAGTAAACTCTGATGATCCTGCCTAAGTTCATACCATTGGACTTGTGTACATACAGTCCATTCATAGAGAACACATTATGAAATGTTGTATTTCATTCATTAGGTTCTGAAGTTCATTGATAGTAATGATGTTGCATTGCCTTCTGCAGTAGATGGGTCCTCATTTATACATGTTATGTTTTGATTTCTTTCTGCAGACCTATCCAGCTATCAAATTATAAAATATATTTGGGCATGTACCAGCTGGGTGTGATCAGCCCTCATACAGTCGTTGCCACTGTAAGCAATATCATTGTCAATAGTAATTTTACAAGTGCTGGAAGCCCTGGAGACATCGCCCTGATACAGCTGGCCACACCTGTCAACTATACTCAGTACATCATGCCAATCTGTCTGCCATCTTCTACCACCACCTTCCCCTGTGGTACGGAGTGCTGGGTGACTGGCTGGGGTACAAGATCTTCTGGAGGTGAGTCCATGAAATAAGCGAACGTGACTTCACTCATTTTCCATACTAAGAAATCAAGCCTGTCACTTACACCCAATATGTCATGTTACATATGAATGGCCAATTCATATAGAGTTTGTTAAATTCTGTTAGAAATCCATTAAACCGAAACTCAGCAGTGAATCCTTTTGAAGTCTCTGGAGAAGAGGGAAGGTGGGCAAGGGGGCAGAAGGTCTTTTTAATGTGACTTTAAGGGTAATATGGAAAAAGCACCAATCCTTTCAATTACAAGCATGGGAGTGGGGGTGACCATCGAACATGAGCTCAACCCAAATCGTCGTGGTTTGGGAATGAATCACCTTCACTGCTATAGCAACCAGTTACCAATATTTCATTTCCTGGCATCTAAACTGTGGTCTTGTGGCTTAGAAGGGTCAATAATGAGAGTTGTCTTATGTTCCAGCCCCTTCTCTATAAAGTCAGGGTCCCCAGCAGCGATTTGTCCGTGTGTGTTGGAGAGATCTGGAGTAGATAGGGAAGATAGGGAAAGTTGACAGAGTGCTACTCTACTCTGTTGGTGTTTTTAGGGTTGGGGTTTGTGATTTATGTCTATTTTGTTTGAGATAGACTATATTTTATTCTAATATAATTTTGCTTGGATCTTTATCTCAGGAATAGCAGTGTGACCTTGTTCTGACACAGGCAAAGCTGCCCTTTGTTTGCAACACCTCACTGAATACTATTGTTAAGTACACCAAAGCACCATATCCTTAATCCCCCATTTTACCATAGCTGCTGATAAAGTTGGGTATTCCCCTGTATTCATAATGCCAGGCAGGCCTGAAGGGAGAGGCAGATGAAATGTATGCACAGCTAGTAGAGGGTAATCGGGTTCTGTAGCTGGAAATAAAATAGTGCGCCAAAATCAGATGATTCAATCTATAAAGTGAGGACTTTTGGGTGTGCAGGCTGGATCACCAGTCTATACTTACACAGTACTCTCTAATTTTTACATACTGTACATCATATCTGCATAAAATGTTCCAGATTTTCTTCTGTGAAATCATACACTACCATATAATATTATACTAAAGCTACTAACGTGGTGTGCATTGAGTTTCTGTAATAATTCTGGCTTTTTTCCTGTAAAATAATACATTCTAAGTTCAATGTATTGATAAAAGCTTGCCTTGTGCTTCTCTCTGAAACTGTTGCCTGTTTAACCTGATTACATATTGTGCTACAAGTCCACAATATCTGTGTCTCTTTTATGTAAATAAATAATACACTGTAATTTTGATTTCTAGATCAATATCTGCCTGGTTTCTCCCTCTCATACAGTGGCCTACTAAAGCTGCTTTTATACTGTGCATGATGTCTTTAAAATATTCATGGTTATTTGCTCTAAAATAATGATCTCTATATTTTTTTTCATGATAAAATTTGCCTGATCTCTCCCTATTAAATTGTGGCCTAACAAAGCTGTTTATATACTGTACATTGGCTGCACAGTAATTATTACTATTGCTAGATTTCATTGAGTTTGTACAATATGTCTGACTCTTGTCTCTGAAAAAAAAACACACTTAAGTTTTTATTTTACAATAAAACATGTCTTGTTCCCCCCTCTTAAATTACAGCCTAATGTATCTGTTTGCATACTGTGCATCAACTGCAGAATTATTTTGGAAAATAAAATATTTGGAATTGTTTGCAAAACAATACTCATTTCTGAGCAGATGGCTTTATCTTGCAAGGAACCCATTGTTTTCATTTTTTGTTTTCTGCTTGTATAACCTCTGCCTCTCCCTCTAGGCCTGCCATACATTAATTTAGGCTATTGCTCAAATTTAATGGCAGCAATGGCAATAAATACTGAATGTGCTACTATGGCTCATAATACTTCACTGCACAATGCTAAAAATGAAACTTAAAGTGCTAAATTCCTTTGAAAAACATGCTTGGGCACACACGGCACACTCTAAATCCTTCCCCAAGTCTCTCACCAACAGGCTTAAGGACTTTCAATTGATAGATACTTGAAGGGCTCACAATATTAGGGCCAAGGAGTACACATTTTACTGACATCCCCATAACAGCTATGCTAGACTGGGCTACATTTTTTTTCAACCCCTATATTCCTAGCTAACTCTACCGCTGCTTCTATCCATAACTGTGTATGGTCTGACCACCAAATTACCTCCTTGTCACTGAGTTTATCAAGCTTGCACCCACTCCATACACTTGGAGACTGAATGAAGCTCTACTCTCGGATGCAGCCATGGAGGCAGAGGTTTCAAAAGTGCTGGATGAGTACTTTGAGTTAAACTCCTCTCAGGAGACACCTGTTACCACAGAATGGGTTGCACATAAGGCAGTTTTAAGGGTTAAATTAATTAACTAAGATCAACTAGATCAACTGTATAAGAAATCCATGGATCTCCACTCTAGTCTATCAGACAACTCTATTGAGCAGAAGCACTTAGAACTAGATTCCTTATTATCTGCCAAGGTAGAAAAAGCTCTGAGATGGTCTAAGGCAAAATTTTGTTGCATAGTAATACTGCCTCAACTATGTTTGCTAGAAAGCTGAACCAGTCACTTCCTCCCCCGCATGTTTATAATTTATACACCCCTACGGGTTTGACTACCACCAATCCACAGAAAGCTTTAAAACACTTTGTAATTTTTTACTCATCCGTTCTAGCCCAGTGAACCCTCGGTGGGCACACTCTCTTGGTTTGCCTCAATCAAGATTCTTACCCTTACCCCTTCACAATTGGAGACTCTAAACTCCCCAATTACTTTGCCCAAGGTCTCCAAGGTTATTAAATCCCTAAAAAGAGGCTCTGCCCCAGGTCCATGTGGATTTTCCTCTCTGTTCTACAAAAATGTTTCCTCCCAACTGTCTCCAAGACTGGTTCAGCTTTTTAATCATATTATTCAAGGCCATAGGTTCCCTGAGGATATGGTTTTAACTAACATGTCTCTTATCCCAAAGCCTAAGAAAGACCATGCCTTGCCCCAAAACTATAGGCCTATCTCGGACGGTGATCAAAAATGAACTAAAGATCTTTAGCAGAATCCTGGATGATCGCCTAGCAGCTATTATTCCTTCCCCAATCTCACCATATCAGTTAGGTTTCATTCCCAACCTCCTTATCATGGACAACATTCGCATGGCAACAAACATTATCCAAGATGCAAATTTATTCTATAAAAAAAAGGTTGCTGCTCAGCATTGACATCCACAAGGCCTTTGATAGTGTGTCATGGCACTATGTGTCTCTCCTTCTACAGCGCTATGGCTTTCAGAGTTCTTAAGAGCATTCCAGGCCCTAAATCACAATGTCAGAACATTAGAATTCCAGGTTGCAATTTAAATTTTTTCCAGCTCGTTAGGGGTACCCAACAGGGTTGTCCCTTGTCACCTCAAATGTTTGCATTGGCTATTGAGCCCCTTGTCACTGCTATTTTATGACATCCAGATATTTTGGGATAAATTAAGGACCCTTTGAGTGTAAAACTTTGTATGTACGCAGATGATGTGTTATTATTTCTCTCAAACCTTACTGTTTCTTTGCCAAACCTACTTAAGGACTTAGCAAAGTTTTCTAATCTATCGGGTCTCTCTGTGAATGTGTCCAAATTGTTGGCCCTGACAATCAATTTTACCCCATCTGAGCTGGAGAGTGAAGACGATTAAAGCATCCTTTCCTTTTATTTGGTCAACATCTTCCCTTTCTTACCTATAGATCACACTTTCCGGAAACTATAAATCATTATTTAACAGTAATTACCCCCCTCATTGGCCAATATTAGACAATTACTCAAAACTTGGGCTGCCTTTCACATTTCCTTTTTGGGAGGATCAACAGCTATAAAAATGTCTATTCTTCCCAAACTCCTTTACTTATTTTGAGCCCTACCTATTTTTATTTCCAAGTCCTATCTCCTTAAAATCCAAACTAAATTGAACAACTTTATCTGGCAAGGTAAATCTCCATGGTTTGCCAGGGAAGTTCTATATTGTTCCCATATGGTTGTATTGTATTGCAAGTAGATTCTTGCAATTAACCCAGTGGAACATTATAGAACCTCATGTTCCTTGGCTCAAGTTTGAACAGGCCTCTATCTCTCCATATTACCTTCCAGGTTTTTTATGGTCCTCTAAGATACCAGTTTCACACATGCTTAGCCGTAATGTAGTGGTTTCCCAATCGCTGAAATTATGGGATCTATATAGACATAAATTATCACTTATCTCTAAGGCACCCCCTGGGCTTCGTTCTTAGGGGATCCCAGGCTTACTGCAGTCTTTGAGGATCCAAAGGCATTTCAATGGTGGATAGACCAAGGTCTGACTACGGTAATGGATCTTCAGTTTGACTCACGGTTTATATCCTTTTCTCAACTGCAGACCCAAAAGAATATCTCTGCATGGGAATTATATTATTACATACAGACACAACATTTCTCTTAACCCATTATTCCCTGGTCCCGGCAGTTTACCATACCTCTTTTCAATTAATTTGTAGGAATGCTCCTAGACAAAAAGGCTTAATTTCCAGTCTCTATAAATCTATGGGTTCCATAGGTAATAAATCCAAATTACCATATGTGTCTAACTGGGAACGGGAGCTAGGTATTGAGTATGATATACATGAGTGGGAGACTAATTGGATAAAATTGTGCGTAATTGCACAAAATCTTTAACAATTTGTGAGACTGTGCTGAAACTTTTTGCAGGCTGGTATTATACGCCCTGGCGTCTACATACTATTTACTCTCGGGTCTCCCCCTCCTGCTTTTGCGGCTGCGCTCTCCCTAGTTCCTTTTTACAAATATTTTGGGAATGTGACAGATTACAACCTACCTGGAAAGAGTTATTCACCCTGATAGACACGTTGGCGGGCAGGCATCTTGAACATTGCCTTTTATATGGTAAAACCCCTGATGTCCCCAAACATCTGCTAAGACTCATACATACGGCATGTGTAGCTATGCAATGGGCAATTTCCCTAAACTGGAAATGGATTGAATATGGTACCTTTTTCTCAGGTAATTTCACGCATTGACCAAATTATGTTGATGGAAAAAAAATTCACACATTACATTGTTCCAAATCTTCCTCTGTCTGCTGCCTCTGTCTACGCTGATCTCTGGTTTCCTGGTTTACTGGCTTGTTCTGGCTATCCACTTTGGCTACCGTACCCTGGCTATGTTTTGACTACATTTACTGATTTGTACCATTTTTACCATTATATTAAAAGGTGTGATTTTTATTTACTGCATTTCCTGTCTCCGTCTGATTCATGGTTCCTGACAAATACAAAAAACAGCATTAAAACCATAATCACTTTGACACTGGTGAGGTCACATGCTGCACGCACTCTAAAAACCTCATTACCTCTTACGTGTAGTTCACAGTACCTACAGGTAAGCCTTAGTACAGACTTACCTGTAGGTAAAAGATAGAAAAGAGGCTCTATCTACAATGTACAGTATGTATAGCTTTACTAAGAATGACCTTGTTGTGAATGACCATTTTCTTGTCTATGTTTTATCACCAGGGAGCTTAATTCCAAACGGGGTCCTTCAGGAGGTCATGGTTCCCCTGATAGACCGCAATACGTGTCAAGTAATGTATTTAAATGGGGAAGGTAATGAGAACATCCAGTATGATCAGATTTGTGCCGGCTACAGTAATGGGATAAAGGACTCCTGCCAGGTGGGTAACACCAAGAGCATTCCAGCATGGCTCACCTTTAGGTCTGGATTTCTTTACAGGAAGCAGAAGAAATGCATGGCTTCAGCTATTTCCTAGATCTGACCAACATTTTTTTTTTTACTTGGAATGGATTGGAAAAATTGAGATGTTCTTTTTTTTTATTGAGATGTTCTGTCACATTTTTAATTGCTGTCTTTGTCCTTGGGGAAAATTCTCCTCATTTCCTGCCGTTGTATTGGATTTCATCCTAACTATATTGTCTTCCCTTTTTTTTTTTAAATGATGAACAAACCATCACACATATAGTCTTATTTACATATAGTAAATCACTAAAATAATATCTATCAGCAGTGTAGGGAAAGGTGACAACCTTTCACAGTGTCCTCTTTGTTGTCAGTTAACTTATCCCTTTTACATATTTCTAGTCCTGGTGTCAGTTGGACAGGAAGTGAGGGGGGAGTTGGCCACTTTGGGCACAGACAACCATAAAATCTTGAAGAAAAAAAAGGAGCACCACACCCAAAAGTTAAAGTCCAAAAAGTATTTATTTTATTGAAATAATCCAATGAAATCTGCAAGACAATCCAACAATCCATTTTGGAAAATCAAGAATGCCCCCCCCCCCTTTTTTTTCAGAGCTAAAATGTATTATTTATATATACTATTATATTCTGTATATATTGTGGGTGATTGGCTTCAAGCAGCAAGAGCTCATACAGAGTTATTTTAAGGGCTTCCTGCACCACATATTTTTATAAAAGAAAAATCAAAAGATAAACAACAAAATGTATTTAGCCTTCTGGCTTGTAGAGAGACCACAGTGCAGCTATGAGGAAAGATACGCTGAATTGAGGAGATTAGGGGGATACAATCACCATATATAAATACATGAGGGGGAATATGATCACCATATATAAATACATAAGGGGGGAAATGATCTCCATATATGAATACAAAAGGGGGGATATGATCTCCATGTATAAATACATAAGGGGGGATATGATCTCCATGTATAAATACATAAGGGGGATATGATCACCATGTATAAATATATAAGGGGGATATGATCACCATGTATAAATACATAAGGGGGATATGATCTCCATGTATAAATACATAAGGGGGGATATGATCACCACGTATAAATATATAAGGGGGATATGATCACCATGTATAAATACATAAGGGGGGATATGATCTCCATGTATAAATACATAAGGGGGATATGATCTCCATGTATAAATACATAAGGGGGATATGATCTCCATGTATAAATACATAAGGGGGGATATGATCTCCATGTATAAATACATAAGGGGGATATGATCTCCATGTATAAATACATAAGGGGGGATATGATCTCCATGTATAAATACATAAGGGGGGATATGATCTCCATGTATAAATACATAAGGGGGGATATGATCTCAATGTATAAATACATAAGGGGGGATATGATCATTGTGTATAAATACATAAGGGGGATATGATCTCCATGTATACATATATAAGGGGGGATATGATCACCATGTACAAATACATAAGGGGGGATATGATCACCATGCATAAATACATAAGGGGGGATATGATCTCCATGTATAAATACATAAGGGGGGATATGATCATTGTGTATAAATACATAAGGGGGATATGATCTCCATGTATAAATACATAAGGGGGGATAGGATCTCCATGTATAAATACATAAGGGGGATATGATCTCCATGTATAAATACATAAGGGGGATATGATCTCCATGTATACATATATAAGGGGGGATATGATCACCATGTACAAATACATAAGGGGGGATATGATCACCATGTATAAATACATAAGGGGGGGATATGATCTCCATGTATAAATACATAAGGGGGGATATGATCATTGTGTATAAATACATAAGGGGGATATGATCTCCATGTATAAATACATAAGGGGGGATAGGATCTCCATGTATAAATACATAAGGGGGGATATGATCATTGTGTATAAATACATAAGGGGGATATGATCACCATGTCTAAATACATAAGGGGGGGATATGATCTCCATGTATAAATACATAAGGGGGGATATGATCATTGTGTATAAATACATAAGGGGGATATGATCTCCATGTATAAATACATAAGGGGGGATAGGATCTCCATGTATAAATACATAAGGGGGGATATGATCATTGTGTATAAATACATAAGGGGGATATGATCTCCATGTATAAATACATAAGGGGGGGATATGATCTCCATGTATAAATACATAAGGGGGGATATGATCATTGTGTATAAATACATAAGGGGGATATGATCTCCATGTATAAATACATAAGGGGGGATAGGATCTCCATGTATAAATACATAAGGGGGGATATGATCATTGTGTATAAATACATAAGGGGGATATGATCTCCATGTATAAATACATAAGGGGGGGATATGATCTCCATGTATAAATACATAAGGGGGGATATGATCTCCATGTATAAATAAATTAAATAAAGTAGAAAAAGTGAGCGCTGACAAGATATTCAATTAGCAGCTAGCACACATAAAGGAATATACAACCTCTAACAATCAACAAAATGGCAAATAAAAGGTGCAGCGCTTCACAGTATTTAATAAATGTCCATGTGTTAAGCTGATAGCTAGTCCCAATTGTAAACAAACCACCGTAAGCCTTTGCATGCTCAGGATCCTTTTTCTGTTTGGTAGAGTAAGATTCAAGTTGTGTCTTTGATTCAAATGAGTGCCTGAAGAGGAAACAGATGAACCTAAAGATGAATCAGATGCATTTCCATCCTCCATCATAGTGTGTTTCTCAATATCAGATCTAATAGCTGATGGTGATGGTGAAGCTGATTGTTGTTGTTGTCTTCCAGGGTGACTCAGGGGGACCTCTGGTGTGTAAGGTCCAGGGAGTCTGGTACGAAGTTGGAATCGTAAGCTGGGGAGATGGCTGCGCCAAAAAATATTTCCCTGGGGTGTACACCCTGGTTATGGCCCACCAAAACTGGATCAGCACCTATCTGAACGCAACCTTCAGTGATGTCCGAAACATCTCCACACCAACACTGGAATGTGCAGGAGAGCTCAAACGCAATGGAGGAGACATCCATCTCTTACACTTTCACTGGACTATTTTGGTTATAGCTGCTCTTCTGTCCTTCTATCTATAACCAGTTACTGTCCACCTACATAATCAGCAAACTGTGATAAAGGGTTTAATGGACCAGAGAGAGTGCATCCATATGTCCTACTAGAGTAAGAGAAATAAACACATCTTAATATTAGTAGTGGGTGTTCTTTTTTAGTAGTTTTTGATCTGTATACATAAAATGGATTGTTGTATTCTTGGAACCTGGCTGATGGTTGGATACTACTTTTGCTAATAATACATTGTAGCAATTTCCCAATACAAAATGGCAACAGCCAAAAAGTTACAATGTGTTTGTTTGACTACATTAGTGGATATAAGTACCTTAGTGATTTACACTTTAGGGGTACAGTTGTTTTCTTTTCCCTGAGTGACAAGTCTTTTAACCCCTTTCTCTCCAGGGCAATTTTTTTTTATTGTACGCACGTTAAAATCTGCATTATATGCTGGAAAATTACTTACTTACAAACGTATATTTTCTGAAAGCATGGGCACTGGAGAATAAAATGGTGGCCATTGCAAATTTTTATGCTACACACCATTTTTGTGCAGCCATTTTGTTATACAAAAGATGAAGATGAAAAAATATAAAAGATAGGGTTGCATTGAGGAAATAGATACCAACATTTTGGGTGATATTTTACAGTTTAGAGTTATCTGTTGATTATGACCCTAGAATTATTGCTCTCACTCTGACATTCACGGAGATAGCTCACATGAGCGGTCCAACTGCTGTTTACATACATGTGTGGAACCTTTGCATTTGAGTGTATATGTGGGGGGATGTAGTGGGGGACAGGGGTGGTTTTAAATGTGTGTAATATATATATATATATATATATATTTTTATTATTATTAAAATGTAATTTTATTTACGCTTCTTTTTTTTTTTTTTCATTTGATTTAATTTCTCATACAAGGAGTCTAACAAGCCTCCTATGTGAAAGCATGGACAGGTGACAGATACTCTTTACGGAGACATCAGGGGTCTTTTTTAACCCCAATGTCTCCCCTATCCTCCAATGCAGCTAATCAAGTACTGATCATGCTTGATTAACTGAATCCTTGGCTACAGACAGCTCTAAAAATGGAAGTGAAAAAATCATGCAAACCCCATGCAAAAGAAAAAAAATAGGTCCCTCCAAGACAGGGCCATCTTTAATATTGAATGGACCCTGAGCAAAAAAATTCTTGGGCCCCCTCCATGCAGTTTCACTCTCTACCTGCTCTAAGGCATACAATAAATAGCAACTAGACTCCACATTCATTTACTGAATGAGATCAGGCAGCGGTTGTGATTAGTTGCCAGAGGTTACAGTGTATCCTTACCACTCACTGACTGGTTGCTAGAGGATACAGCACACATTACGGCTCACTGATTAGTTGCTAGAGGTTACAGCACATCATTTCTGCTTGTTGATTGGCTGCTAGAGAATTCTGTACTTCAATACTGCTCACTGATTGGTTGCTAGAGGTTACTGCACATCATTACTGCTTACCGATTGGTTGCTAGAGGTTACAGCACATCATCTCCTCACTGCCTGCACACCATGGACTGGGGAGGTGAGGAGACTCACCAATGTAAGGACGGATTTACACTGACCACTAATGTAATAGAAGCATTCTCAATAACCACCAATGTAAGGAGGGATTTACACTGACCACCATTGTAAGGGGGACATTCACACTGGCCACTAGTGTGAATGAAAGGATTCTACACCAAGCACCAATGTAATGAGAAGATTTACACTGACTACCAATGTAACTGAGACATTTAGTGTGTGTCGGGAAGGCATGCAAAATTGCTTTCCTGACACCACAGAAATGTGCTGCCCTTTAGCAGATACACAGCAAACATTAAAGGAGTTGCAAATGCATTCTATGCATCGAAATAAAAATCCTTCTGTATGGCAGCCCCCCCAGCTCCCCTAATACTTACCTGAGCTCTAACTCTGTCCAGCGATGTCCCAGAGTCCCTCAGCCTCTGATTGGCTGAGACACAGCAGTGGCGCCAGTGGCTTCCGCGGCTGCCAATAAAAGCCAGTTAGCCAATCAGGGGCGAGAGGGGCGGGGCCGGGTCGTGGCTCCATGTCTGAATAGATACAGGGAGCTGTGACTTGGCTTGGGTGCCTGCATAGCAAGCTGCTTGCTGTGGGGGCATTTGACATGAGGGAGGGGCTAGGAGCAGCAAAGAGGGACCCCAGAAAGGGAGGATCCGGGCTGCCCTGTGCAAATCCACTGCACAGAGGAGGTAAGTATAACATGTTGGTTATTATAAAAAATAAAAAATCACTTTACTACAATAAAAAACACAAAAAAATGACAAAGCTCAAAGTCAATCATGTTGTTCAGAGATGTAAATCCATCGTCAATAACAGCAATTTTTTTGATTTTTGATTTGACCAATGATTCCTACAGGGAAGAAATTACCTTCAGGAACTGTATTGATATATACCCATCGGGCTGGAGTCACAATTCAGTATTAGATAGTAAATGATTAAGCACCCTTTAGGGCATCTACAGACATTTTAGTACATGGAGGTGGACTTTTTAAAATTGTCTTTTAAATGTTTGTTTTTTTGTATACAATAAAGTGGATTGGTTTAATAATTTAGTTACAAATCTAATAATATATTTAAGGAACCCATTTTTAGTCTTGTTTAGTCCATAACTATAAGTATTTTTGTCTTTGGTTTTCTAACAGCATCCAGCGATGTAAACCCTCATCAATTAAGACCCATTTCATTCTGAGGGTGGGCACAGCATGGTGCTGTGGCAGAAAATGCTCAGGGTCCCAGTGCAGAGAAACAGGAATATATTGTAAATGAAGTTCGGTAATACAGAACTGTCTCTATAGCATCTGTCTCAAGTGGTGGAATGTGGCCTGGCCGGTCCATACCCAAGGTTGGAGGCTTCCAGATGGGATTGCATATCCCTGCATTTTCCCTACTCCTCCAAAAACCTTTCCCTGATGCTAAGTACCTTCACTGTAAGATGGGTTACCTGTCCCTACTCAAAATGCGTATCAAGCCTGGGAGCCAGGGTCTTAAATAGACTCTGTCTGACCCATGACACATGGGGCGCAAGCATCCAATTGGATAGCTATCCCCTGTGACCCAGGAAACCATAGAGGAATTAAGTTCCTCTCCCTCTTCAATGCTGCTGCAGTTGAGCACCACCTGCAGTAGAGAAAGCGGACTGCACTTACCTACAACTCCCCCCACTAAATGATGAATCCTGGCATTAGGCCAGGGATCCTAACCACTTCACGCTGGCAGTACTTCATGGACTTTCCGTGGTGATATCTGAATGATGGGTGCAGCTACAGGCATCATCCAGATTTTTTTTTCCACTGGCGATTCTGTGCACCGTAGGAACAATCATAGCCGCAGTTCAGCTGCTTGATCGTTCTTACAGGCGGCCCTCAGTTGTTTCTCTGGTCTTGCCCGTGCGATAAGCGAGCCGGAGAATGAATAGGTCACCACCGGAAGTTATCCATAGAGATTTCTGTTGACCAGGTCCCCAGTCATCTCTATGACCCTCAGAGGCCCAGACACAATGTTATGACGGGGACTCGGCTGGAAAGGCTGAGACAGTTTATTTTTTTTTTTAACTTGTCTTTCCAGCCTGAAAGAGAGATCTTATAGACCCCAGATCTTCCCATAAAGAGGACCTGTCACTAGTGTTGCACTGATACGCATATCAAAGCAAGTTTCCCCATTGAAGTCAATGGAAACGAAAATAATTTGTTCTGCATTAACTTCAATGGCATGCAATACCGCATGCGGCCAGAGGTGGAGGGGGCGCCGGAGAGCCTCAGAAACAGCCGGAAAGGACTGATGACAGATCGGCTGACCTCGGCAAACCTCGGAAAGACTCCGTTCCTGAGGTTTGTTGAGGTCAGTCGAGCTGTCCTCGGGCCTTTGCGTGCATTTGCGAACGGCGCTGGTCGGTGCCGCTCGGCTCCGGCGCCCCCCCCCCCCCCACCTTAGGCCAAATGCGGTACTGCACAGTTTGAATTTAAAACGTATTTGTGTGAACTGTGAAGTTAAGTCATGGATTGTGGAAACGAACTAGTGTCGGGTGATTGTATATAGTGTATACCACATTTACCACTGACGAATGCAGAGTTGCAATGCAAGGAGATCAGCTAAAAGTAGTTGGATCTGTACGTGCGTTATAATTAATCGAAATTAGTCGATTAATCAATTTAAAAAAAATCAATTAATCAAACACAAAAATTTTAATCAGTAACAGCCCTAATTTTTATATGTAGGAGCGAAGTGCCAGAATTGGCCCGGATGGGAAGTGGTTAATGACATCATTACCATGTATGGTTAAAGTCATTTACCGGGGATCCCAGGTTGCCTGTGTACATTTCATCGGCTGAGAAGACAGGCCTTTTCAAAACCATTTTATAATGAGAAAACCATTTGTCAAAAACCACCTATGGCATCCATGGCCCACTCACCTTCCTCAGTGAGGTGTGTTAACATTTGAGCAATGTGTCATCTAGCATACAAAAGGGTTGCAGGTGAAATGCCCTTTCTAAGACTTGAGTAACTAGAAAGTCTAGGTCCACGCAAGGCTGGAGGGCCACTCCCAAAAATGTATTCTACACAATACAATGACATTAAAAGAATTTTAATCTTAAAGAAAACCAGAGCTTTTCTATCCAAACTACGTTATTGTGAAGAATGCGGAAGCTGAAAAGGTTTAAATTCATGAACACAAAGTGGTGCTCTTCATAGATCAGTGAGAGAGAGGATTCTGACGAACATCTTTCTCTCTGCCAGGATGGGAATGCTGACGGTACTCATCCTAATAGCCACAGGTAAGTAGCTCATCCTAAATGTCTGCACTAAAAAATGCCAAACAAAAAGTTAAACAAAGAAAATTGAGGCCACAGACAGCTGCCCATTTAATATCTGGAAATTTTCTGTCTAAACTCTTTTGCTGACCGGAAGATTCCAGAGATAATTGTAATCAGCGATGGACGGAGGGATTTCAGATAAAATAATTCCTCTGAAAAATGACTGATTCTGCTGTTGGTGAAGTTTTGCCGAAATTGGAATCTGGTCCACCAAGCTGCTTAGGCAAAAATTGGTAGAAGATAAGACATTCTACTCCATTCTTTTATTTATTTTGAGGATTTGAAGGTTTAAGAGATCATTGTAACTTCAGATGAACAAAGTCATTTTAGCAAAATTAAAATTACTGTAGAATTACTAATTTCGCTCATAATATTTTACCAAAATGGGAACTCTCAATTTCATCTCTTGAGCCGCTTAGAAAATACTTGATGGAAAGTAAGATACAAAAAAAAAGAAAAAAAAACTCTTTCCATTTATGTAAACCGTGCCTCTTTTTTTTTTTTTGTAGTGTTTTTGCATTGTTGTTTTGTATTTGTTTTGTTTTTTTGGCACAAGCACAGGTGTCCAATGTGTTTCGCTGAAAGCTTCAAAGTCATATTCACTGATCTGTAACACATTTAGGCTGGGTTCACCCTATTGCGAAATGGATGAGGGTTTCTCCTCATCCAATTTGCATGACTGTGAGCATCTCTCAATGGAGACGGTTCACACAGCTCTGGGACAGCTTCTGAGCAAATTGCACACGGGTCCTGTGTGTCTTCTGGTCCGTCTTCTGAACCGGTGAACGGGGGACGCACCGGACACCTGCTGTGAGCCGCTCCGCACAGTAGTGTGAACCCATCCTCAAAGGCTGCATCAGGGGGGATGTTAATATAAGGTTTTATTATTTTTTAGGATTTCTTGGAAATACTTTTCTGAGAAGAGATTCCATATTTGAATCCTGTCTCAAAACATGGGGTAGAAGTCACAAATCTGCAAATCTGCAGATCTGTCTCCTCTATTCCTAAAGGCAAGCGGGCATGTTTGTACTAGGGTTGCCACCTCATCCCTTTAAACCTAAACACATATGAATTACTAGACATGTGCAATTCGTTTTTGTTTTTCTTTTTTTTTCGTTATTTTCATTCGTTCGTTTTCGTACGAATGAACGAATGATTTGCTAAAAATTTTAATGAATAACGAATCGTTCGAATCGAACGAATCCGATTAACGAATCGTTCAAATCGAACGAATCTGGAAAACAACGAAAATCCGAAAAAAAACTAATTAGAAACAACGAATGTACGAATGAAGAAAATCCGAAAAACTAAAACAGGAACAGCGAAAATGAAAATGAACGAAAAAATTCGTACATTCGTAACTTTTTTTTTTTTTTGTTGAATTGGAAATTTTCTGTGTCCCTTACAATGGTGCTGCTTAACGTGCCTCGAATGGATTGAACGAAAAAATTAGTAAATTCATAACTTTTTTTTTTTTTTTTTTTTCGATTCGTAATTTTCCGTGTCTCTTACAATGGCGCTGCTTAACGTGCTTCGAATGGAATGAACAAAAAAATTCGTACATTCGTAACTTTTTTTTTCGATTCGTAATTTTCTGTGTCTCTTAAAATGTAATAGCATACACATTACATAAAATTATGAATTATGCTCCGATTACGAATCTACGAATGTTACCAATGTTACAAATGTATGAATAAATACGAATGCGTCCGAATTTCGAATAAACGAAAATTAAACTAGCGAAAAAACGAATCAATGAAAAATAACTCTTATGCCGCGTACACACGAAGGGACAATCCCGCGGGATTATCCTCTGGACTGAAGTCCAGCGGATAATCCCCTCGTGTGTGGGCGCCGGCGGACTTTTTGGCGCCAAAGTCCGGCGGACCAAAGTTTTAAGTTTTGTTTTAAAATACATCGTACCCCATACTCATTCACATAGGGTGGGGGGCCGGTATCTGTGGGCCCCCTTATTAAAGGGGCTCCCAGATTCCGATAAGCCCCCGCCCGCAGACCCCGACAACCAATGGCCAGGGTTGTCGGGAAGAGGCCCTTGTCCTCATCAACATGGGGACAAGGTGCTTTGGGGTGGGGGGGCCGCACGGCCCCCCTTTCCCCAGGGCACCCCCCATGTTAAGGGCACGCGGTCTGGTACGGCTCAGGAGGGGGGGGCGCTCGTTCGTCCCCACCCCTTTCCTGGCCTGCCAGGCTGCGTGCTCGGATGAGGGTCTGACTTGGATTTGGGGGGAACCCCCACGCCGTTTTTTCGGCGTGGGGATTCCCTTTAAATCCATGCCAGCTTGCGGAGCTAGCGCGGCGGCATTTACTGCCTACGCTAGCTACGTAACCTGAAGTTACGTTCGAAATGAACGGACTGCTCCGTGTGTGGGCAAGTCCGTTCATTTTCAAAAGTCCCGCGGACTTTTGGCCGGCGGATTATCCGCTGGAGAAGTCCGTGCGTGTGTGGGCAAGTCCACACGCTCGGAAAGTCCAGCGGACCTAGCTGGAAAGTCCCGCGGGATTGTCCGCTGGACTAGGTCCGCCGGCAAAAGTCCGCACGTGTGTACGCGGCATTACGAAAATACGAATCGTTACGAATACGAACACCGACGACTTACGAATTTACGAATCGTTACGAATCAACGGAAACGAAAGAAACGAAACAGAAATAAACTAATTTTTTCGGAAACAAAAAAAACGAAACGAAAATAAACAAATTTTTTTGTTGTGCACATGTCTATGAATTACACAGGTTCTGAGGCAAATTTTTTTATTTTATTTTTTTCTGAATAAATTTTCTTTTATTTAAAGGGGAAAAGCATTTACAGAAATCTTGAACAACAGTTATACAATGAAAGTTTGTAGAACCACAGTATACTGTTATGCAACTTACACACGGTCGGACTTTCCGATGGGAAATGTTGGATGTGAGCTTGTTGTTGGAAAGTCCGACTGTGTGTATGCTCCATAGGACATTTGTTGGCGGAATTTCCACCAACAAATTTTTGAGAGCAGGTTCTCAAATTTTCCGCCAACTTCACATGTTGTCAGAAAGTCCGATCGTGTGTACACAAGTCCGACGCACAAAAGTTTACGCATGCTCGGAATCAAGCAGAAGGAGCCGCACTGGCTATTGAACTTTTTCTCGGCTCGTCGTACGTTTGGTACATCACTGCGTTCTTGACGTTCGGAATTTTTGACAACATTTGTGTGACCGTGTGTATGCAAGACAAGTTGGAGCCAACACCCTTCGAACAAAATTCCACGGTTTTGTTGTCGGAAAGTCCGATCGTGTGTACTGGGCTTTACAGAGAAAATTCTGTCACTTCGGCACAAATTTGTACGTAGTGGGGGATCTGGACCCGTCATGTGAGTCTGTATATTCTAAATTTCGTCAGCCAGCATTACCTTAGGGGGGTGTCCAAAATAAGTTTGGTCTGAGGCTAGTTTAATACAGATAAGGCACCAAGTCAGTTTAATTAGCCACAAAACCTGTGTAAAAAATATGTGTTCGGTTTTAAAGGGAAAATGTGGCAACCCTGGTTTGTACATGTAGTTCCATTACTTTAACTTGCAAGGGTCTACTTTTAGGTTGGGTTTACACCAATGTGAACTGGATGTGGATTTCCCTGTATCTAATTCGCACAGCAGGAGATTGTGACCGGCTCTCTATGGAGCTTGTTCACACATCTCCGCATCGGCTCCGGTGCGATTTGCACAGGAGTCCTGTGCGTCTTTTGGTCCGGTTCAGGTCCGAATTCAGCCCCAAAATTCGGGCTTAAATCGGACCTGAAGCGGTGAATGGAGCCACACCGGGCCCCTGCTGTGAGCCGCTGCATGCTCATATGTGAACCCAGCCTCACCTGTTATCCCACAAGACTTGTGTTTAGACATGTGCACAATAGAAAAATTTGTTTCGTTTAGTTTCGTTTCGTTTCCGTTGATTCGTAACGATTCATAATTTCGTAAGTCGTCGGTGTTCGTAACGATTCGTAAATTCGTAAGTCGTCGGTGTTCGTATTCGGACTCGTTCGTATTTTCGTAAGAGCTATTTTTATACTGGATGTGGATTTTTTAGTTGATTCGTTTTTCCGTTAGTTTAATTTTCGTTTATTCGAAATTCGGACGCATTCATATTTTCGTAGATTTAGTTACATTCGTACTTTCGTAAGATTGATTTATTCGTACTTTCGTAACATTGTTTTCGTAGATTCGTAATCGAAGATAATTCATAATTTTATGTAATGTGTATGCTATTATTACATTGTAAGAGACACGGAAAATTACGAATCGAAAAAAAAAAGTTACGAATGTACGAAATTTTTCGCTCAATCCATTTGAAGCACGTTAAGCAGCGCCATTGTAAGGGACCCGGAAAATTACCAATTCAACTAAAAAAAAAAAAGTTACAAATGTACGAATTTTTTCGTTCATTTTGATTTTCGTTGTTCCTGTTTTCGTTTTTTTTTCGGATTTTCTTTCGTAGTTTCGTTGTTTCTAATTTGGTTATTTCGGATTTTCGTTGTTTTTCATATTCGATCGTTTAGATAATTCGTTATTCGTTAGAATTTTTAGCGAAGCATTTGTTCATTTGTACGATAATGAATGAACGAATATAACGAATTTGAACGGAAAACTAATTAAAACGAAACGAATTGCACATGTTTACTTGTGTTCAAGACTGGTTATCCCCCTGCTGTTGATTCAATTATCTACACATTCAGCCCAACAAGGACCATCTACATTTTTATTTAGACTTGGCTCATTGTCTCAGTCATTGCCTGAGCAACAGTGATGGCCCATACACAGGACCCGAAAATCGTGTGTACAGATCGTCCAATTTTCTTTGCATGCTAATCGCATATCGAAAATGAAGAGTTTACTAAATTTACGAAAATTCTTGTAAGACAGAATAAAAAATTGGAAGTGACGTCACGGGCTGTAGTGTATTTGTGTTGTATTTTTGAATGACAACTGTACCGATTAAACAAAAATCGGATGATTTGGTACCATACTGAAAAAAATGTGCTTGTCCGATCGGATAATATCAGATAGACTGTCATGATTGGCTCTCGAAAGCTCTTTGCTAATGATCCGATTATTGTACTATCGCTTTGAAAGCTGTATTTTTCATCCAATTTTTCGGATCGTGTGCACAGGCCATAAGACTCAGTTAATATATGTCAAGGCATGGCTTACTTGCGATTTTTCAAAGGAGTCTGGTGTGGTTTTGTACACCGGTTCAGGTGGGAATTTTTTAAAGTGTATGTCACTTGAATTTGCACCTGCACTAGACTGAAAATCATACAGGAGTCTTTTTAAATATGGACTGCGGCTGACACAGACATATGTGAACCAGCTCTAAAGAAATCTGGCTCGGTTCATGCGAAATCAGATGCGGTTCAAAATGCATCCAATTTGTATATTTCTGAACAGAGCCTTAGTGCTCCTAGTGCCAGGTCCCCAAGTAATTTTCAGGAAGATTCCAAGTGGCCCCTGTGTTTCCTAGTGGAGAATATTTCCTAGTGTGCCCCCTATTCCCAGTGAAAATGATTGCTAATATACCCCAAGTGCTTCCTCATGTCCCTGGCTTCCTGAGAAGATTGCTAGTGTACCCCCCAATGTTTCCTCGTGACCATCGTTTCTCGAGAAGACTATGTATGGCACAACTGCAAACCTACCAAGACACGGCCGTCCACCTAAACTGACCGGCCTGGCAAGGAGAACATTCATCAGAGAAGCAGCCAAGAGGTCCATGGTAACTCTGGAGGAGCTGCAGAGATCCACAGCTCAGGTGGGAGAATCTGTCCACAGGACAACTATGAGTTAATCACTCCACAAATCTGCCCTTTATGGAAGAGTGGGAAGAAGAAAGTTATTGTTGAAAGAAAGTCATAAGAAGTCCTGTTTGGAGTTTGCGAGAAGCCATGTGGGGGACACGGCAAACATGTGGAAGAAGGTGATCTGGTCAGATGAGACCAAAATTTAACTTTTTGGCTTAAAAGCAAAATGCTATTTGTGGTAGAAAATGAACATTGCACATCACCCTGAACACACCCTTCCTACCGTTAAACATGGTGGTGGCAGCATCATGTGGTGGGGATGCTTTTCTTCAGCAGGGACAAGGAAGCTGGTCAGAGTTAATGGGAAGATGGATGGAGCCAAACACAGGGCAATCTTAGAAGAAAACCTGTTATGCCGCGTACACACGGTCAGAAATTCAGACGGAAAATGTCCGATCGGACCATGTTGTCAGAAAATTCGGCCGTGTGTGGGGTCCATCGGACTTTTTCCATCGGAAATCCTGCTCTCAAATTTTCCGACAACAAAATCCGATCGGACTTTTTCCAATCGTGTGTAGAGGATTCCGACGGACAAAGTGTCACGCATGCTCAGATAAAATGATGAGACCAAAGCTATTGGCTACTAGCCTCTACGTAGTTCCGTCGTACGCAACGAACGTCACCGCGTTCAGAATGATCACATTTTCTGACAACTTTGTCCGACCGTGTGTATGCAACACCAGTGTCGGACAAAATCCATCTGATAAATTCCGACGGATTTTGTGGTCGAAATTTCCGACCGTGTGTACGCGGCATTAGAGTCTGCAAAAGACTTGAGACTGGGGCAGAGGTTCACCTTCCAGCAGGACAACGACCCAAAACATACAGCCAGAGCTACAATGGAATGGTTTAGATCAAAGCATATTCATGTGTTAGAATGGCCCAGTCACAGTCCAGACCTCAATCCAATTGAGAATCTGTGGCAAAACTTGAAAATTGCTGTTCACAGACGCTCTCCATCCAATCTGACAGAGCTTGAGATATTTTGAAAAGAATGGGTAAAAATGTCACTCTCTAGATGTGAAAAGCTGGTAGAGACATCCCCAAAAAGACTTGCAGCTGTAATTGCAGTGAAAGGCGGTTCTACAAAGTATTGACTGGGAGGCTGAAGACAAATGCACCCCACACAGATTTTTTTTTTTGTAAAAAATGTTGAAAACCATTTATCATTTTCCTTCCACTTCACAATGATGTGTCACTTCGTAGGAACCAAAGAAAAACACACCGCTCCGGGCAATACTTCAGGTGCAAAATGGATATCAGGTGCAGACCTCGGCTCACCACCGTCCAACACGAATGAAACAAAGAAATGGTCGCACTCTGAGATTTCCAAAACTTGATTGATGTACCTTAATTGTCACAAGTGCATCAGACAGGACAAGCAGTTGTCTTTTTCCAATTTATTGAGTCTGTCATTTAGTGTTGCATCCAAGTCAGTGAAATCAGCCGTATTTTGTAGTGGCCTAATATCCTCCTGTAAAGTTGAAATTTTGTCCTGTGTTTGTCTGATACACTTGTGACAATAAAGGTACATCAAGCAAGTCTTGGAAATCTCAGAGTGCGACCATTTCTTTGTTTTATGTGCCACTTTGCGTTGGCCTATCACATAAAATTCCAATAAAATACATTAAAATTTTTGGTTGTAATTTGACAAAATGTGGAAAAATGCAAGGGGTATGAATACTTCTTCAAGGAACTGTAATGTCAAAATTGGTTCATGAGGATTTTGTGATATATTTCCTAATATACAGACTAGACATGTACAATTCGTTTCATTTGTTTAGTTTTTAGTTTTTTTTCGTTATTTTCGTTCGTTCGTTTTCGTACGAATGAACGAATCGTTAGAATCGTACGAATCCGAATAACGAATCATACGAATCCGAATAACGAATCGTACGAATCCGAATAACGAATCGTACGAATCAGAATAACGAATCCTCGAATTGTACGAATCCAATTAACGAATCGTTCGAATCGTAGGAATCCGATTAACGAATCATTCGAATCGAACAAATCCAAAAAAAAAACAAACGAAAATCAGAAAAAAACGAATTAGAAACAACGAAAGTACTAATGAAGAAAATCCGAAAAACGAAAACGAACGAAAAATTCGTAACTTTTTTTTTTTGTTGAATTGGTAATTTTCCGTGTCCCGTACAATGGTGCTGCTAAACGTACTTCGAATGGATTAAACCAAAAAATTCGTACATTCGTAACAATTTTTTTTTTCGATTCGTAACTTATTTTTTTTTTTTTTTTTTTCGATTTGTAGTTTTCTGTGTCTCTATTAAACAAAAAAATTCATACATTCGTAACTTTTTTTTTCGATTCGTAACTTTTTTTTTTCGATTCGTAACTTTTTTTTTCGATTCGTAAATTATTGAAATGTAATAATAGCATACACATTACATAAAATTATGAATTATGCTCCAATTAAGAATCTACGAATGTTACGAATGTTACAATGTACGAATAAATACGAATGAGTCCGAAAATTAAACTAACGAAAAAACGAATCAACGAAAAAATAACTCTTACGAATGTACGAATCGTTAC
This sequence comes from Lithobates sylvaticus, assembly GCA_028564925.1. Lineage (NCBI taxonomy): Eukaryota > Metazoa > Chordata > Amphibia > Anura > Ranidae > Lithobates > Lithobates sylvaticus. The sequence goes on along the minus strand of CM053031.1, from coordinate 301,471,390 downwards.
GAATACGAACACCGACGACTTACGAATGTACGAATCGTTATGAATCCGAACACCGACGACTTACGAATGTACTAATCGTTACGAATCAACGGAAACGAAAAAAACGAAACGAAAAAAAAAAGATTATTTTTCGGAAACGAAAAAAACGAAACGAAAAAAAACTAATTTTTTTGTTGTGCACATGTCTAATACAGACAGCCACTAGATAGAAACTTTACAAAGCTGTATATAAAACAATTCAAAAAATGTACTACCAAGCTATAATGCAAGAGCCACACGTACAATGACTTTCACGTAGTGGGTCCTGGGTCGATGGCCACACTTTGTGGGGGGGCTGTCCAGGTAAAAAGGTGTCAAGAATGGGGTGGATTTAGTTGGGCCATTTGCCTTCAGTAAATCCACCCCATTCTTGACAAAATGACGTACAATTTTTACCTGTACAGCCTCCCAAAGTTGGGCCACCCTAACATACTGACCATTCCCTGATTTCTGGTCATTCTCAATGCTAATATGAAACCAAGTTTGTGACTCTTATATTGGGTAGGTTCAGGTGATTATGTGGTTAAAGTTAAAGTATGTAAAAAAAAAAAAAAAACGTGACATTTACAGCAAAGGTGCCCGAGGGAGAGTTGTCTTTGTCTTTGTCGTAGACCCAGGACATTATTACGTCATTGTATGTGTGATTCTTGCATTATAGCTCGGAGGTACATTTTTTGAATTGTTTTATATAATACAGCTCTGTAAAGTTTCCATCCAGTGTCTGTCTGTATATTCGGAAATACAAAATCCTCATGATCAATTCTGAGATTATAGGACAGGCACAGTAAATCATATTCACTTTCTATTAGGGTTAAGCAGAGTCATTTCAATTTCAATTTTTTTTTGTGAAATTTTAATTTAGATTTTTGGGCTTCTTGGGTGAAATATGCTTCATTGACACATTTTTCTCGTCTTTTCAAAATATGTACAGATATGCCCTATTTAGAGTCATGTAGCTTATTTCATTCGGTCCGGTGTTGTCTTTTTTTTGTGTGTCCTGTTTATGTGTGCATGTATTTGATTATTTGATTGCCCTTGTGTACGGTTGACCTTTTTTTTTCTTTCCAAAAAAAATACATAAAAAAATGCTGGTAATGAGAGGCAATTTTTGGGCAAAAAACAGGTCTTGGATAGTTGAAAGGAGTTTCTGTAACCCTCAGGAGCCATAAAACCATTCTTGCGTTTCTTTTTGCATGCGTGTCTAACCACTTTCAGACCGGACCATTTTGCTGGCTTAAGACCAGACCACTTTTTGCGATTCGGCACTGCGTCGCTTTAAAGGACAATTGCGCGGTCGTGCGACGTGGCTCCCAAACTAAATTTATGTTCTTTTTTTTCCCACAAATAGAGATTTCTTTTGGTGGTATTTGATCACCCCTGCGGTTTTTATTTTTTGCGCTATAAACAAAAAAAGAGCGCCAATTTTTTAAAAAACGCATTATTTTTTACTTTTTGCTATAATAAATATCCCCCAATATATATATAAAAAATATTTTTTCCTCATATATATAAAAAATATTTTTTTCTCAATTTAGGCCGATATGTATTCTTCTACATATTTTTGGTAAAAAAAATTGCAATAAGCGATTATTGATTGGTTTGTGCAAAAGTTATAGCGTTTACAAAATAGGGGATAGTTTTATGACATTTTTATTAATAATTTTTTTTTTTACTAGTAATGGCGGCGATCAGCGATTTTTATTGTGACTGCGACATTATGGTGGACACATCGGACATTTTTGACACATTTAACCGCTTCAATACAGGGCTTTTAAACACCCTTCCTTACCAGAGCACTTTTTGCGATTCGGCACTGCGTCGCTTTAACTAACAATTGCGCGGTCGTGCGACGTTACACCCAAACAAAATTGACGTCCTTTTTTCCCCACAAATAGAGCTTTCTTTTGGTGGTATTTGATCGCCCCTGCGGTTTTTATTTTTTGCGCTATAAACAAAAGAAGAGCGACAATTTTGAAAAAAAACACAATATTTTTTTACTTTTTGCTATAATAAATATCCCATTTTTTTAAAAAAAAAACAATTTTTTTCCTCAGTTTAGGCCGATACGTATCCTTCTACATATTTTTGGTAAAAAAAATCGCAATAAGCGTATATTGATCGGTTTGCGCAAAAGTTATAGCTACAAAATAGGGGATAGATTTATTGAATTTTTTTTTTTTTTTTTACTAGTAATGGCGGCGATTTGCGATTTTTTTTTCGTGACTGCGACATTGCGGCGGACACTTCGGACACTTTTGACACATTTTTGGAACCATTCACATTTACACAGCGATCGTTGCTATAAAATTGCAATGATTACTGTGTAAATGTGACTGTCAGGGAAGGGGGTTAACACTAGAGGGCGCTGGAGGGGTTAATGTGTTCCCTGATAGGAGTGATTCTAACTGTGGGGGGGGAGGGGACTCAAGGGGAGGAGACCGATCATGTGTTCCTCTGTACTGGGATCACATGATCGGTCTCCTCCCCGCTGACAGGACGTGGAGCTGTGTGTTACACACAGCTCCACGGTCCCGCCCGGTCCCGTTGTTTTAACGGGCAATCGTGGGTGCCCGGCGGACATCGCGGCCGGGAATCCGAGGACGTCATATGACGCCCACCCAGGATGGTAGATCCACCTTGTGGGCGTCATATGACTATACGCGGGTATTGAAGTGGTTAAGGGAACCATTGTCATTTATACAGCAATCAGTGCTATACAAATGCACTGATTTCTGTGTAAATGACACTGGCAGTGAAGGGGTTAACCAGGGGGTGGCAGTGTAGGGGTTAAGTGTTCCAAGGGGCGTGTTACTAACTGTGGGGGTGTGGCTGTGTGTTAGTGAACACTGATCTCTGCTCCAATCACAGGGAGCAGAGATCAGTGTCACTTGTTGCTAGGCAGAACGGGGAGATGCTGTTTACTCCGCATCTCCCCGTTCAGCCTCACCGTGAGACGATCGCGGGTATCCCCGCGGCGATCGAGTCCGCGGGACCCGCGACAGGACTCACAGGGGTCCCAACTGGCGCACACGCGATAGCACGGCTGCATTCTTAAAGGGACGTACCTGTACGCCCTTATGCCTGTCCGTGCCATTCTGCCAATGTACATCGTCGTGCACCGCTCGGGAAGTGGTTAACCACTTCCCTTCCAGCCTATTGTGGAATGATGTCCGCAAGGTGGCTCAGTTATCCTGACTGGGTGTCATATGACGTCCAGCAGGATAAGCCGCTCGTGCGCACTCCTGGGGGGGGGGGCATGCAGAGTGGCAAGTGGGGGTGCAGTGTGTCGCTCTGACACCCCACATCTCATCTCCAATCTTGGTAAAGAGCCTATGACAAAAGTCGTCTTCAGTTGAAGTTTGTTATAAGCACCTTTTATGGGACTTTTTAGCGATTTTGATTTCTGGTCGCCATAATATAGTGGGGTTTATGTATATTTAATGCCTATGGAACCAATGGCTCCCAGTGCTGTGTGAGCCAATGAGGACTTTAGACTTTAACTCACATCAATTTGATTATTTCCATTAATCAGATCACATCAATATAACTTCAAAAAGATGATAGATTATTTTGAATATATCCTTTACATGGTGGCTATGCTGACACAATTTTACATAAAAGTTTAAGGATAATCAGCTGCAATGATGATAACTTTGAAATCCAACTTTGGGTTCCATGTTCCCTCTTTGCTCCTCGAGTTCCCTTCCAGCAATGTTTTTTTTTCCGATCACAGGATCCACAGAGAGAGTCCTTCTACTCTTCATATTTTCTCCTGGATGTGGGTGGTTCTCAATAATGCCGACATGGTGATGTCAGTGGTGTTCCATGCATTGTTACATTGTGAATGAATGGTGCTGTGGTGATGCACTTCATTCACAAGATCATCTCAGTCTTCCAGATAGAATGACGCTGGACAGGGCAGCCATCAGAAATTTTGGGGCCCCTTACCAAGTTTAAGTCCTGAACCCCCTGACCACCGTCGTTTCGCAGGGCCCGCCCACTGGCCATGCCAACGTATCCACCCACTGGCCTTCCCACCGAGTCCCATGCAATGTCCTCCTCCTTCTCCTCCTTATGTCCTCCTCCTCCAGTCTCAACCCCTACATCCCATGTTCTCCTCTTCCAGTCTCATTTTCCCATCCAATGTCCTTTTCCTCCTCTACCCCATGTCCTCTTCCTCCTCTACCCCATGTCCTCTTCCTCCTCTACCCCATGTCCTCTTCCTCATCTATCCCTTGTCCTCTTCCTCCTCCAGTGCCACCTTCTGCATCCCATGTCTTTCTCCTCCAGTCCCATCTCCACAGGAAGACAGCAGTGGGACAGGTAGGGGGCAGTGGGACAGGTGGGGGACAGTGTGACAGAAGGGGGGCAGTGGGACAGAACAAGTCCTCCCAGCTTTCACCTGTCCTGCAGCTCCCTGCACACACCTGGGATTCTGCAATGGGCAGCTGTCCCACGTTAATGATGGCCCTGGTTGTGGCCTTGGTTTCTTGGGATGCTCAGGCCCCCTACATGTGTATGGGCTTCCCCCCCTGATGGCAGCCCTGACGCTGGATGCCAATTAACCCATAAGACTTGGAGGAAATCGTGTGACAAAGAACACAAAAAATGACTGTGGGAGACAGCACCAGAGAAGAGGGGTGTATTCAGGGGCGGACTGACCATTGGGCCACTCGGGCAATTCCCGAGGGCCCCGGGCCACTAGTGGGCCCCATCAGGGTTGCCAGTCTCAGTAAAACCAGGGACAGTATGTAAAAATCTGTATTTTTTTTTTTTTACATCTGTTTCTGAAATGTCCCTTTCCGACATCCTTTTCTAAAAATCCAGAGATTTTAGCTGCCCCACCTCTCCAGTACCTTCTCAGCCAATGTCTGTGTATACTGTGTGTACATGTATGTGTATACTCTGTGATTTTATACTGTGTGTGTATACTGTGTGGCCCCATAATCTCTGATTGCCTGGGGGCCTCATAATCTCCTATTGTCCGGGGGCCCCATGAGTTGTCAGTCCGCCCCTGGGTGTATTGCAGCCTGAGCTCCTCTTTGTATTATAAACATTGCCTGGAGGACTTAAAAAAAAATAGTTGGGGTTGATGTTGAGTTTATATGACTGAAATTTTTGTCATCATCACATCAGAATCAACCCTAAAGTAAATATGGTAAAAAATGTTGTGTGTATTATTTATGTATGTATTTTATTGTGGAAGCTGTATTAATTTAAACAATTTTTTATTTACTTTTTGCTTGTATCAGCCGGCAAGGCTTTCAGTGCTGCAGATTTTTCAGTGTGCGGTTCCCCGTTGGTGTCCAGTCGGATAGTTGGTGGTACGGATGCGTTGGATGGGGAGTGGCCCTGGCAGGTCGCTGTTACACTTGATGAAGCAGGTTCACAATTTATATGTGGGGGCTCCCTGATCTCACCGGAGTGGGTTATGACCGCAGCACATTGCATCCACAAGTAAGTTTATTACTATAAACCAATATTATTATAAACCAATTTTTTCACCAGGCACCAATCATTCTGCTTTTGTAAAAATGTTTCCAAAAATCAGTTATGGGCATCTATACTGATATACTGTTCATCAATTATAAATGTCCACTGTCAAGGGTCAAGGGTGTCAAGGGCGCATCATTGATCATCACAAATTGGTTTACGTCACCAAAGAGCCCCTGAATGAGTGCTAATGTTGGAACCTTCATTCAGCCAATGTCTGTTCACGATAGATAGATAGATAGATAGATAGATAGATAGATAGATAGATAGATAGATAGATAGATAGATAGATAGATAGATAGATAGATACAGGTAAAAATACCACTTCCATACATGATGCATGGCTCCTGCAAAAAAAGGGGGCTGAACGGGCTAAATTAAACTGTCGGCTCCTCCTTAGCTGTCATAAACCCACCTCCAGCCTGAGGCTGGACAGTAATGGGCTCATCTCTCTGTCATTCTGCTCTCTCCTCCCAGATAGCAAGGATAACTTGACACAAATAGGAGGCAGTGTTGAATTGTAAGTCTATTATCTTGCTGCGCATTTTTACTGGCAAGTATTACACTTGCAGAGCACTTGAAGCACAAGTTCTAGTTGACACTTTTCCAATTTGTAGCAAGTTTGCATGGCAGGTCTCTAGCAAGAGAAAAGTTGCAGTGGTGAGTCTACAGCAAGAGCTCTGGAAGTCTACAGCATGCAAATTCAGCCACAGTGCCCCCTGTGGTGGGATGACACCACCACCCGGTGACTTGAACGGGTGACCCCGCCCCCCTCTGATGCCAAAGGGAAGCCCCCGTGCGTCAGAGGGGGGCCTGGTCACCTGGTTATGTCACCAGGTGACCCTGCCCTCAGTTATATAGGAGCTGTCACAGCGCAGACTCGTCAGGCGGCGGGAGCCTCCCATGGAGGCGGGTTGGTTGCAGCTTTTTTTTTTGTTCAAGGTGAACTTACATCGTGGGACATTTTTATTTTTTATTTTTTAATAAAGGACTTCTCCCAAGCTTTCTCTTGTCCTTTTTACCATTTTGACCCTTTTTTTTGAAATGGTAGTGGTACATTTGAACCCCGTCACCAATTCACACAGGGGGGAGGCCAGGATCTGGGGGTCCCCTTGTTAAGGTGGGCTTCCAGATTCCGATAAGTCCCCCGCTCGCAGACCCCCACAACCACCGGGCAAGGGTTGTGGAGATGAGGCCCTTTCCCCCATCAACATGGGGACAAGGTGCTTTGGGGGGCTACCTCAAAGCACCCTCCTCATGTTAAGGGAATGTGGCCTGGTATGGTTCAGGAGGGGGGGGGGCGCTCTCTCATCCCCCTCTCTTTTCCTGTGGCCTGCCAGGTTGTGTGCTTGATAAGGGTCTGGTATGGATTTTGGGGGGGGGGGGCCCTGCGCTATTTTTTTTTCCTTTCATTTCCATATCAGACCCGAGGGGCCTGGTATGGATTTTAGGGGGACCCCCACGCAATTTTTTTTTAATTTGGATTTGGGGTTCCCCTTATTATTCATACCAGACCCAAAGGGCCTGGTAATGGACAGGGGGGGGGGGGGGTCCCATGCTCTTTTTTTCAATTTTCTGTATCTATGCCGAGACCCGACAATTCATTACAGCCGCAATTTTAAATGACAATTTTTCCTTTAGAAATGTCATTTTTCTGTGGTATTGTTCTAAACACACGGAAAAATGTGCCACTTTACAGGCCTACTATAGACACCCCCCCCCCCCCCAGGCACGATATTTAAAGGAATATTAATTTTTATTGTTTCACTTTAAGCATTAAAAAAATCACTGCTCCCGAAAAAAACATCTGTTTTTAAAAATAAATGTTTGCATTGATACCTGTCCCCTGGGGCAGGACCCAGGTCCCCAAACACTTTTTTTTGACAATAACTTGCATATAAGCCTTTAAAATTAGCACTTCAGATTTTTCATGTTCGAGTCCCATAGACTTTAATGGTGTTCCGGCAGCTTTCAAATTTGCTGCGAACACCGCATATTGTTCGCTGTTCGGTGAACAGTCGAACACCCGATGTTCAAGTCGAACTTATGTTCGACTCGAACATTGGGCTCATCCCTATTGCACAACATAACTGAACCAGAACTTGCAGCAGATGTACAGAATGTTTGCAAAGGAATTTGATCTGGAGTCGTGCAATGCGGACTTGCTGCAAGTGTGCAATAAACTTGTAAAGCCCGGCAATAGCTTAGAAAGTCATTTTTAAGCTTGCAAAACAACTATTTGCTATCAGGGCTCCTATCAGCATCATCCATGTCAACACATGAAATGATTGGCTGGCTCTTTGCGCTGCTTCTCCATTTTCCATTCTGAGTTCTGCTGTACAGGGCCTGTAAAAGGCTGAAATAAAGTCAGATTGAGGAGCATACACTGCTTGCATTAAAAAAATGTAATGATGTATTAATGAATACAGATCTGTGTTATTTTATATCTTTCATCTCTACCTTGTATTCATATTTTTAGTTTGATCTTTTTAACCTTTTAAGTCTCACCCACTTCTGAGCCATGAACAGAGATTACAGTGACTTAGCATCACAGTAAACTCTGATATTCCTACCTAAGTTTGTAACATTGGGCTTGTGTACATACAGTCCATTCATAGAAAACCTATTATGAACAAGTTGTATTTCATTCATTAGATTATGAAGGTCATTGATAGTAATGATATTGCACTACCTTCTGCAGTAGATGGGTCCTCATTCATACATGTTATGTTCTGTTTTATTTCTTCAGCCCTATCCAGCTATCAAATTATAAAGTATATTTGGGCCTGCACCAGCTGGATGTGATCAGCTCTCATACAGTTGTTACCAATGTAAGCAATATCATCGTCAATAGTAATTTTGCAATTGAAGGAGGCCCTGGAGACATCGCCCTGATACAGCTGGCCACTCCTGTCACCTATACTCAGTACATCATGCCAATCTGTCTGCCATCTTCCACCACCACCTTCCCCTGTGGTACGGAGTGCTGGGTGACCGGCTGGGGTACAAGAGCTTCTGGAGGTGAGTCCATGAAATGATAAGCCAAAGTGATTTCACTCATTTTTCATACTAACAAGTCAGGCCTGTCACTTACACCCAATATGTCATGTTAATAATGGATGGGCAATTCTGCCTGGGTTAGATTCATATGGAGTTTGTTGAATCCTGTTAGAAATCCGTGAAACCGGAACTTAGCAGTGAATCCTTTTGAAGTCTATAGGGAAGAGGGAAAGGGGCAGGGGGGGGGGGGTCTTTTAATGTGACATTAAGGATAATATGGACAATCCTTTCAATTACAATAATGGGAGTGGGGGTGAACCTTGAACATGAGCTCAACCCAAACCGTTGTGGCTTGAGGATGAATCACCCTCAGTGCTATAGCGATCAGTTACCAATATTTAATTTCCTTGCATCTAAACTCTTGTCCTTTTTACCATTTTGACCCTTTTTTTGTGAAATGGTAGGGGTACATTTGTACCCCGTCACCAATTCATACAGGGGGGAGGCCAGGATCTGGGGGTCCCCTTGTTAAGGGGGGCTTCCAGATTCCTTTCCCCCATCAACATGGGGACAAGGTGCTTTGGGGGGCTACCCCAAAGCACCCTCCTCATGTTAAGGGCATGTGGCCTGGTACAGTTCAGGAGGGGGGGCACTCTCTCACCCCCCTCTCTTTTCCTGTGGCCTGCTAGGTTGTGTGCTTGGATAAGGATCTGGTATGGATTTGGGGGGGGGCTATGCTATTTTTTTATTTTGGAGCAGGGTTCCCCTTAATTTCCATATCAGACCCGAGGGGCCTGGTATGGATTTTAGGGGGACCCCCACACATTTTTTTTTAAAAATTTGATTCAGGGTTCCCCTTATTATTCATACCAGACCCAAGGGGGGGGCAGGGGGGGGTCCCATGCTCTTTTTTTCAACTTTCTTTATCTGTTAGAAATCCATTAAACTGGAACTTAGCAGTGAATCCATTTGAAGTCTATAGGGAAGAGGGAAAGGGGCAAGGGGGGGTCTTTTAATGTGACATTAAGGATAATATGGACAATCCTTTCAATTACAATCATGGGAGTGGGGGTGAACCTTGAACATGAGCTCAACCCAAACCGTTGTGGCTTGAGAATGAATCACCCTCAGTGCTATAGCAATCAGTTACCAATATTTATTTTCCTGGCATCTAAACTGTGGTCTTGTGGCTCAGAAGGGTCAATAATGAGAGTTTCCTTATAGTCCAGCCCCTACTTTATATTATATCAGGATTCCCAGCAGTTATTTTTACAACATACCTTTTACTTGTAGTTAGGCTAATGCCGTGGCGTGTACACACAACTGGACTTTTTTCAACGGACTGAATTCCGTCTGACTTTTCGACGGACTTTCAACGGACTTTCGACGAACTTCCGTCAAATCGGACTTGTCTACACACAATCACACCAACGTCCGACGGATTTGACCGTGATGACGTATGACCACACTAGAATAAGGAAGTTCATAGCCCGTAGCCAATAGCTGCCCTAGTGTCGGTTTTTCGCCCGTCGGACCAGCATAAAGACGAACGGATTTTTCGACTGGACTCGAGTCCGTCGGAAAGATTTGAAACATGTTCTAAATCTAAAGTCCGTCTGATTTTTCGACAGCAAAGGTCCGATGAAGCCCACACACGGTCGAATTGTCCGACCCATTCGTTCCGTCAGACCTTTGCTGTCGAAAAGTCCGGCCGTGTGTATACCGCATAAAAAAACAAAAGAATAGGAAAAGGTCTAGGATTTGGTGTTTTTAGGGTTGGGGTTTGTGGTTTAGGTCTATTTTGTTTGAGATGGACTATATTTTATTTTAATATAAGTTTGCTTGGATCTTTTTCTCAGGAATAGCAGTGTGACCTTGTTCTGGCACAGGCAAAGTTGCCCTTTGTTTCCAACACATCGCTGCATACTATTGTTAAGTACACCAAAGCACCATAACCTTTAATACCCATTTTACCATAGCTGCTGATAAAGTTGGGTAATCCCCTATATTCATAATGTCAGGCAAGCCTCACAAGGGGAATTTAATATCACTTTACATAAAAAAATTGCAACTACCACCCATTTATTCTCCAGTGTCTCTGCTTTCAGAAAATGTATAATGTTTGTGGTTTTTAAACAAATATTAACGTTTAAAATGTGTGTTTTAACTTTTGTGCAAAAAGATGCAAAAATTGCTCTGGCAGCAAAAGGGATTCTATTTTTTTGGAAGGTGTGTTCCCTGGGAGACCCCTGGAGTAATTTTACTTCAGATTCAAGTCCCTGTCTTCCTGAAACACACAGCCTCTGAGCACTGGAGGACCCGGGTGTGGGTTTGGGACCTCTATGCCCAAATCAGCATTAAATGCTTCAACACCCCCCTTCTAGACACAGTGCAGATGTTAATATAATCAGCTCAAAATAACCTGAGGCTTGGGTCTCCTGCTATTATCTGTTTACTAAGGGTCTTTCTCTCATGGTACAATTTTCCTACTGTGTGCCTTCTAGCTGTCAATTCCCATTGTTAATTGAGTCACCTATTGTTTCTGTCTGTCTGCTAATCCTTTTAGAGATTTGGACAGCCCTAGGTCTTACTACTTACTGGGTTTTACTGGTGAACTAGTGCTGAGCGGTCTGGGCACCCAGACTTGTTTTAGTTGTTAAAAAAGCTTACTGTTTAATAAGCTTAATGTTTATGTTGTCTGGAACTTAGCTATGTTAAATACATTACTGTTTGCATAACATGATCAAGTTCTTATCTGATTTTGGGTGGTATATATATTCTGTATAAGTTTACAATAAAGAGAGTTCCAGTTTGCACCTAAGCTAGTGTTTAGTTCTTGGGTGCTCAGCTATGATACCTGGTTCCTGGTTCCAGATGGGAGGAAGCTGTATACCGATGGAAGCACCCAAGGTGGGTGCTGGATGGTCCGTCACATACCTTACCTAGTAAGAAACCAAAATCCATGTAAACCATAATTCTTTGGTCTGGCTGTCATTGTCCTAGCTGTTCTAGCCAGAGAAGAAGCTAATGGAGCATGCTCTGCACACCATTAGCTTCATGTTATATATCGTCATGCATTTCTGAGGAAGAGCAATAATTCTAAGCCCTTTATTCACTGTTAACTCTAAACTGATGACCTGCAGGGGCTTTTAAAGCATTTCCTATTAAAAATGTAGGGTACTGATGTTTTCTGCCATGAATGCATGCAATTCTAAGGTTTGACATGTTGAGTATTATGGCTATCATGGGTATACATTGGTAATATATTGTGTTTGCATGCCCTAAAATGTACTTTGGTGTATTTTTTTACTGAAATTTAGCACCTGATAAACCATTGCACTAATATTATGTGACATAAAAAAGGAAGTATCACCATTTTATTCTCCAGGATCCCTGTCTTAGAAGACATAAAGTCATGTACTTTTTTGGGGGGGGGGGGGAAGGGGGGGTTAAGTAATCTTCAGGCTTTAGAATTATTTTTTAAACACGTTTGCAAAAAAGAACAAAAAAATATTTGGCAGCAAAAGGGTTAAAACTGAAATCTAGTATATCTGGCATAAAGAAATTTGATCAAAAAGGGCCCTGCATGTCCTTGTGTGAATCTTGGTGTGCTTTGTGTATACCTTACAGACAAGGACCAAGTCCTGGGAAAAAAAAATGTGGGAACTCGCCCAAGATTCACTGTGCCCATCATTTCAGACTCATTGTGCCCATAATTGCAGCCCCTCTGTGCCCATCATTGCAGACTCACTGGGCCCATAAAATGCAGACTCACTTTGCCCATCATTGCAGCCCATCAATGCAGCCTTGTGCCCATCAATGCAGCTTCACTGTGCCCATAATTGCAGCCTCTCTGTGCCCATCATTGCAGACTCACTGGGCCCATAAAAGGCAGACTCACTGTGCCCATCATTGCAGCCTCACTGTGCCCATCAATACAGCCTTGCTGTGCCCATCATTGTAGCCTCTCTGTGCCCATCAATGCAGCCTCACTGTGCCCATAATTGCAGTCTCTCTGTGCCCATCATTTCAGACTCACTGGGCCCATAAAATGCAGCCTCACTGTGCCCATACATTGCAGCCTCACTGTGCCCATCAATACACCCTCACTGTGCCCACCATTGCAGCCTCACTGTGCCCATGAAATGCAGACTCACTTGTGCCCATCAATGCAGCCTTACTCTGCCCATCAATGCAGCCTCATTCTGCCCATCAATGCAGCCTTACTGTGCCAATGAAATGCAGCCTCACTGTGCCAATGAAATTCAGCCTCACTGTGGCCATGAAATGCAGCTTCACTTGAACCTGGATCACATACAGCGTGTCTCCTGCTGTATCCCAGGGCATGGGTCTGCAATATTCGGCAGCGCTGTAACAAAGTCTGGCCTCCTAGATGGCTCCTGTTTGGCGGAACACTGATCAAATGCCAGAAAATTGAATCAGTGTTCCGCCTATTACAGAATTCGGACTAGGAGGCGGGACTTTGTTACAGTGGCCAGCTGCTGAACATTGCAGTGTGAAGGTACACAGGAGGAGGAGGGAGTGGAAGGGAGGTAGAGGGAGAGAGGGGAGGACTCTGCACCTAAACCTCCCAGAATCAGCCCTGGGCACCGCTGCAGCCACAGCACAAAGGGAACAGCTTTCCTGCTGTGGAAAAAGTACAGGAACGCCAATCCCATGCGTTCCTGCAGGATTCAAGCCCTGCTTACAGGTCTTTGCAGTAATATGGTGTGAAACTTTGTCTATATGTGGGAGCTTCTTATAATAAAGACTGGTCACTGCTGATCTCTCTTCTTGTGCAGGGGGACTTGTCTCCTCCCCCTCCAATAGGCAGCCTGTAGTGGGTGGAGCTTGCTGGGTTCCTTCTACAACTCTAATCACTCACTGCAAAGGCTATGAACAGCACAAAGAGAATATCTGAGGTTTTCAAAGACATTTGTTACACAAAGAGGATTTATATTCTTCGTGGTGACCAAGGAATATATTTAGATTTAGAGTTGTGCTTTTTGAGTTCAGCTTTAAAGGTTATCTACCTACAACATATGTATAGCTTTGCTAAGAATGACCTTGTTGCTAATGACTATCTTCTTGTCTATGTTTCATCACCAGGGAGCGTAGTTGAGTATGGGACTCTCCAGGAGGTCATGGTTCCCCTGATAGACGGCAGTACATGCCAAATAATGTATCTCAGTGGGGGAAGTAACTACAGCATACAGTATGATCAGATCTGTGCCGGCTACGTTGAGGGGGAAAAGGACTCCTGCCAGGTGAGTGACACCAAGAGCATTCTATCATGGCTTATCTTTAGGTCCGGATCTCTTCAAAGGAAGCAGAAGCAATACATGACATCAGCTTTTTCCTAGGTTTGACCAAAATGTTATTTTTTACTCGGAATGGATTGGAAAAATTGAGATGTTTAATTGCTGTCTTTGTCCTTGATGGGGAAATTCCTGCCCTTGTATTGGATTTCATCTTAACTGTATTGTCTACTTTTTATTGTAAAGGTGCTGAACAAACCATCACAGAAAGGGATAGGAAATCACTAAAATAATGTATTATTGGTTTGGGGATAGGTGCAAACCTCTCACAGTCCTCATTGTTGTCAGTTACCTTACCCCCCCCCCCCCTTTTGCCTATTTCTAGTCCTGGTGTGACTTGGACAGGAAGTGAGGAGGAATCGGCCACTTTGGGCACAGACATTAATAAAAGCTTGGAGGAAACATAGGAGCACCACACCCAAAATATGAAGTACAAACAGTATTTATTTTATTAAAATAATCCAATGAAATCCACAAAGAAAATCCAACAACCCATTTTGGGAAATCAAAAATGTCCCCTTTTTCACGGTTAAAATGTATTAATTTATATATAATAATATATATATAGTTATATATAATAATATATTCTCTATATATTGGAGGTAATCATCTTCAAGCAGGGAGAGCTCACAGAGAGGCAATTCAAATATCAAAGTGTGTTCAAACACTTTCTGTCCATATTTTTATTTTAAAAAAACACCCCAGCCCAGGGGTAATGAATCACAGTCTAATAAACCAACTTAAGCTGTGGTATCCCTGTATAAATACATAAGGGGGATATGATATCCATTTATAAATACATAAGGGGGGATATCATCACCATGTATAAATACATAAGGGGGTGGGGGGGTATGATCATCGTGCAAAAATATGATGTTGGTCTAACTAGTGAACTTATAGTTACATAGTTACATAGTAGGTGAGGTTGAAAAAAGACACAAGTCCATCAAGTCCAACCTATGTGTGTGATTATATGTCAGTATTACATTGTATATCCCTGTATGTTGCGGTCATTCAGGTGATTATCTAATAGTTTTTTTAAGCTATCAATGCCTCCCGCTAAAACCACCGCCTGTGGAAGGGAATTTCACATCCTTGCCGCTCTTACAGTAAAGAAGCCTCTACGTAGTTTAAGGTTAAACCTCTTTTCTTCTAATTTTTAATGAGTGGCCACGAGTCTTGTTAAACTTCCTTCAGCGGAAAAGTTTTATCCCTATTGTGGGGTCACCAGTACGGTATTTGTAAATTGAAATCTATGATGAGATACCCCTTCAATTTCCTGTGTGACCAATTTAACAAACAAATCAACTCCGGGATTGGTCTGAGTGGGGTATCTATTTGATTTGGTCTTAAATATTCTCCTTAAGACAGATCCATCCTCATATTCATCAAAAGAGCTGGGGAGTGGATTAGACATGGGAACTGTCAAAAAATTCGTTTCGTTTCGTTTCGTCCCGTTTCGTATATAAAAAAATTCGTAATTCGTAATTCGTGTACGAAATTCCGTTCGAATTTGTACGAAATACGAAATTCGGACGAATCGTAATTTTTTTTACGAATCGTTAGTAAAGTTACGAATCGTTACGAATCGTTACGAATCATTAACACGGCTAATGAATTGTTGGTTCTCATAACACAGAGAACAATTCGAATCCAACTACAAATATCGAATTTCAATTTCAAGTTACGAATCGTTACGAATCGTTATGAATAGTTACGAATCGTTACGAATCGTTATGAATAGTTACGAATCGTTAGTAAATCCAACTACCAATATCGAATTTCAACTAATTTGAACGAAATTATTATAGCAGATATAACGAATGAATTTGAATGAATTCGAATGAAAAAGTGTCATTTTTGCAGAAAAAAAAAAAGCGTAGGGGTCCCCCCAAATTCAATAACCAGGCCCTTCAGGTCTGGTATGGATATTAAGGGGGACCCCAGCCAAAAAAAAAAAAAAAAATGGCGTGGGGTCCCCCCCAAATATCCATACCAGACCCTTCAGGTCTGGGATGGATTTTAAGGGGAACCCCGGCCGGTGGTTGTGGGGGTCTGCGGGCGGGGACTTATCGGAATCTGGAAGCCCCCTTTAACAAGGGGACCCCCAGATCCCGCCCCCCCCCCCCCCCCCCCCCCCTGTGTGAATTGGTAAGGGGGTACAAAAGTACCCCTACCATTTCACCAAAAAAGGTGACTAAATGGTAAAAATGACAGGAGACGGTCTTTGACAATTCCTTTATTAAAATCTTCTTTCTTCTTTCTTCTGGTCTTCCTTTCTTCATCTTCTCCTTCCGGCATCTTCTTCCATCTTCTTCTTCCTTCGATTCGCTTCTTCTTCCTCCGGTCTTCTCGTCCTTCTCGTCCGGCGTCGTCCTTCTCGTCCGGCATCGTCGTCTCTTCTCGCAGGCCGCTCCTCGCAATGGGAGGCTCCCGCTCTGTGAGGCTTCGCTCCGGGTGACAGGTCTTTTATAACGAAGGCACCTGGTGACCCCGCCCCCCTCGGACGTCATGGGGAAAGCCATAGGGAATTCCACATGACGTCCCCATGCGTCAGAGGGGGCGGGGTCACCAGGTGCCTTCGTTATAAAAGACCTGTCACCCGGAGCGAAGCCTCACAGAGCGGGAGCCTCCCATTGCGAGGAGCGGCCTGCGAGAAGAGACGACAACAACAACATTGTGTGCTGCCTCCATAACTAACATTTTTTTAGATTTGGGTACAGCCCCCATGTCATTGTTCAAAACAGAACTCTGTGTATTAGTGAATAAAGATGTAACACCCAATGATAAACCACCACCTGTTACCCATAAAGAAATATAATTATCCAATGCACCATCACCGGAGGCTAGAGATAATCTCTCCTCCCCTGAGGAGACTGTATAGAAGTCTTCAAATTGCCAACACCATGAACCTGTGCATGGTCATGATCCTTCTTCCATTTAGTAGAGTGAGATTCACGTCATGTATCTATGTCTTTGATTGAAATGAGTGAGTGAGGAGGAAACAGATGAATCAGGTTCATTTTCATCCTGCCTAATATTGCGTTTCTCAATATCTGATCTCATAGCTGATGGTTGTTGTTGTCTTCCAGGGTGACTCAGGAGGACCTCTGGTGTGTAAGGTACAGGGAGTCTGGTACCAGGTTGGAGTTGTAAGCTGGGGAAATGGCTGCGCTCAAAAATATTTCCCTGGGGTGTACACCCTGGTTATGGACTACCAAACGTGGATCAGCAACTATCTGAACGCAACCTTCAGTAATGTCCCAAACATTCCCCCACCAACACGGGGATGTGGAGGAGACATCCCTCTCCCTATCCACGGAGGAAGCATCCATCTCTCACACTTTCACTGGACCATCTTGGTTATAGCTACTCTTCTATCCTTTTATCTATAACCAATTACTGTCCAAAACTTCTTACTAGAGTAGAAGGAACAAACACAGCTTGATATTGGTGATGGGTGTTCTTTTTTAGTCGTTTTTCATGTGTAAAAATAAAATGGATTATTTTATTCCTAGAAACTGGCTAATGGTTGGACTACTACTTTTGCTAATGACACATTGCAGCCATGGGTGTCCGCAGGTAGGGGCAAGGGGGGGCAAGGCCCCCCCCCTGGAATTAGGGATTGGATCAGGAGTTTGTTCCCCACTGGGTCTTTATCCTAGTGCTGGCGGCCGGCCCTATCCAGAATGAAAACGGGTCATGCCAGCTGCTGGCCATCATGGACATCCTACTGGCATGCAAGGTACCGTACTGAGCATTATACACACCACTGGGACATAGGGGCACTTGAGGGACTGCAGACAGGGCTAGGGGGTCCCTCTCTCTGACCCCCATCACCCCTTTCTGTCACCCCCCTCTCTCTCCCCTCTGTCTTTTTCACCCCCCTCTCTGTCACCCCACCCCTCTGTCTTTTTCACACCCCTCTCTCTGTCACCCCACCCCTCTGTCTCTCTCTGTCACACTCCTCTCTCTCTGTCACCCCCCTCTGTCTCTTTCTGTTACCCCTTTCTCTCTGTCACCCCCTTTCTCTCTGTCACCCCCTCTGTCTCTCTCTGCCATCCCCCTGTCTCTTTCTGTCACCCCTATGTCTCTTTCTGTCACCCCCCTCTGTCTCTTTCTGTCACCCCCGTCTCTCTCTGTCACCCACCACATGTATACAGTCGCTGGTCATCTCTTGTGCCATGTCCACAGTCTCTTAGAGTCTCTTGAGCCATGTATGCAGTCACTGACAGTCTCCTGTACTACGTCTGCAGTCTCTGACCATGATAATGACATTGTCGAAAAGGGTCAGAGCATGGTTGTCCTTAAAATTGTGCCCCCCCCCCCCCGAAAAAAGTTCTGCCGATGCCCATGATTGCAGCAATTTCCTAATTAAAAATGGCAATAACCAAAAAGTTACACCATGTTTGTATGACTTTTTCCTTAGAGTGACAAACCTTTTAACCACTTTCTCTCCAGGGCAATTTTATATTGTACACACATGTTAAAATCTGCATTATATGCTAAAAAATTCCGTACTTCCAAACATTGTATATTTTTGGAAAACATGGGCCCTTGAGAATAAAATGGTGGCCATTGCAAATTTTTATGCCACTCCACACCATTTCCGTGCAGCCATTTTGTTATATAAAAGACGAAGAAGAACATTTTTTAAATATGGGGGTTGCATTAAGTAAATAGACACCAACATTTTGGGTGACATTTTGCAGGTTGTCAGTTGAGAGTTAACAGTGAAATATGGCCCCAGAATTATTGCTCTCAATCTGACACTCATGGAGATGCCAGACATGAGCGGTCCAACTGCTGTTTTCACACATGTGTGGGACCCAGGGGCATTGCTAGGTCTACAAAAGATCTGGGGCTAGAGCCCATAGCAGTGTAGTAAAGAAAGTCATACGCTTGGGCGGGCATACACATGTATATACAGTAATATACGTGTGTGTGTGTATATATCCCCAGAGAGCCCCCCACTTACATCAAGGTGCCCAGAGAGCCTCCCGTTACATCAGGGTTCCCAGAGAGCCCCCCCGTAAATCAGGGTCCCCAGAGAGCCTCCCCTTAAACCAGGGTCCCCAGAGAGCCTCTCCTTAAAATCAGGGTCCCAGAGAGCCTCCCCTTAAATAAGGGTCCCCAGAGAGCTTCTCCTTAAAATCAGGGTCCCCAGAGAGCCTCCCCTTAAACCAGGGTCCCCAGAGAGCCTCTCCTTAAAATCAGGGTCCCCAGAGAGCCTCTCCTTAAAATCAGGGTCCCCAGAAAGACCCCCACCTACATCAGGGTCCCCAGAGAGCCTCCCCTCCCCTTGGGGACCCCTGCAGAGACTCGGGGGCTACGGGCCCCAGATTCGGGGCTATAGCCCCAAAAGCCACCCCCTAGCGATGCCACTGGTGGGACCTATACCACATTTGCATTTGAGTGTATATGTGGGGGGATGTGGTGGGTGACAGGAGTGGTTTTAAATGTTTTTCATTATTTTTGGGTTTTATTAAACTGTCATTTTTTTTAACACTCATTTTATTGCTCTTGCAAGGGGTCTAACAAGCCTCCTTTGTGATAGCATAAGCAGGTGACAGATACTCTTTACGGAGACATCAGGGGTCTATTTGATCCCCAATGTCTCCCCTGTCCTCCAATGCAGCTAATCAAGTAGAGACCAATGCGTGATTAGTTGAATCCTTGGCTATAGACAGCTCTGAAAATGGGAGTGACAAAATCATGCAAACCCCAAGCAAAGTAAAAAAAATGGCGTTAGATCCCCCTGAGATCCTTACCAGATGCCTCTTCTCCCCATCATTGGCCCAGTGCATGTGGGGGTCTGCATGGGGAGACCTAGTGGATCCTGGAAACTGCCTTTAACCCCTTGGCGCCTGAGGGTAAAACAAATCTTGATGCCTAAGCACAGGGAAGGGCCAGGAGTACTGGCAAGGGAGCCAAGAAGAGGAGGATCGGGGCTGCTCTGTGAAAAACCATTACACAGAGCAGGTAAGTATAACATGTTGGTTATTTTTAAAGAAAAAAAAACTGACTTTAATATCATTTTAACCCTGATGACCTGCAGGGGCTTTTAAAGCATCACCTATGGACAATTAAGGGAATTTGTTGGCATTTCCCAGGTGCATATCATTTTAAGGCTTAACATGTTGGGTATCTATTTACTTGCTGCAAAAAAAAAAAAAAATAAGAGCCTTTAATATCGTTTTAAGAGTGAATTGTCTTGATGGATCAACATCACTGGATAATGTGATTGGTGATGGATTAAAACTGTAATTTTTGTTTTCTTTGTAATAAAGGATTTTTTCAAGGTGTGTGTGTGTTTATAGACTTTGTCTTTTTTCTGTGAAAGACTAAAATTGTTCCCTTACTTGTTCACTTAGAGGGACAGGTCTAGGGGCCCCCTTATTTTAAAGGTGGCTTCCAGATTCCAATAAGTAACCCCCCCCCACAGACCCTCACATTCCTTGGGCCAGAGTTGTGGGGAAGAGACCCTGGTGTAAGGAGGTGGGATTGGGGTTTCTAGAGCACTGGGCTGACATTTCATTGGGGTGCAACCTATATGCTAAAGATGGTTTGCACCTAAATTGAAGGGGGGTCTACTGTGCTGGTGGAGGGGTTTATGGGAAGGCTGGAGGAATACCCTGTTTCCCCGAAAATAAGACCTAGCGTGATTGTCAGTGATGGCTGCAATATAAGCCCTACCCCCAAATAAGCACTACCCTGTTTCCCCCGAAAATAAGCCCTACCCTGAAAATAAGCCCTACCTGGGGGTAGGGCTTATATTGCAGCCATCACCGACAATCATGCTAGGTCTTATTTTCGGGGAAAGAGGGTATTCAAACTAGGATTGTGGGGGGAGGATAAACTAGATTATAATAGGGCAGACAGGTCAGATAGGGGGTCAGCCCCTATTGGTGGGTGGAATGAGGAAAGATGGGGGGAGGGCTATGGCAGATGATATGAAGGTTCCGGTGTTACAATTAACCATTGGAAATGGTACTATTTGTACTAAAAAAAAAAATATGCAACATACGTTTGCAAAATGTGACAATGAATTAACCACTTCAGCCCCGGACCAATTTGCAGCCAAAGGACCAGGCCCCTTTTTGCGATTCGGCACTGCGTCGCTTTAACTGACAATTGCGCGGTCGTGCGACGTGGCTCCCAAAAAAAATTGGCGTCCTTTTTTTCTCACAAATAGAGCTTTCTTTTGGTGGTATTTGGTCACCCCTGCGGTTTTTATTTTTTGTGCTATAAACAAAAAAATGCGACAATTTTGAAAAAAAATGCAATATTTTTTTACTTTTTGCTATAATAAATAACCCCAAAAAATATATAAAAAAACTTTTTTTTTCGTCATTTTTGGCCGATACGTATTCTTCTACTTTATTTTTGTAAATAAAAATCGCAATTAGCGATTATTGATTAGTTTGCGCAAAAGTTATAGCGTTTACAAAATAGGGGATAGTTTTATAGCATTTTTATTAATATTTTTTTTTTCTTTTACTAGTAATGGCGGCGATCAGAGATTTTTATTGTGACTACGACATAATGGCGGACACATCGGACATTTTTGACACATTTTTGGGACAATTGTCATTTATACAGCAATCAGTGCTATTTAAATGCACTGATTCCTGTGTAAATGACACTGGCAGTGAAGGGTTAACCACTAGGGGGGTTAAGTGTGACCTGTGTGTGTTTTTTTACTGTAGAGGGCGTGGCTTGGCGTTCGACATCACCGATCGTCAATCCGATGACAGGGAACAGACGATCAGAGTCAGTCTCACTAGGAAGCACGGGGAGAGGTTTGTTAACACTTACCTCTCCTCGTTCTTCAGCTCTGTGACCCGATTGCGGGACACCAGCGGCGATCGGGTCCGCGGGTCCCGCACCCACGATCACGGAGCTCAGGACTGGGTCGCGAGCGCGCCCCACGGCTGGGCACTTAAAGAGCTACGTACCTGTAAGTTGATGTGCCCAGTCGTGCCATTCTGCCAACGTAAATGTGCAGGAGGCGGTCCTTAACCACTACAATACCGGGCACTTTCGCCCCCTTCCTTCCCAGACCAATTTTCAGCTTTCAGCGCTCTCGCATTTTCAATGACAATTGCGCGGTCATGCAATGCTGTACCCAAATGAAATTTTTATAATTTTGTTTGCACAAATAGAGCTTTAGTTTGGTGGTATTTATTCACGGCTCAGTTTTTTATTTTTTGCGATATAAGCAGAAAAAATTGCGGAAATTTTGAAAAAAAAACAATATTTTCTCCTTTCTTTTATAAAAGAAATCCAATAAAATCGAATTTTGTCATAAATTTAAGCCAAAATGTATTCTGCTACATTTTTTTAGTAAAAAAAAATCCGTTAAGGGTATAATAATTGGTTCACGTGATCACGGACATATGTACGCAAATGATCATGTAACAGGGGTGTGCAGCTGATCACGGACATATGTGTGCAGATAATCATTGGCACATGTTATTTTACTGGGACATATGTGGGGGACATGTGTTTTTATTATTTTGGGGACATGTGTTTTTATTTGGGGACATGTGTTTCTTATTATTTGGGGACATGTGTGTTTTTGGGACATGTATGTTTTGTGGACATGTGTGGGGACATGTGTGTTTACACTAGACTGGTGATCAGTGAGTAAAAAGCTGTAAAAAAACAGCTAATACTCACTGATCACCAGCCGGCTGCAGCGATCAGTGAGTATTAGCTGTTTTTTACAGCTAGCTGGTTGCTAGGTAATCGGCTCTCCTCTCCTCACACAGAAGTCGTCGCTGAGGAGAGGAGAGCCGATTACCTAGCAACCAGCTGTTTGCTTACATCACATGACGGCTGTGATTGGACACGGCCGTCATGTGATCAGGAGGGCCAATCACAGAGCCCTCCTGCTGATCTGAGATGCGCCGTGTCCGGGTGACACAAGCGCATCGGGATCGCGCCGCTGCGCGGGCACGCGCGCAAGCGATTCCCCTACTTCTGAAGGACGTTCAGGAACGTCCTATCAGAAGTAGAAGGCTCCCACCTGGCCGTATATGTACAGTGGCTAGGTGGGAAGTAGTTAAGCGGTTAAAGTGTTTGTTCACCAATGCCAGAAGTCTGCCAAGCAAAATAGGTGAGCTCTGGTGCACAAGAATTACTATGATGTATCTGGTATTGCTGAATCTTGGCTCAAATCGTCGATTTAACTGAAAAGTGGGCAGTCATGCGACGTTGTACCCAAACAAAATTG
The DNA here is from genome assembly GCA_028564925.1 of Lithobates sylvaticus. Taxonomy (NCBI): domain Eukaryota; kingdom Metazoa; phylum Chordata; class Amphibia; order Anura; family Ranidae; genus Lithobates; species Lithobates sylvaticus. The sequence goes on along the minus strand of CM053031.1, from coordinate 301,448,302 downwards.
ACGTCCTTTATTTTCCACAAATAGAGCTTTCTTTTGCTGGTATTTGATCGCCTCTGCGTTTTTTTTTTTTTGCGCTGTAAACAAAAAAAGAGCGAAAATTTTGAAAAAAAACACAATATCTTGTACTTTTTGATATAATAAATATCCCCATTTTTTTTAAAAAAAGCAAATTTTTCTCAGTTTAGGCCGATACGTATTCTTCTACATATTTTTGGTAATAAAAATCACAATAATCGTATATTGATTGGTTTCCGCAAAAGTTACAGCGTCTACAAAACAGGGGATAGATTTATAGCATTTTTATTATTATTTTTTTTTTACTAGTAATGGCGGCGATCTGCGATTTTTTATCGGGACTGTGACATTATGGCGGACACATCGGACACTTTTGAAACATTTTTGGGACCATTGGCATATATACAGCAATCAGAGCTATAAAATTGCACTGCTTACTGTAAAAATTTCACTGGCAGGGAAGGGTTAACACTAGGGGGCGATCAAGGGGATGGATGGATTTTGGGGGGTACCCCACACCTTTTTTGTGTGAATTTTGTTTAGGATTAATAATTACTATTCTATATTTTAGGAGCTTTTTAAAATCGCTGTGTTTTAAAATCTCTTATTATTCCAAAGAAGATATAGTGTGTGTTTCATTTGGGGAACATTTACTTATGAATGGGGTGTAGGGAATTGTGAGAGGTGAACGCTGCACAAGTCAAGTAGTCGTCTTAGGATTACAGGTGGATAAAGATGGTGAAAAGTTCTGGTAACGTTCTCTGAGAGACTACGGTAAATATACAGTATAAAGAATTCCAGGTTGTCTTTCTAGGAAAATCCCTCAGCAGAGGATTTCATGAAAGTTGTAGAACAGAGGTGTGGCCAGCCGGCAAGAGAGATGGACGCTTAGTGCTGAGCTCTGCTGTGAGGGAGACGAACCGGAACGATTAGGGACCGCTGGAGCCGGTATTTTTGTACAAAAACTTCCCCACATTAGTCCGGTAGTGACCCACAACAATGTCCCGTAAGAGAACTGGGGACCACAAGCCCCAAAAGCTCACCACACTCCTGTACCCTCCTGAAGCGCTGGTCAGTCAGAATCAAAATGGAGCTGAAGGCATAGCAGCGCCTCAGACTAAACATACAGAAATCCCTAATAACATTTCTGGTGACTCACCAAACAGGGAGATGTCTAGCTCCCATGACAATGACACAGAGGGGGATCCCTTAATGAACAGCCCAGCTAAGGCAAAAATGAGAATGGATGCTCTAGCACAGCGGCCACCTCACTCAGAAATTGAGCCCCAGGCTTTTATTCCACTACAATCTAACCAGGCCTTACATTCCTCAATGGCATCCTTCCCAACCTGCGGTCAGCCTGTTATTGACACTACACTGAAAGAGATGTTAATATCACTGCACTCCTCTCTTGTGACTGATTTATCCACTCTATTTACTAAACTCACTACAGATGTCAGTCTAATAGATAACAGAGTATCCACTATTGAGAAAGGTATGATGGAATGCTCCTCCACAGTCAATGACATCATTGATTCTATTGATGAGGTAAAAGATGAACAAGAGTGGATAAGGGGCAAATTAGCAAATTTGGAAGACCGCTCTAGACGAAACAATGTCAAGTTAAGGGGGGTCCCCGAAAATATAACAACTCCAGAATTACCCAAATACGCCAAAGAACTTATACGCACTATTCTACCTGAAGTTACGCCACGTGACATTATAATTGACAGAATACACAGAATTGCAAAACCTTCACACCTGGCTGCATCAGTGCCTAGAGATATACTTATGAGGATCCATTTTTTCCATATTAAAGAAAAAATGATGTCAGAAGCCAGATTGAAAGGCCCTCTACCACGTCCGTTTGAGGGTGTTCAAATATTTCCTGATTTATCCAGATATACGCTTCAACTACGTAGAGATTTAAACCCCATAACTAAAGGAATGCAAAACCATAAGATTCTATACAAATGGCGCTACCCGGCCACACTAATTGTCTCCAAAAACGGATCCACTCATATAATAAATGACCTACACAAGGGTTTGAAACTTTTGAAAGAATGGGGAATAATCCCGGAATACCACAAAGATGAAACTTCGCTTCTTCCAAAACGTCCTTCAACATATCACTACAATCAAAGATCCCGGAATCATCAACCTATGGAAGTATCTGGCTCCTGAGCGGTCCGCTAACTACGTTTATAGCGTCCCCTCCAGGAATTTTGTTTGATCTCACTTGCCTTTGGTATTAACTGTTCCACACTGCAGCAGTAAAAGCTGACTCTTTGCTTTTTTTTTGTGCTTGACACAAATCTGCCGCATCCTGTTTTCATATCTTTTGCTATATTTTTAAATAGCTGTTATATATAATTGTAATTTCATTCCAGGTTTTATAGAAATACATCTAGTTACGGAACCCAGGTATCCTGATAAGCCAAAAGGAACTGAATTTACTGTATACACCAAGAAATATCTGCAAACTGTAAGTGTTATAGTCTCCCACAATCCATCACTTAGCCACAACAGGAAATATGCCATTCACGATAGTATCCTTGAACGCCAAGGGTCTCAACCACCCAGCAAAGAGACAATCTTTGTGGCATACTGCTGAAAAGCTTGATAGTGATATCTTATGTGTCCAAGCGACACACTTGACCCCACTTTCAGCCACTTTATGTCGCAGTAACAAATTTCCCCATATTTTCTATTCTAATTTCTCTTCCAAGAAGAGAGGAGTGCTTGTAGCGATCAAGAAAGACACTGACTTCCACCTCATAAAAGAAATAGGTGACCCCAATGGTCGTTTTCTTATTTTAATCTGTATGATTAATGGAACTAAATATACCTTACTCAACTTGTATGCTCCCAATTCTAGACAGGCAAATTTTGTCAAAAAGACTTTGACCAAAATTAAAGAGTTACAACAAGGATATCTCCTTGTATGCGGAGACTTTAATATGGTTGCAGATATTTATATGGACAGTACTTCAGCGGATAAGAGAAGACCCTCTCCCCTGGGGCAAATCCTGACATCGTCTGATCTTTACGATGTCTGGAGATGCCACCATGGATCAGAGAGGGATTATACTTATTTCTCCCCGCAACACAAGTCGTATTCCAGAATTGACATGTTTGTTGTTGATAAAGTGTTATTACAAAAGGTGACTACCTCTGTTATCCACACCATGACATGGTCAGACCACAACCCAATTTCGATAATTATTGATGATACGTCTCCTCAAAGGAACTCTTTTCTCTGGAGAGCCAATAATTTCATATTACAACATGCTACATACTCCAAAGAAATTGCTACTCATTTAAAAGAATATTTTGAATTAAACGCTGATTCAGTGGGGGATCCTGCCGTGGTGTGGAACGCGCATAAAGCGGTAATGAGAGGTGTTCTTATAAAACTGGGCTCCATTCACAAAAAAAAAAGAACACAACAAATAGACTCCCTTACTTCCCAAATTGCTCATTTGGAGGCAGACCATAAGTCATCTGCATGTCCCACTACACTAGCACAATTAATGTCGCTTAGACAGGAACTCAGGCTGCTTCTTCTCCATACATACGAACATATGCAACGCAAATTCAAAGCCATCTCTTATTCCACATCCAATAAGGCAGGAAAAAGATTAGCACAACGTATCAAAGGGGCTAGAGTTAAATCTAAAATTCCCTTCTTATTCCACCCACACTCGAAAGTGAAGCTATCTAATCCACAAGACATTGCGAATGCTTTTAGCGATTACTATAGTGACCTATATAATCTCAAGAATGACCCTACAACCCACCAACCATCCCCAGAGGAAATTGATGACTTTCTCCATAAGATAAATTTACCGACTCTGACAGAAACACAATTGTCTTATTTAAATGCTCCTTTTTCAGCACCAGAACTTCTAGCTACCATCTCATCACTGCCTTGTAACAAAACACCAGGCCCGGATGGCCTTACAGGGGAATACTTCAAACAATTCTCTACCTATTTGATTCCACACTTGCTGAAATTTCTTAACCAAGCTGCATATTCTTCCAAATTCCCTGTAGAATCGCTAAACGCATTAATTATCACTCTCCCAAAACCTGAACAAGATCCGACTGCCCCACAAAACTTCCGGCCAATCTCCTTACTTAACCTTGATTTAAAAATATACGCCAAAACTATTGCTAGACGCTTAATGAAGATTATGCCAGACCTGATTCACAATGACCAAACAGGATTTATTAAAGGGAGGCAAGCATCCGACGCGACGCGTCGCATGATTGACTTAATCCATTGCGTAAATTCCAGTGGAACACCTTCTCTGCTTCTTTCTTTAGATGCAGAGAAGGCATTTGATCGGGTGCACTGGACCTATCTACAGAAAGTTCTCATGAAATTTGGGTTTAAAGACAATATTTATAATGCTATCATGGCACTATACACTTGCCCAGCTGCTCAAGTTTTTTCGGCTAATATGATATCTCATCCATTCCAAATTTCGAACGGTACCCGTCAGGGTTGCCCATTGTCGCCCTTAATTTTTGATCTAACTATAGAACCTTTAGCTGAGCACATACGCACGAACTCGAACATCTCAGGCATAACTGTTGGCAACACTACTCATAAGATTAGTCTTTTTGCTGATGATGTGATTTTAATATTATCAAATCCTACCTCCTCCTTAGCAGCAGCCCGAGACGTTTTAGATTGGTTTGGACGAATATCATTTTACAAACTAAATGTCACCAAATCACAAATACTAGATCTCAAATTGAATTCCACCACTAAATTACTATTACAAGCCCAATACCCCTTCACATGGTCTGAACACAGCATTTCTTACCTAGGTATTCAACTCACTAGAACCACTAAACTCCTCTTTTCATCAAACTTCAAGCCTCTCTTAGATAAATTACGTACTGAATCTCAGAAATTAGCTAAAATGGAACTGTCATGGTCTGGCAGATTAGCGGCGTTCAAGATGATGCATTTACCTCAAATTTTATACCTGTTTAGGACCATTCCTATTCCTATTCCTAAATATTACTTTAAGTCACTTCAAACGATACTCAACCGATGTATTTGGCACGGTACAAAACCTAGATGCGCTCATTCTATACTTAGGATACACAAATTAGCGGGAGGATCAGGTTCAATAGATTTTACAGATTATCACACTGCAGCGATCATAGCTCAAGCAACTGAGTGGTTTCAGCAAGATCCGAATAAAAACTGGTGCAATATAGAACTTTCCTTACTATTTCATCCTAGTTTAAAAAATTGGTTGTTGAGCACTCCATTAGACGCTAAAATACCAAAAGCGATTCCCCCTACCATGATAGCCACGGTCAGAGCATGGAAAATTCTAACCCAAACTATCCATCAAGAACCCACTACTACACAGATACCGATACCTATAGAAGTCTTAAACCACATCTCACCTGAATTATCTACATCCCATTGGTCTAACCGAAAAATCTCATTCATAAATCAACTATTTCATGACTCAAACCCAAAATCCTTTTCAACCCTCCAAAATGAATTTCACTTGCCTGAATCAGACTTTATTGCATATTCCAAACTTCTGAAATGCCTTAACAAAATCAAACCTCTCTTATATACAGTTTCTTCAGTAATATGGAAATACCTGCACTTTGAATTTCCTAAACAGAAGGGTATTTCACTTGTATACAACACCCTGAACCAAAAGCGTGTATTTACTAAATCCACACCACATACACACTGGGAAAATGATCTAGCAACGACTTATACAGAATCACAATGGGAACAAGCTTCACGAAGTGTATACAAATCCACGAAAAGCTCTGCGTTGTGGGAACTCACACAAAAATTGTCCCTTAGATGGTATTTGACGCCTTCTCGCTTGGCAACATTCTATCCCACATTATCTAATAAGTGCTGGAGATGTAATTCCAACATAGGAAGCATATTCCACATATTTTGGGAATGTACCCTCATACAGGAATACTGGAAAACCGTTTTTCTTCTCTTAAAAGATATATCCCAGATAGATATACCAATGTCTCCGGGTCTAGCTATCCTGAATTTATCCATTGAAGACATACCCTTTTCATTTCGTCATGTGACGACACATATCCTATTGGCAGCTAGGTTAACTATAACCAGATTATGGAAGTCAGATACAACTCCCTCTATCACTCACCTCTTAGATACCGTAAACCTACATTATAGTTATGAATTAATGATGGCATCCAGTGAGGGTAAATTACCCAAGGAAAAAACCAAGTGGGCATCATGGGAACAATGGTCGACTATTACTAACTTTTTGTAACACTCATATCTAACAGATTGATATACACTTTTGCCTCTGAGTTCTAGAGTATGGACACAGGTTCCTGGATAAGTTCTATTATTGTGGCAACGTTCTCCTCTTAGACACAGTGTAGTCCCCATGGGGGTGTCTAGAGGACATATACTTCTATTTGATCTTATGTTACTATATTGATCTTATATTTCTATATTGAATGTATTGCGTTTTGTAGCATTTTAATAACAGTAATTCTTGTTCTGTAACACTTCATTGATAATTGAGTTGACATTATTTAAGTGCTATTCTGAGTTAATTTATTTTAACGGCATACAATGTGTAATTTGCATCTTTACTGTATGTTATGAAATTCAATAAAAACTGATTGAAAAGTAAAGTTGTAGAACAGGTTTGAGACAGAATCAGGTGTGCAAACAATGTTTTTATGTTTTTATGTTTGGAAATACAATGACAGGTGAGAACATTGCTTTGCCATTGAAAAAAGCTTCATATTGTTCTATACCTAGTTCAATATTTAAAGGGACCTCCAGTAAATCTATAATTTCATCCCACATATCATCTACATTATCCTCCTGTACATACTGCCCACTGTCATACCCTCCACACTCCTTTCCTGTACAGATTGCCCACTGTCATACCTTCCACACTCCTCTCCTGTACATACTGCCCACTGTCATACCCTCCACACTCCTTTCCTGTACAGATTGCCCACTGTCATACCTTCCACACTCCTCTCCTGTACATACTGCCCACTGTCATACCCTCCACACTCCTCTCCTGTACATACTGCCCACTGTCATACCCTCCACACTCCTTTCCTGTACATACTGCCCAATGTCATACCCTCCACACTCCTCTCCTGTACATACCACCCACTGTCATACCTTCCACACTCTTCTCCTGTACATACTGCCCACTGTCGTACCCTCCACACTCCTTTCCTGTACATACTGCCCACTGCCATACCCTCCACACTCCTCTCCTGTACATACTGCCCACTGTCATACCCTCCACATTCCACTCCTGTAGATACCGCCCACTGTCATACCTTCCACACTCCTCTCCTGTACATACTGCCCACTGTCATACCCTCCACACTCCTCTCCTGTACATACCGCCCACTGTCATACATTCCACACTCCTTTCCTGTACATACTGCCCAATGTCATACCCTCCACACTCCTCTCCTGTTTATACTGCTCACTGTCATACCCTCCACACTCCTCTCCTGTACATAGTGCCCACTGCCATACCCTCCACACTCCTCTCCTGTACATACCACCCACTGTCATACCTTCCACACTCTTCTCCTGTACATACTGTCCACTGTCATACCTTCCACTCTCCTCTCCTGTTCATACTGCCCACTGTCATACCCTCCACACTCCTTTCCTATACATAATGCCCACTGTCATACCCTCCACACTCATTTCCTGAACATACTGCCCACTGTCATACCCTCCACATTCCACTCCTGTACATACTGCCCACTGTCATACCCTCCACATTCCACTCCTGTACATACCACCCACTGTCATACCCTCCACATTCCACTCCTGTACATACCACCCACTGTCATACCTTCTACACTCCTCTCCTGTACATACTGCCCACTGTCATACCCTCCACACTCCTTTCCTGTACATACTGCCCACTGTCACACACTCCACACTCCTTTCCTGTACATACTGCCCAATGTCATACCCTCCACACTCCTCTCCTGTATATACTGTCCACTGTCGTAGCTCCACACTTCTCTCCTGTACATACTGGCCACTGTCATACACTCCACACTAATTTCCTGTACATACTGCCCAATGTCATACCCTCCACTCTCCTCTCCTGTATATACTGTCCACTGTCATACCTTCCACACTCCTCTCCTGTACATACTGCCCACTGTCATACCTTCACATTCTTCTCCTGTACATACTGCCCTCTATCATATCCTCCACACTCCTTTCCTGTACATAATGCCCTCTATCATACCCTTCAAACTTCTCCCCTTTACATACTGCCCACTGTAATACCCTCCACACTCCTCTCCTGTACATACCACCAACTGTCATACGTTCCACACTCCTCTCCTGTACATACTGTCCACTATCATACCCTCCATTCTCCTCTCCCGTACATACTGCCCACTGTCATACCCTCCACACTCCTCTCCTGTATATACTGTCCACTGTCGTACCTCCACACTCCTCTCCTGTACATACTGTCCCCTGTCATACCTTCACATTCTTCTCCTGTAGATACCGCCCACTATCATACCCCCAAACAAAATTGACGTCCTTTATTTTCCACAAATAGAGCTTTCTTTTGCTGGTATTTGATCGCCTCTGTGTTTTGTTTTTTTTGCGCTATAAACAAAAAAAGAGCGAAAATTTTGAAAAAAACACAATATCTTGTACTTTTTGATATAATAAATATCTCCATTTTTTTTTAAAAAAAGCTATTTTTTTCTCAGTTTAGGCCTATATGTATTCTTCTACATATTTTTGGTAATAAAAATCACAATAATCGTATATTGATTAGTTTGCGCAAAAGTTACAGCGTCTACAAAATAGGGAATAGATTTATAGCATTTTTATTATTATTATTTTTTTACTAGTAATGGCGGCGATCTGCGATTTTTATCGGGACTGTGACATTATGGCGGACACATCGGACACTTTTGAAAATTTTTTGGGACCATTGGCATATATACAGCGATCAGAGCTATAAAAATGCACTGCTTACTGTAAAAAATTCACTGGCAGGGAAGGGGTTAACACTAGGGGGCGATCAAGGGGATGGATGGATTTTGGGGGGTACCCCACACCTTTTTTGTGTGAATTTTGTTTAGGATTAATAATTACTATTCTATATTTTAGGAGCTTTTTAAAATCGCTGTGTTTTAAAATCTCTTATTATTCCAAAGAATATATAGTGTGTGTTTCATTTGGGGAACATTTACTTATGAATGGGGTGTAGGGAATTGTGAGAGGTGAACGCTGCACAAGTCAAGTAGTCGTTTTAGGATTACAGGTGGATAAAGATGGTGAAAAGTTCTGGTAACGTTCTCTGAGAGACTACGGTAAATGTACAGTATAAAGAATTCCAGGTTGTCTTTCTAGGAAAATCCCTCAGCAGAGGATTTCATGAAAGTTGTAGAACAGGTTTGAGACAGAATCAGGTGTGCAAACAATGTTTTTATGTTTTTATGTTTGGAAATACAATGACAGGTGAGAACATTGCTTTGCTATTGAAAAAAGCTTTATATTGTTCTATACCTAGTTCAATATTTAAAGGGACCTCCAGTAAATCTATAATTTCATCCCACATATCATCTACATTATCCTCCTGTACATATTGCCCACTGTCATACCTCCACACTCCTTTCCTGTACAGATTGCCCACTGTCATACCTTCCACACTCCTCTCCTGTACATACTGCCCACTGTCATACCCTCCACACTCCTCTCCTGTACATACTGCCCACTGTCATACCCTCCACACTCCTTTCCTGTACATAATGCCCACTGTCATACCCTCCACACTCATTTCCTGAACATACCTCCCACTGTCATACCCTCCACATTCCACTCCTGTACATACTGCCCACTGTCATACCCTCCACATTCCACTCCTGTACATACCACCCACTGTCATACCTTCCACACTCTTCTCCTGTACATACTGCCCACTGTCGTACCATCCACACTCCTTTCCTGTACATACCGCCCACTGTCATACCTCCACACTCCTCTCCTGTACATACTGCCCACTGTCTTACCCTCCACACTCCTTTCCTGTACATACTGCCCACTGTCATACCCTCCACACTCCTTTCCTGTACATACTGCCCACTGCCATACCCTCCACACTCCTCTCCTGTACATACTGCCCACTGTCATACCCTCCACATTCCACTCCTGTACATACCGCCCACTGTCATACCTTCCACACTCCTCTCCTGTACATACTGCCCACTGTCATACCCTCCACACTCCACTCCTGTACATACTGCCCACTGTCATACCCTCCACATTCCACTCCTGTACATACCACCCACTGTTGTACCCTCCACACTCTTCTCCTGTACATACTGCCCACTGTCATACCCTCCACACTCCTTTCCTGTACATACTGCCCACTGCCATACCCTCCACACTCCTCTCCTGTACATACGGCCCACTGTCATACCCTCCACATTCCACTCCTGTACATACCGCCCACTGTCATACCTTCCACACTCCTCTCCTGTACATACTGCCCACTGTCATACCCTCCACACTCCTCTCCTGTACATACTGCCCACTGTCATACACTCCACACTCCTTTCCTGTAAATACTGCCCAATGTCATACCCTCCACACTCCTCTCCTGTATATACTGTCCACTGTCGTACCTCCACACTCCTCTCCTGTACATACTGCCCACTGTCATACCCTCCATATTCCTCTTCTGTACATACTGCCCACTGTCATACCTTCCATACTCCTCTCCTGTACATATTGCCCATTGTCATACCTTCACATTCTTCTCCTGTACATACTGCCCTCTATCATATCCTCCACACTCCTTTCCTGTACATACTGCCCTCTATCATACCCTCCAAACTCCTCCCCTTTACATACTGCCCACTGTAATACCCTCCACACTCCTCTCCTGTACATACCACCAACTCTCATACGTTCCACACTCCTCTCCTGTACATACTGTCCACTATCATACCCTCCATTCTCCTCTCCCATACATACTGCCCACTGTCATACCCTCCTCTCCGGTATATACTGTCCACTGTCGTACCTCCACACTCCTCCCCTGTACATACTGTCCCCTGTCATACCTTCACAATCTTCTCCTGTACATACCACCCACTATCATACCCTCCACAGTCCTCCCCTGCACATACTGTCCCCTCTTATATATTCTTCACTGGGGATCAGCAACCTGTAGATCGCGGCCAGGTGACTGGTAGATCACAGTCCGGGCATACTGACCCGCCATCAAACAGAGTGCAATGCAGAGGGAACATTTGTAAAGTTGGAGGTGTAGTAGGGAGATAGATACGTTGATACATCCTCTGTAGTGCTGGCTCCTGTCCTATGCAGAGTTATACCAACTTCACTCCACCCCAGCTAGCGGTCTCCAGAGTGCTGCCAGAATTAGGAAAGAGGAGATCTTCAGATCAGTGTGAAGCAATACACTGGGAATAATAGTATAGGGCTGCTTTCACACTGATGTGCTGCGGTTTACCCACACTGCGGGTACAGTGCAGTGTACCTGTAGATTTCCTGCGCCATAGACTTCTGTTATATCTTGCAGGTTTGGTGCACTTTCTGAATGCAGGACTTTTGGTGTCCTTTCAGAAAGTGCATCACACCTGCAGGATATAAAAGAAGTCTATGGCTAAGTGCAGCAAACCCGCAGGAAAGCTACTGGTACACTTCACTGTGCAAGTCTGTCCCGGGAGCTGAGGGAATGAACCGAAGAAGGAAGCGAGCGCACTGACACACCCCAGAAGCACCCTCCAAATGTAATAGGGCAAAGGTGAAAAAATTCTGATATGTCTGTAGGGTAAATGATATTTACTCTACAGACCAATATGTGTGAATAGTACTAGTATATACATACAGTATTAATGAACTATAAACCAACACCCATTATTGTCCGAAAAAGTGAAAAGCGTAGTAGATAAAAAGTTAAGGGAATCATATATCACAAAGAGAAAAGAAAAAAAAAGAAGAAAAAGAAAAGAAAAAGGTAAAAAAATTGCATGAAAATTATGCAATACCCCAAAGGGGAAAGGGTGAAGAAAAACAAAGAGGTGTTGTCAGAAACTATGAAATCAGGCCGAGACAGAAGTACAGTTAAATCACACTTGTTTAATAATAAAAGTAAAAAGAAAAAACATAGCCAAAGTTCAGTAACCGGAACGGATAGTCAGCCAAGCCAGAAGTCAGGGATCAATGTAGTGGAACAGCAAGCAAGATCTGGAGCCAGAAGGGATGTCAGCAAAGCAAGTCTTGAACAGGATCGCAAGAGATAGTTACTGTAATGTTGACCAAGGCGAAGGCAGAGTTCCTCTGGACTGGATGGCTTAAGTAGGCAGGACTGACAAGCAGGATATCATCAACAGCTGAGTAACTGTGGAGAGATAGGAGCTGGCAATTTGCTGACAGCTGAGTGGCCAGCTGAGAGAAGGAAGGGCTGAGCCCAGCCCTGACAGGTGTGCCGTCTTGGTGATAGAGGAAATCACAGGGATAGTTACCTGGTGATATTGCACAGAGACATGATGTGCATGTATGAGGAGAAAGGCCAGAGTGTGACCAGTGGGGGGTATAGGTAACACCCGACACTCCATGAGCTCCTCCTATACATAATCATGGATAATCATGGAATCATGGATTAGAAGCCAACACCCATTGTTGCCTGGAAAAGTGAAAAGTGTAGTGGATAGTAAGTGAAAGAAACCATATACCACAAAAGAGAAATAAAGAGGTGAAAAATAAATAAATAAATACATAAATCGCATGAAGATCATGCAGTTTCCCAAAGAGGGGAAGGGTGAGGAAAAACAAAAAGGTGTGTGATAATGGCGATAAAGAGGAAATTGCAGGGATAGTTACCATATTTATCGGCGTATAACACACACTTTTTCCCCCTGAAAATCAGGGGTAAATCGTGGGTGCGTGTTATACGTCGATCCCCGCCGATCTCCGCCATCTGTGAGGGCCGCCGACATTGACCGAGCCGAGCCAAGGGTACTGTGTACTCGGCTCCGCTCGCAGTCACGCCCAGTCCTGCCTTTTAGCCTTTTTGTCCCGTCATTGGACCGGTGTTGTGTCCATCATAGGAGCCGGGCTAAGGGGCGGGACGGGGGCGTGACTGTGAGCGGAGCCGAGTAGCCGAGTACACGAGTACACAGTACACTTGGCTCAGCTCGGCTCGGTCTATGTCGACGGTGAGAGGAGCCAAATATTTTGGCGGCAGTGTAACAACATATTCGGCGACCCATCGCAGTTTGCTGCGGAAGTGACGTTCCGTCGCCGCCATCTTGCTACACCCCACACTCGTCCACAGTAAGGATACACTTATGCCTTGTACACACGGTCGGACATTCTGACCACAAAATCCGTCAGATTTTTTCAGACGGATTTTGGCCGAAACTTGTCTTGCACACACACAGTCGCACAAAGTTGTCGGAAAATCTGATCGTTCCGAACGAGGTGATGTACAACGCGTACGACGGGACTACGTACAGGCCAGTAGCCAATAGCGTTCGTCGTCACTTTGTGCGTCGGAATTCTCTACACATGATCGGAAAAAGTCAGATCGGATTTTGTTGTCGGAAAATTTTAGATCCAGCTCTCGACGGAAAAAGTCCGATAGAGACCACACACGACTGGATTTTCCGACAACATAATCTGATCAGACTTTTCCCGTCGGAATTTCCGACCGTGTGTACGGGGCATAAGAAGGGGGAAAGCGGACATGTTGTTACACCCACTGGAGTTTTGCATTTTACACATATTTATAACAGTAATGTCAGTTTATACAGCAGTGCTAAATTTAAAACCCCAAACATGCTGCAATTTTGGGGAAGGCTGCAGATGGACACTGGGGAAGGCTGCAGATGGACACTGGGGAAGGCTGCAGATGGACACTGGGGAAGACTGCAGATGGACACTGGGGAAGGCTGCAGATGGACACTGGGGAAGGCTGCAGATGGACACTGGGAAGGCTGCAATGGACACTGGAGAGGCTGCAGATGGACACTGAGGAAGGCTGCAGATGGGAAGGCTGCAGATGGACACTGGGGAAGGCTGCAGATGGACACTGGGGAAGGCTGCAGATGGACACTGGGGAAGGCTGCAGATGGACACTGGGGAAGGCTGCAGATGGACACTGGGGAAAGGCTGCAGATGGACACTGGGGAAGGCTGCAGAAGGACACTGGGGAAGGCTGCAGATGGACGCTGTGCAAGGCTGCATTGATGGGCATTTGAAATGTACGTTTTTTTCCTTAAACTTCCCTCCTAAACTTGGGGTGCGTGTTATACGCCAATAAATACGGTACCTGGTGACATTGTAACTTATGTTCAAGAGAAGGGTTTGGACAACCAGATTAAAATCACCAAATCAATCCCTCGGTAGACATTGAAATTCCAACAAGTCAGAATATCATCTACCAATGGTATCCTTTCCCTTGTTTTCCTATACAGTAGGTCATCGTTCATATTGGTTAAATTGGATGAAACACTGACCCATCTAAAGCCACCCTAACATCAAAGCTAACCCTCATTGTAATGTGCTGAAAATAATTAGTCTTCTGACAACAGAACACATAAGTCCTTTTTTCCCCCTCACCTCCCACAATGCAATGTGTACTTCTCATATGAGCCATTTATGATTCAGGACTGTAATATAGGTGGAATGACCAGACCAACACAAGACTGAAAGGAAACCAGAGCTTGTCTTCCTAAACCACATTGTTATGAAGAATGAGGAAGTTAAAAAAAAAAAGGTATAAATTTATGGAAAGAAAAGAATGTTCTTAATAGACCAGTGAGAGAGAAAGGGGGAGAGATCGGCGGAATATTCTCTACTCTGCTGAGATGGGAATGATCACTGTACTTATCCTTATAACCACAGGTAAGTAACTTACCTAAAAAGTCTGGCCTCATGCAGGGCTGTCAAAGAAAAACGTTGAAAAAATGGGGCCACAATAATCTGCCCATCATTATATTTGTTGTTTGCTGACTTGTAGAGTCCGCTCTATTTGCTATATTTTATAGTTGTGAAATCATTGTAACAAGTGAGAAGCGGAATGATTTCAAATAAAAATTAATTTCTGCAAAATTACTGATTCTGCTCTTGGTGAAATTTTGCCGAAGTGGGAATCTCTTTCATTTAATTTATTTAGAACCTGTTTTTTTTTTTCTTTTTTGGGGATGGTATGTAAATTAGTTTAGGTTATTACATTGCTTTTTATATTCGTTTTTTTTTTCTCTTTTCTTGAGTGTATTTTATAGTTACTTGTATTTATATTATTGTATCCATACTATATTATAGTTACTTGTATCTATATTATTGTATCAATACTATATTATAGTTACTTGTATCTATATTATTGTATCAATACTATATTATAGTTACTTGTATCTATATTATTGTATCAATACTATATTATAGTTACTGTGCCTTCATTTTTATTTTTTTTATTTTTATTTTTTTGCCACAAGCACAGGTGCAGCATAATTAAGAGTTCACCTTTCCTTCATTCCTTCGTTGCCTTTAATGCATTTTGCGAAATTTCAGGGAAACAAATCAGTTTGGCTCATCCCTCATATGTAGCATCTTCAAGGGTTGCACGGGGGAGATGTTAATACAATAGAAGAAAATCTTTAGATTGTTGATTTTGCATAAAATCTTTTTTTTAGGATTTCATGGACAACATCTTTACAAAGAAGAGTTTCTGTGTTTGCATCTTGTTCCAGAATATAGGGTACAATTTTCAAAACTAGAGTGTAGAAAGGGCTTATGCCACATAAACACGAGCGTAATTTCCGTCAAAAAAATCTTGGATGGTTTGTCCGACGGAATTCCGCTCAAGCTTGGCTTGCATACACACTGTAGACATGTGCACAATAGAAAAATTTGTTTAGTTTAGTTTAGTTTCTGTTCATTTCCATTGATTTGTAACGATTCGTAATTTCGTAAGTCGTCGGTGTTCGTATTCGGACTCGTTCATATTTTCATAAGAGTTATTTTTTCGTTGATTCGTTTTTCCGTTAGTCTATTTTTCGTTTATTTGAAATTCGTATTTTCGTATTTTCATTATATTTCGTATTCGGACACATTCGTATTTTCGGAAGAGCTATATTTTCGTTGATTTAAAAAGATTGGTATTTCCATTAATCTAATTTTCGTTGATTGGAAATTCGTATTTTCGTAGATTTAGTTACATTCGTACTTTTGTAAGATTGATTTATTCGTACATTGTTTTCGTAGATTCGTAATCGGAGCATAATTCATAATTTTATGTAATGTGTATGCTATTTATATGTTTAAGAAACAAAGAATTTCTCTCTCACAAGTCAGAACTTAACTCAAAAATCCACCAAAACACAGTGCCTCCGACCCAACCACACCCGACCACACCCAACCACACCCTATCTGGACTCTGGATGGAATATTTCAGAATCAGAACTAACATTCGTTCTTTCGAATTCTCGATCAGCAGAATTTTTATTATTTCGTATTTTCGTTGTTTTGATTTCCTTTTTCTGAATATTCGTAATTTCGATTTTTTTCGTTCATTTTCATTGTCGTTACTTTGAATCTTTGTTCGGTATTTTCGTTGTTTCTGTTTTCATTTTTCGGATTTTCATTCTTTCGTAGTTTTGTTGTTTCTAATTTAATTATTTTGGATTTTCGTTGTTTTTCATATTCGTTCTTTTCGATAGTTCGTTATTCGTTGGAATTTTTAGTAAACCATTTGTTCATTCGTACGATAACGAATGAACGAATATAACGAATTTGAACAGAAAACAAATTCGTAACTAAACGAATTGCACATGTCTAACACACAGTCACACAAAAGTCCGCTGAACTTTCGACCGTCAAGAACGCGGTGACGTACAACACTACGACAAGCCGATAAAATGAAGTTCAATGCTTCCGAGCATGCGTCAAATTGTTTCCGAGCATGCGTAGGAATTTTGCGCGTCGGAATTGCTACAGACGATCGGAATTTCCGAAAAATAGAGAACCTGCTCTCAATCTTTTGCTTTCTGGTTTTCCACCAGCAAAAGTCAGATGGAGCCTACACACGGTCGCATTTTCCGACCAAAAGCTCTCATCGGATTCTTGCTGGTGGAATTTCCGCTCGTGTGTACGGGGCATTTGAAGTCTTGGAAAGGGTTTAGTGACAAGCAACTAAATTAAGGGATAACTATACAGACACTCCCCATTTAACGACTTTCCCGTTTAATGACCACTTGGACTTATGACCGGCTCTCCCCACCCGAACGACCCGCTATACATCATTGTATTGTACAGTACAGTACAGAATTTTTGTTTGTGTTCTGTACTTATGCAAATTAAAACAACGCTGTTGAGCTGGAGTTTTATGTTTAGACCTTTTTTTTCAGAATACAGTACAGTAGTTGGTAATGCTTAAAATATTGATTACTTGTGGCTCCTCCTTTAACGACCTGGTTGTTGGAACCGAACCTGGTCGTTAACTGAAGAGAGCCTGTATACAGCCCAATCTGGTTTAAAATGGTGCCACATCCCAAAAATGACATAAGGGAGTAGCAAAAATTGGGCATTTAAAGGGCACCAAGGAAAATCAAACACAATTAAAAAATGAAGCGTTTACTATTGCAAAAATCACCATGCATATAAAAAAGCCTGATACAGACTGGTCCAAAGTCATATGAACAAACCACAATGAGATATATAAGCATAGTAAGGCATATTGAAGGTCTGACGTGTTTCACTTTTTGATACAAATCTTCATCAGGCTGATGTATCACTGTGATTAAATAGTACCAATTGTTACATAGTCATCATATTTCCTGAAAGGGGAAACTCCACCCCCCTTCTCCCAGAGAAAGCGGTTCAGGCTATTGGACCACAAAGGTCACGTACACGCGGTCAAATAATGCCGCGTACACGCGGCCTAATTTTCCATCGGGAAATGTTGTATGTGAGCTTGTTGGCTGAAAGTCCGACCATGTGTGTGCTCCATCGAACATTTGCTTTCAGACTTTCCTGCCAACAAATGTTTCTTAGCAGGTTCTCAAATTTTCTGCCAACAAAACTTGTTGTCAGAAATCGTGTGTACACAAGTCCGTCGCACAAAAGTTCACAAATGCAAGGAACGCATTAAGGTAAGAAATGTTTAGGCTTTAGACATTAAAACACATTCATGCACAAAGTGCCCTAATCCAAAAGTACACACTCCAACTCCTTACCAAATCCCAATGACCATTGCTATTACACATGTTCATTCAGTGCATGAGGGGTAAATCCTCCCACCGACAGATGTATCTCCTTTGCAAAGTAAATAAAGGATGTGTGGCCTCAATTAGTGAAAAAAACAGCCGACAGGAATCAAGACATACACTATATTACCAAAAGTATTGGGACACCTGCCTTTACACACATACATGATCTTTAATGCCATCCCAGTCTTAGTCCGTAGGGGTCAATATTGAGTTGGCCCACCCTTTGCAGCTATAACAGCTTCAACTCTTCTGGAAGGCTGTCCACAAGGTTTAGGAGGGTGTCTATGGGAATGTTTGACCATTCTTCCAGAAGCACATTTGTGAGGTCAGGCACTGATGTTGGCCAAGAAGCCCTGGCTCACAGTCTCCACTTCTAATTCAACCCAATGGCATTCTATTGGGTTGAGGTCAGGACTCTGTGCATTCCAAAATGATTACCGATCTTCTGTTTACATCACATGATCAGCCAATGACAGATGATCATGTGGTAAGGGGCTGGGGTCGACCCCTTACTCCGATCTGTGATCATCCGCTGCAGGGGGCGCGCAGGGAGCGTGCAAAGGGGAGGATGTCTATTGACGGCCTCCTGGCAAAGTAGGTCCGTGCTGTAACCATCATTCGGCTATAGCGCAGATCTGAAGGGGTTAAGGTATTAAAAATGTCTCAATCAATACTTTTTTTAAAATTCTAAAATGTTTAATTCTTTTTTTTTTATTGACAAAGATATTTTGGTACAGTACATTGGTACATTACATTACATTGCATTGGTACAGTAACCAAAACGCTCAACATGAGCATAGAAAAGAATGAGGTTCATTACAGAAAATAAGGAGGGTTCCACATCAACAGATAGGCAGCATAATACAGCACCATGCCATGTACACACTGTCGGACATTCCGACCACAAAATCCGTTGGATTTTTTCAGACGGATTTTGGCCGAAACTTGTCTTGCACACACACGGTGGCACAAAGTTGTCGGAAAATCCGATCGCTAGGAACGAGGTGACGTAGAACACGTACGACAGGGCTACGTAGAGGCCAGTAGCCAATAGCTTTCGTCTCCAAATTTTTTCTGAGCATGCATGGCACTTTGTGCATCGGAATTCTCTACACACGATCGGAAAAAGTCCGAGCAGATCTTGTTGTCGGAAAATTTTAGATCCAGCTCTCAAACTTTTGCGTGTTATACGTCGATCCCTGCCGATCTCCGCCAATCTCCGCCATCTGTGAGGGCTGCCGACATTGACCGAGCCGAGCCGAGTGTAATGTGTACTCGGCTCCGCTCGCAGTCACGCCCAGTCCCGCCTCCTAACCTTTACGTCCCGCCATTGGACACGTGTTGTGGCCATCATAGGAGCCGGGTAAAGGGGCGAGACGGGGCGTGACTGCGAGCGGAGCCGAGTAGCTGAGTACACAAGTACACAGTACACTCCGCTCAACTCGGCTCGGTCTATGTCGGCGGCGAGAAAACCGAATAATTTGTCATCGGCGGTGGTGTAACGTCATATTCGGCGACCCATCGCAGTTTGCTACGGAAGTGACGTTCCATCGCTGCCATCTTGCTACACCCCACACTCGTCCACAGTAAGGATACTCTTATGCCTTGTACACACGATCGGACATTCCGAACACAAAATCCGTCTGATTTTTTCGGACGGATTTTGGCCGAAACTTGTCTTGCATACAGACGGTCGCACAAAGTTGTCGGAAAATCCGATCGTTCGGAACGAGGTGATGTAAAACACGTACGACTGGACTACGTAGAGGCCAGTAGCCAATAGCTTTCGTCTCCAAAAATGTTTTGAGCATGCTTGGCACTTTGTGCGTCGGAATTCTCTACACGCGATCGGAAAAAGTCAGATCGGATCTTGTTGTCGGAAAATGTTAGATCCAGCTCTCAAACTTTTGACGGATCAAACGACGGAAAAAGTCACACAGGATCGGATTTTCCGACAACATAATCCGATCAGACTTTTTCCGTCTGAATTTCGGAACTGTGTGTACGGGGAATTACAGTCCTGATACATGTTCTCAGCAAAACACCATCTTGGTTAAAATTCTATTTTTTTTTATGAGATTTATCAAAAAATACACATTGCAAAGTATAAAACCTTTGGTACGCCCTCCTGTGCATATGCCCTTTGACACCATGTTGTAATATAAGTAATGCTTTTGAATGTAAGCCTCATCTTACAGTATTCATACAGGTGCGTTCATTTTACAATGACAACAATAGTGAAGGAATAATTGAGAAATGGCTGTTCACTTCACTGAACATTTCAGTTTCTTTAGGAGAAATGGTTGGTGACTCGCCTACAATATAATAGAGAAAAGGAAAAAAAAAACATTGGGGGATGTATGGGAATTTCAGGGTGCTATTCATATACTCATCAACAACAATTGTAGCTAAAAAAGTTATTTTATTTTTACAAATTCACAAAGAAGAAAAAAAAAAAGTATACAGTGATACATTTCTTCCATACAAAAAAATTTTGAACATAAAGTGTAGAATTTTTTGTATGGAAGAAATGTATCACTGTATACTTTTGTTTTCTTCTTTGTGAATGTGTAAAAATAAAATAACTTGTTTTTAATTACAATTGTTGTTGATGAGTATATGAAAAATATTTTTTACAAAAAATTCCACACTTTATGTTCAACAAAAAGTGTGGAATTTTTTGCATGGAAGAAATGTATTACTGTATACTGTTTTGTGAATATGTAAAAATCAAATAACTTTTTTAACTACAATTGTTGATGAGTATATGAATAGCACCCTGAAAGTCCCCATACATCCCCCAATAGGGGTTTTCTCTATTCCAAGGGGATGTTGGTGCGGATTAACCAAATTTGGAAATCGATCACTTTAAACTCTCTATCTTGATACAATATAATATAATCAATGAAACACAGAATTCCATATATAGTGTGTACATATTTTTTTTCTGTCTATTAAATATACAAATACTGTGAATTTGTGTTTCATTGACTTTTTTATATTGTAGTTCAGTGTTAATTTTTAGACATGTCCACTGACGAAAAATTCATTCGTTTTTTTGGGTCATTCGTTATGGTTGCAATTCATAAATTCGCAAATTCGAAGATTCATAAATTAAAAAATTTGTAAATTTGAAGATTCGTAAATACAAAAAATCCTAAATTTGAAAATTCGTAAATTTGAACATACCAAAATTTGAAAATACTAAAATAAGAAAGAAAATTCGAAATTTTGAAAGAACGAAAATCCCCAAATTCTAAATAACTAACTAATAATAACTAACTATTAAATTATAGATATTGGAATTTTCTTTCAAATTTGGCTGTTAGTGAAGGTAACGAGTACGAATTTATCCGAAGTTACAAACTATCCGAAATAAAGAATGCTGCATCTAAACAAATCAAATTATTAATAAATAATAATAATAAAAAGTTATTATTATTGTTATTTAATAATTAAAAATTTGTTGCGTTCCATTTGTTTCGATACGGCATTCGTTATTTCGGATAATTTGTAACTTCTGATAAATTTGTGTTTGTTACAGTCACTAACAGCCAAATTTAAAAGAAAATTCCAATACCTATAATTTAATAGTTAGTTATTATTAGTTAGTTAGCTAGTTATTATTTTGAATTTTGGGATTTTCGTTCTTTCAAACTTTCGGATTTTCTTTATTATTTTCGTATTTTCGTTATTATTTCAGATTTTCGATTTTTCGAATTTACGAATTTACGAATGACCGGAAAAACAAATTATTTTTTTATGAAAAACTAAAATGAACACATTTCTCGGCAGTTCATATGTCTAAAAATTGTCAATTGACAAATTTACGAATTTACAAATTTTCGAATTTACGAAATTTACAAATTTTCGAATATTTAAATTTACGAATATTTGGAAAAACTAGTTAAATGGGTTTTCGTTAATTCGGATATTTACGAATTAATGAATTTGTCGAAATTTGTTAAAAAAAAACGGTTAGGAACGAAACGAATTGCCCATGTCTATTCATTTTGACATCAAATTTCGATTTAATTTTAGTCATAGTCTTTTGACTAAAATGACATTTTAGTTTTAGTCATATTTTAGTAGATTAAAATAGTGTTAATTTAGTCGACAAAATTATTTTGGTTAACAAAATTAATATTGATTGTAGATTGGTCAGCAATCATTTCTCCTGATAAATTTGAAATGTGTAAAGTCGGGTGGAACTCCACTTTAAGTAGGAAGAAAAACCTATGTCATTTGCAGATATCTCTGGCCATTAATAAAACCTTCTAATATATCACAGGTTCCAAGCAGGTGCTGTAAATCCTTGTTGGCTTTGTTGATATCTCCAAGGATCTAATGTACATGTAAAGATGAAAACAGAAATGGAGCTCATATAGGCTGGCTGAGATGTCAAGCTGGTCACGGGGTTGGATATAAATAATGAGCTGTCAAATGGTCAAAAAACCCATGAACGCTTACAGCTAATAATGGCGAGTAGACAAAGAGGGAGTCAAGGGAGTTAGACAACCAATCTGAAACTACCTGGAAACTGGTGTCACTTGTTGTCACTTGTAAGTGAAAGCTGAGTGCTTCAACACAACAATACAACAAAGGAAGCATTCGAAATCTTTACTCTTGATACCGGTTGCTATCCAACATATCCTCTGTGATAGATGTTGAGCATTTGACAGCTCAGTATTTACACTCGGCTTGGCAACAAGCTTGACATCTCAGCCAGCTTAATCAGTTCTTTCTGCCTCGATCTGGGGAATCCCTCATCCCCGTTCTTCGATGGTGCCCAGCACATTTATATTCTATTTTTAATTTTTTTTTATACAAATCTTTTATTTAATCAAAGGGAGAGGTCCATGGACCCTTGACACAGAATAAACATCATATCAATGTGTACAAAACATAAAAGTATCAGTACAAAAGAGAAAAAAGAAAAAGGATGGTAAGACAGCAATTTGTCCAGCTCTAGCAGGAGTTACATTGTTCAGTATGGTAATCCCAGTGACCCTCCCCTATCATTTTTACTTAATAACAATAAACAATTGCAACTGGGAAATCACAGAGCACGAAAGAAAGAAGAGTGACAGGGTAAAAAAAAAGCTAAAAGAGCAGAAAGTAGAGTAGATAGAGGGAGAGGCAGCAGTTGGGATGAAGGGGAAAGGGGTAGAGGGGGGGTGAAGGGGATGGGGAAGCAAAAACTGGGGGGAGGGAGGGGGGGTCAGATCTCCAGAACCTTAGTGTCGTACTATTGCTATTTTAGTCTGGGATCGTGCTTCCAAATAAAGTGAGACCTTCGTCAGAATAGACAAGCATGTTCCAAAGTGACCACGTCTTGGAATAACGTTCTTGTTGGTGTTGTGCTGTTAGGATTAGGTCCTCAAATTTATTGATTTGTTCTACTTTCCTGAGCCACACCCCAATAGTCAGAGATTGGGGGGGTTTTCTACTTCAGCGGAATGTATGATTTGGCCGCGTCAAGGAGGTGACGAATAATTGATTTTTTTTGTAGCACTTCACCGGGGCAGCTGAGACATGGAGGAGGAAGAAGGCAGGGTCATCTGGAATTTGCCGATCTGAGAATTTATGGGCAATATTTTTGACCTCTGACCAAAATTGTGCTATGATAGGGCACATTTATATTCTATTTGAACTCAAAGAAAAACTCCTAGTAGCCCTCCTTCTCTACCCTGATGAAGGGTTATGGACCCTGGAACGTGTTAGTTTAGTGGAGTTTGTGCATCACCCTACATACAGATTCAGTCCCCCTTTATGTTCCAGCTTGGGACATTTCTGCAGTCTCTATCCTCATGGTTTCTTCAGTGTCCATCCCATACTTTCCAATGTGATTGCCGTATCTCCCACTGCCAGCTTCTTCATTAGCATACAATTGCATCTGTTGATAGGATATGGTATTCCTCTGGGTGAGCTGTTTTTGGTAATACACGCAGCTAAAGTCAAATTTTTATTTATCGCTATTAAAGTGGTCTTATCTGCACTAACCATTGCAATTTGTATCTCGTTTTATCAATATATCTGCATAGAGAATTTCAGACTATAGCCGCAACTCACAGAGCTTTAGCACAACAGTAAATACTTTTATGTGACTGTAATTTTCAAAGCTCAATAACTGAAAACAACAGACAATTTTTGGGAAGACAGGTATCCTTTTTCCTAAAGTGTTCACTTTGTGAACTGGGCATTATACATAATGTTTTCAGATACTTTAAAGTGATACTGAAGCCTCATACACACGATCAGACCGTGGACCAACTTTCCCGTGGATTTTTGTCCAAAGGGCATTGGCCCCAAGTTGGTACTGCATACACACGGTCTGACTTTTTAGGCAACCAACACGAACGTAGTGACCTTTCAACGTACTGATGACACTTCAAAAGAGGACGTTCGAATACTCCAGCGCCACCTTTGGTCAACTTCTATATTGTTGTCTGATCTTTTGCATTGGTTCTGAGCATGCGTGTTTGTACTTTGTACAAAAGTCTGTTGGTTTTGTGTACACACGGTCGGACTTTGGTCCATCGGACTTTTGTTGGCAGAAAGTTGGGCCGTTCGCACAGCCAACAAAAGTCCGATGAAATCTGGAAAAAGTTGGTCCGAAACAGCTAATTTGCATGTTGGTTGTCAAAAAGTCAGATCGTGTGTATGGGCCTAAAGTGATACTAAGCACACACTGTTTAACCACATGCCAACCAGCGCACAATGATATACTTTGGCACAATGGCACGGCTGGGCAAATGGGAGTACAGGTACGTCCCCTTTAAGATGAGGCATTGTGGGCGCACTCACGACCGCCGCGTTCTCCGTGACTGTGCCTGGAAAAAAAGGACTTCAATATTGTTTGGGTACAACGTCACACGACTGTGCAATTGTCAGTTAAAGCAACGCAGTGCCGAATTTCAAAAAGTGCTCTGGTCAGGAAAGGTAAGTCCTTCCGGGGCTGAAGTGTTTAATTTACATTGCCCATTTTATTTCTGTATGGGAATAATGGCACTGTAATTATTTTAATAATAAAAAAAAAATCTGAGTTTGTTTTTCCTAATCAATATATTGTACAGCTGTCACATGACCCAGATCTTTCCCAGCCTGTCTGCAAGGAAACATAAGCAGGAGGAGCTTCTAGTCCTGCCGCTTATATGTTCAAAAAAAAAAAAAAACAACAACCTTTGGAATACAGAGGCAAAATAAATAATTATTATCCGTAAACAGTTTTAAATTGGCATACAAATATATATTTGCAATCAAATCTTTGCCAGTTACAGGCTGTGTCACGCCCCCTCCAGCCTGTGTCTTAGAATAAGAAGGAGGTGAAGCCTCCATTAATCTACATGTAATATCTTGCCCCCATTGTGTTTAGCTGGTTAGTGGGCATGGAGGAGGAGGAGGGAGGGAGTGGGCTGTCATTTACCAGTGTGTATACGTCCACATGTGTAACTCTGTAGTCAAATGTGCTGCTTAGATGGGATAAATAGGACATTCTCAGCATAGAAACTCACTGAAAACTGAGCATGTGCAGAGTTATCACCACAGCTGTAAAATCCCTAGCTGAATTGGTGAGATGGAGAGAAAGTGGAGATAGCAGCAGGATCAACCAGGTTTTTTGCAGAATACAGAAAACAAATCCTGTAGTGACTGAGTGAGTATGAACCATTTATTGATATTTTTTTAGGATGGGCATTTAGTGACACTGTATGATTATTTCCATCAATCAGATCACATCCATTAAGCTTCAAAACAACATAGCTAATTTAAGGCTGGGTTCACACATGCTGCGGCCGTGGCTCACAGCAGGGGGTCCGGTGCATCCCTGTACACTGTTTCAGGTGCGAATCAGGAATTTTGGCCTGAGCGGTGCAAAAGGCATACATGACCCTTTTACTTATGCAGACCGCAGCCGCTCCGGAGCTGTGTGAAGCAGCTCTATTAAGAGGGACGGTCACAATCTCCTATCATGTAAATTGGACATGTCGCATCAGTGTGAACCCAGCCTTTTGGTCAGTGGTCTATTTAGACACAATTTTGCATAAAAGCTTGAGGAGAATCAACTTCAATTATTCTACCCTTGAAATTCAACTCCAATTTTCAGGCTCACTGTCATTGTCAAGTGTTTAGGCTCATAGACCAGTAGCTATAGCAGTAGAGAGACTCCCACCAACCATCTGGATAGGTACACAAGCAAGTCACCCCTGGTGGAGGACACAGGCTCACCTGAGGTGCAGACTCTAAGCATTAACCGGTATTTCCCTGTCAGGAAAGGATCCGTCCGCTGGTAAGATCCATCATTTGGCGTGCAGTACTGTGGTCCACCAGCAGGTGTCTCCTGGCAGTTTGTAACTGTCAGGAGAGACTTTCCCTGCTGGTGTTATGTCATCATTGGGCCGCAGTACTGGCGTCCACCAGCGGATGGATCCCGGCAGTGTGGAGCAGACAGCACCTTCTGCGCTCAGCTGTTACGTGAGGTCAATCACTGGCAGTCTTATAAATACCCGGCTAGCCCTCACACGCTTGCCTTGGTATCTTTCTTCCATGCACCCTGTAACCTGCATCTGAACCTGAACCTGTACCTGATCCCATCCTGATCCTGTGCTCCTGTTCCCTTGTAGCCTTTCCCATCCTTATTCTCCCTCTCCCGTCCTGCCCTTGTTCATCTGCTGATCCTCTGTCGATGACCCTGGCCTGGCTAACGTTTGTGATTCTGGAACTGCCCTTTGTTATCTGCTAATCTTCTGTGTATGACCCCGGCCTGGTTAACGTGTTTGATTTCAGTACTTCCCTGTGTCTGTATGTATTATCTGTTGTCTGTGGGTTTCTGTTTGTTGGCTGAGTACTATTTGTATTTGGGGTGTTTACTTATTTATATCACTTATCTTAAATAAACATTATTCTTATTCACTTGCGTTTTGGTTTCCTCTTTGCAGTCCACACAATCTGGTCACACCTATTCATGACATTCCCAGAGCTCCTGATGGAGGACATGGGTTTTGCTGCATGTTACTATCAGGTTGCAGTCCTCAGCATCACCCCACCAGGAGGTGAGCTAGCCAGGGTCCAGTATCAGATATAGCAGGTAGGGATCAAGCAGAAGTGTAGTCAGTAAACAAGCCAAAAATCGGTAACAAGTGATTGCAGGTTGGGATCCAGCAGAATCATAGTCAAGGAATAAGCCAAAGGTCAGTAATGTGTGGTAGTAAGGATAAGGACAGCTGCAGGTACAAAAAAAGGAGTAAAAGATCAGCTGGATAGAGCACAATAATCTGGCAAACAGGAAGTGCAAAGGCATGGCTTAAATCAGGAAGTTCATGGGAGGAGCAAAGAGTTCAAGGTTCAAGAGACACAAGAGACACAAGAGACAAGGCAAGATCGCCCATAGAGATCAGACAGGGAGCTGTTCAGCATCTCAGGTGGCTCAGAAAGGAGAGATACGTCCAGACACCACAGAGGTCACAGGTTCAGATCTGGACTCTGACACTCAATCTCCGATTGGCCCACCTTTCCCCCCGGGAGGTGCTCTCCAACAGTATTTTATGTTTACTTTTTTTAAAACATACCTTGTTTGGGAGGTCTTCAGACTGATCACATGACACACGGGGTCTCTTCCTCTTCAGATCTCCCAGCAGTGGGCTGCTCTTAATTATGCAGATAGTATGACATCACTGTTGCTGTTTGTATTGATACATTGTGAGTAAAGGGGGCTGCGGTGACAAACTTCATTCACAAGATTGTATCAGTCTTCCAGATAGATGGATGCTGGGAGTAAATTAAACTGGAAGACTGGGAACATCTTGGAACAAAAACATTTGCTGCATGGGGGCAGCACCAGATAAGAGGTGTGTATTGCAGCCTGAGCTCCTTTTTAAATTTTAAACATTGCCTGGGGGACATAAGAAAAAATAAAATAAAAACCTGGACTGGTTTGATGTTAAAAAAATTATGGATGTACTTTGTGTCATCAAAACCTCTTTCGTGAAAATGAATTACCGTATATACTCGAGTATAAGCCGACCCGAATATAAGCCGAGGCACCTAATTTTACCACAAAAAAATGTGCAAACTTATTGACTCGAGTATAAGCCTAGGGTGAGAAATGTGCAGCTACTGTAAGTGGAAAAGAGGGTCAACAATGCCCATTTGTAGCCTCACTGTGCCCATCTGCATGCCTCACTGTGCCCATTTTCAGCCATGGGTCCCCCGAACTTCAAACTTGGTAGTTAAGGGTTCCTAGATGCCCCCTAGCTGCAGCCAAAGGGTCCCAAAATTACTTTGGGGCCCCGTATCTCAGGGGCACTTGGTGCTAGGGACCCCAAATTTGGTATGCAAACCCAGTGAATCACTACAACATATCCAAAGATGGGGTTCCTAGCACCAAGTGGCCCCGAGATACGGGGCCCCGAAGTCGGGTCGGAAAATGTCAAGCACTTTTCTGCAGCAGAGAATTTTTTTTGGGGCCCTGTATGTGGGGGCCACTTGGTGTTAGGAACTATGCAAACCCATGGGGTTCCTAGCACTAAGTGGCCCTGAGATAGGGGGCCCCAAAGTCGGGTCAGAAAATGTCATTCTTTACTGCAGAAAAGTGCTTGACTCCAGTATAAGCCGAGGGGGGCATTGTCAGCACAAAAAAATGTGCTGAAAAACTCGGCTTATACTCGAGTATATACACAGTATAAATATTTTTATGGCCGGAAAGGTAACATTCCAATAAATATGGTTTTGTTTTTTTGTGTGTAATATTTATGTATATATTTTATTGTGGAACACATGCAAAATTATTTGTTTATATCTTTTTTTTTTTGCTTGTCTCAGCCGGCAATGCTCTCGGTGCTGCAGATTTTTCAGTGTGCGGTTCCCCGTTGGTGTCCAGTCGGATAGTTGGCGGTACAGATGCGTTGGACGGGCAGTGGCCCTGGCAGGTTGCTCTTTTAGGTGAAACAGTAGATGGAGAATATTTATGTGGAGGCTCCCTGATCTCTCCGGAGTGGGTTATGACGGCAGCACATTGCATCCACTAGTGAGTATAACATGTTACCTTTATAAACCAATTCTTCCATCAGACACCAATCATTCTGCTTTTGGAAAAATGTTTCTAAAAATCAATCATGGACATCTTTATTGATCCAGTGTTCATCTTTTATATGTGTCCACTTTAAAACTGCCAAGTGTACCTCATTGATCATCATTGATTGGTTTATGTTAGAGGCATGACTAGAACCTTCAGGGCTCTGGTGCAAGAAACCATAAAGGGCCCCCCTGACCCCATACCGGGGTCAGGGCCACTGGCCCTAAGGCCCTTCCCACTGATCCAGGGCTTTTTTCTCCCATTGTGGGGCCCATCATTGCGGTCCCACAGCAGAACCTTTTCACGTGTTCTCCAGTGGGCCCCCTCCCTGCATATTTGCCAAACTTTTCCAAAAATTTTCAGGGACACCTTTTTTTTCTATGTGTTCAGCAAGCCATTGTAGGTGGAGAAAATATCTTAATTAGGGGTGGGGTGTTTAAAATGGGCGTGGTTCTAGAATAAGCTCCATGGTGCTTGCGGGATCTCCCTCCTGATAGCAGTTCACTTCCCTCTATACAGTGGAGAGGGGAGGGGTCTCTGACCCGGGCAGGCACCAGATTTAGTACACAAGTGAGTTGCACTCCTTGTACACTAAAGCCGATACCTGCCCGGGTCAGAGACCCCTCCCCTCTCTGAAAGCCAGAGGGAGATCCTGCGGGCACCACAGAGCTTCTAATTGCCCCCTCCATTACATAGTGAACTGCCAGCCGGAGGTACAGGGAGATATGCCGGGTCTTGGTCAGTGGCGGAATGCCAGGGCCAGGTTGCAAGCATGACTGCTGCAACCCTGGTAGTTCCGCCACTGGTTTATGTCACCAAAGAGCCCCTGCATGAGTGCTAATTTTGTAGCGATAGTATATGTTATAATATTTTCTTATTTACTATTTATTTTCCCAAAAAATTGGAGTTACCCTTTAAAGGCTTTGTTCTGCATACCGAGGTTTGGCAGCCTATTTTGTCTTTGTGTGTCTGGCCTGTGTACCTGTAACCTGATTACCAATTCCTAGATCCTGTCCCTCTGCTTTTGCTTACATATCTGTTTCATTGTGACCATGGCCTGTTGGTCCTGTACTGCCACCTTTAGTTTTTTTTTTCGTTTTCGTTTCATTCGTTTTTTTGCTTTTTTTCAGAAATTCGGAAATTCAAAAAATTCGGAAATTCGGAAAAACTAAAATTTGAATTAGCGGATTTCCGAATTTTGGATTTTTGGATTTCCGAATTTCCAATTTCCGGATTTCCAAATTTCGGATTTCCGGGTTTTCGAATTTCCGAATTTCTGAAAAAAACGAAAAAACAAATGAATCAAAAAAAATCTGAATTTCGAATTTTCGGATTTCCGAATTTCGAATTTTCGGATTTCCGAATTTCGAATTTTCGGATTTCCGAATTTCGAATTTTCGGATTTCCGAATTTCGAATTTTCGGATTTCCGAATTTCGAATTTCGAATTTTCGAATTTTCGGATTTCCGAATTTCGAATTTTCGGATTTTCGGATTTCCGAATTTCGAATTTTCGGATTTCCGAATTTAGAATTTTTGGATTTCCGAATTTCGAATTTTTGGATTTCCGAATTTCGAATTTTCGAATTCCCGGATTTCCGAATTTTGAATTTCCGGATTTCAAAATTTCGGATTTCCGGGTTTTCGAATTTCCGAATTTGTCATTTTCGGATTTCCGAATTTCTGAAAAAAATGAAAAAACGAATGAAACAAAAAAAATCAGAATTTCAAATTTTCGGATTTCCGAATTTCAAATTTTCGGATTTCCGAATTTCAAATTTTCGGATTTCCGAATTTCAAATTTTCGGATTTCCGAATTTCAAATTTTTGGATTTCCTAATTCCGAATTTTTGGATTTACGAATTTCCAAATTTCGAATTTTCGGATTTACGAATTTTCGAATTTTCGGATTTACGAATTTCCAAAATCTGAAAAAAGAAAGAAAATCAGTAATATTTGAAAAAATGACTATTAAATTATAGGTATTGAAATTTCTTTTCAAATTTGGCTGTTTGGCATTCGTTATTTCAGATAATTTGTAACTACATTTTTTCCATTCTTATTCTTGGATTTTCAAATTTCCAAATTTTAGAATTTTAAAATTTATGAAATTTCGAATATTCCAATTTCCAAAATTTTGAATTTCTGAAATTCCGAATTTCGAATTTCCGAATTTCCCAAATTCGTAAATTTGTAAATTCGTAATTTTGTAGATTTGGAAATTCGTAATTTCAGAAATTTGGAAATTCGTAATTTCGGAAATTCGAAAATTCGTAAATTCAAAATTTCGTAAATTCGAAATTTCGTAAATTCGAAATTTCATAAATTCGAAATTTCTGAAATTTCTGAAATTCGGAAATTTCTGAATTAATGAATTTGTCAAAATTTCTTAAAAAACTAATTTGGAACTAAACTAATTGCACATATCTACTGCTAATAACCTAGTTGCAGACCAAGCCTTTGTGTGTTGATATCTTCACCAAAACTTTCTTTTTACAACCCTTGCTGCTGATCTTGGCTCAATTTGGGATACTTTTTTATTTTACCTATTGAATAAAAATGCTCACTTATCAACTAATTACACACACAAAACAAGCAAAGATAATAAAAGGGATTTTTTTAAACCTATTGGATAAAAATCTCAAATATCAACCAATTACACACAAAATGCAAAAAAACATAAGAAAAAGGACAAAAAAATAACACTTTTTCAACTATTTAGATTTTACGTAACTGTGTGTATTTTTAAATACCCTGTTGAAAAAAAAAACACCCTTGTATGTCAACCAAATACACATACTGTACATACAGTACGCAAAGAAAATAAGAAAGAAAGACAAAAAAGCACAATTTTGGCTATTTTTTTCCTTTTTTTATTTTGTTATTTTCTATTGAAAAAAAAAAAACCTTCAACTATCAACCAGTTACACAAACCATGCAACGAAAAATGTCAAAAAACACCTTTTTATTATTTATTTAATACATTTTAAATAAGAACCATGAATTATCAACCAATTATACACAATGAAGGCATGAAAAAAAAAAAAACAAGAAAAAAAACCCTCTTTTTGGCTATTTAGATTTTTTTTAATTTTTTTTATGTTGATCACATCATGTGTAACTACTGTAGAATCAGGCATCGTGTATCAAAAACAATACTA
Source organism: Lithobates sylvaticus (assembly GCA_028564925.1). NCBI lineage: Eukaryota > Metazoa > Chordata > Amphibia > Anura > Ranidae > Lithobates > Lithobates sylvaticus. The sequence continues at coordinate 301,415,750 of CM053031.1, read as the reverse complement.
AATAAATGTGTAAAACATTAATAACATTGTGAACTTTTTTTTTTTTAGGCTGAGTTTTGGGTTATACAGCAGATTTACCAAAAAAAAAAAAAAGTATGTATATATGTATATATATATATAAATCCAAGAGAGGGATTGCTGCACTTAAAATGTATTAGAAAAAAATGAAATCATATAACCAAATAGCAATAGTGTTCCATGATATTTTCGGGCTGTATAGATAGTGCCTTATACATACAGAGCCAGAAACTGTCATGGGACACTATTGCTATTTTGTTATATGATTTCATTACATTTTTTATTACATTCATTACAAGTGCAGCAATCCCTCTCTTGGATTTTTCTATATATGGCCAGGCAGTGGGATACCTTGATTGCTCCGCACGTCTACGCGCTTACCGTTTTGCACTGCACCCAGAATTTTTCATTATATATATATATATATATATATATATATATATATATATACACACATACACTATATTACCAAAAGTATTGGGACACATGCCTTTACACGCACATGAACTTTAATGGCATCCCAGTCTTAGTCCATAGGGTCCAATATTGAGTTGGCCCACCCTTTGCAGCTATAACAGCTTCAACTCTTCTGGGAAGGCCGTCCACAAGGTTTAGGAGTGTGTCTATGGGAATGTTTCACCATTCTTCCAGAAGCGCATTTGTGAGGTCAGGCACTGATGTTGGACGAGAAGTCCTGGCTCACAGTCTCCACTCTAACCCACCCCAAAGGTGTTCTATCGGGTTGAAGTCAGGACTCTGTGTAGGCCAGTCAAGTTCCTCCACCCCAAACTCGTTCATCCACACTATATTACCAAAAGTATATATCATTTGGTGGAGGGTGGATTATGGTGTGGGGTTGTTTTTCAGGGGTTGAGCTTGGCCCCTCAGAGGTTGGACTTGGCCCCTTAGTTCCAGTGAAGGAAACTCTAAAGGTGTCAGCATACCAAGACATTTTGGACCATTTCATGCTCCCAACTTTGTGGGAACAGTTTGGGGATGGCCCCTTCCAGTTCCAAAATGACTACACACCAGTGCACAAAGAAAGGTCCATAAAGACAGGGATGAGTGAGGTTGGGGTGGAGGAAGTTGACTGGCCTGCACAGAGTCCTGACCTCAACCCGATCGAATGCCTTTGAAGGCCTTCTCATTCAACATGTATTGCTACGGACAGAGCTGAAGCTGTCAATCACAGACTGTGCCTTCCCCTGTCACCATTTGTCTCTTGGTGTCAGGAAACCTTCTCAGAAGTGATTCATCCTGACAGCAGAGGAACAAAGCGAAAGACAGAAATGGCATTTAGTGCTCCAGATTGAGACAAGTAGACACTATAGAGGGATATGTTTTGTTTATATTTCATGTCTGAGGTTTACAACCACTTTAACAATCACCTTGTTCATACCATTGGGCTTGTGTACCTACAGGCGTTTGTAGAGAACACATTATAGGGAAGTTTTATATCATTCATTCGATTCTGAAATTCATTGATAGTAATGATATTGTATTGCCTTCTGCAGCAGATGGATCATCATTTCTACATGTTATGTTCTGTTTTCTTTCTACAGTCCTATCCAGCTATCAAAATATAAAGTATATTTGGGTGCGCACCAGCTGGGTGTGATCAGCTCTCATACAGTTGTTGCCAATGTAAGCTTTATCGTCGCCAATAGTAATTATACAGACACTACAAGCCCTGGGGACATTGCTCTGCTGCAGCTGGACGCACCCGTCAACTATACTGAGTACATCATGCCGATCTGTCTGCCATCTTCCACCACCACCTTCCCCTGTGGTACGGAGTGCTGGGTGACCGGTTGGGGTTCAAGATATTATGGAGGTGAGTCCATGAAATGATAAACAAAATTGGTTTCACTAATTTTCCATACTAGGAAGTCATGCCCGTCTTTTACACCCCAATGCATTGTGTTAATTAGAGCTGGGCATCTCTGCCTGGATTAGGGGTCCAATCCTGGTGGAAATCCATGAAACTTAAACTTAGAAGTGAATCTTATGGATGAGGAGGGGTACAAATCTTGATGCTACATTCTGGCTATAATCAAGCCTAATAGGAGCCTATTATTCTTGCCTTGTGTAATCGTATGGTATATAAGTCAGGCTTCAGTTACCACATCCTTTGGCTCTCATGATGAAGAGGGGTTTCCCCTTGAATAACATCAGACATATTGGACCTACATAGTTACATAGTTGGTAAGGCTGAATAAAGACATCAGTTCATCCAGTTCAGCCTGTGTGTGTGTGTGTGTGTGTGTGTAAGTATTATGCCCCTAACATTTCCCATATCCCTGAATATTGTGTTCAATAATATGCCCATCTAAGAATTTATTGAAATTAGCAATGTTACCCCCTGCAACCACCGATTTTTGAAGGGAGTTCCACAACCTTACCACTCGTACCGCTGCGTACACACAGTCGGAATTTCCGACAACAAATGTTCGATGGGAGCTTGTTGTCGGAAATTCCGACCATGTGTAGGCTCCATCGGACATTTTCCGTCGAAATTTCCGACAAACAAAATTTGAGAGCTGGATCTCAAATCTTCCGACAACAAAATGCGTTGTCGGAAATTCCGATCGTGTGTACACAATTCCGACTCACAAAATTCCACGCATGCTCTGAATCAAACAGAAGAGCCGCACTGGCTATTGAACTTCATTTTTCTCGACTAGTCATACGTGTTGTATGTCACCACGTTCTTGAATTTCGGAATTTCCGACAACATTTGTGTGACCGTGTGTATTCAAGACAAGTTTGAGCCAACATCCGTCGGAAAAAAAAAAAACATGGATTTTGTTGTCGGAATGTGCGATCGTGTGTACGCGGCATAACAGTAAAAAACCCTTATGCACTTTAAGGTTGAACCTTTTCTCACCCAACTTCATTGAGTGGCCACGTGTCTTTATGAGTGACCTGAGACTGAATAGTTTTCTCCCAATTCTGGAATCACTAATAAGATATTTGTATATCGCTATCATATCCCCTCTTCAGCGTCTCTTCTCCAGGGGGAATAATTTTACTGGCTGTAGTCATTCCTCAGAATTGAGATCCTCCTGTTAGCTTTGTTGCCCTTCTCTAGACTGTTTCCAGTTATACTATATCCTTCCTAAGGACTGGTGACCAGAATTAGATGGCATACTCAAGACGTGACTGAACTAGAGTTTTGTAAAGTGGTAGAATTATAATTTTATCTCTTGAGTACAGGGGCGGACTGACAACTCAGAGATTATGAGGCCACACAGTATACACCCACACAGTATACAATCACACAGTATACACATACATGTACACATAGTATACACAGACAGGCTGAGAAGGTACTATAGAGGTGGCGCAGCTATAATCTCTGGATTTTTAGACCAAAAGGATGTCGGTAAGGGACATTTCAGAGACAGATGTAAAAAAAACACAGATTTTTACATACTGTCCCTGGTTTTAGCCTGATGGGGCCCCCTTGTGGTCCGGGGCCCTCAGGCAGTTCCCAAGTGGCCGAATGGTCAGTCCGCCCCTGCTGGAGTAAATACCTTTTTTTAATGCATGCTAATATTCTGCTGCATTACACATTTACCTACATTGAACCTCATTTGCCATATGCTTGCCCATTCCTCCAATTTCTTGAGGGTCTTCCTGTAGAGTGTTATATCTTGTGAAGTTATTACCCTGCTTTTCCTTGTATCATCAGCAAACATTAAGATTGAACTATTTATACCAACAAACTATTTATATCAACCTTTATATTTTTAATAACAAGTTGAACATAATTGGTCCCAGGAGTCCTGGGGTACGCCACATATAAATGGAGACAATTCCGAAAATGTGTTATTTATCACCACCCTTTGGGCACCCCCCTGCAACCAGTTTTCTTTCCAGGTGTATATATACTGTACTATCATCAATACCAACAGACCACAATATGTGGATTAAGCGTTTATGCATTGTCAAATGTTTTAGCCAAATCTAGATACACTTCTCCACAGGCCTTTCCAGAATGAATTGCACTCCTGTGATGCAAAGGTGAAGTACAGCCAAACAAGCTTTGGCCGTACTTTTCCTTCAACTTGCCTTGTTCCTGTCTCTGAAACTGCTGCCTACGAAAGTTGTTTACATAGTGTGCATGGTGTCTGTAAAATATTTCTGGTTATTGTCTCTGAAATAATACTCTCTAATCTTTTTTTCACAATATAACCTGTCTAGTCCCTCCCTATTAAATTGTTGCCCAACAAACCTGCTTGCATACTTTTTTTTTTTCTTGTTTCCATCTGCCTGGTCTTTCCCTTCTTAATTGTGGCCTACTAAAGCTACTTACATAGAATATGAATGTGTACAATATATTTGACTTTTGTCTCTAAAAAGAAAGCACTCAAAGTTTTATTTCACAATAAAACCTGCTTTATCTCTCCCTCTTAAACTGAGGGCTAATAAATCTGGATGCATACTGTAACTGCAATTTTTTTTTTATGGCTAATGTTTATGAAATAATACACTCCAATTTTTTGATTAATAGAAACATGCTTTGTCTCTTCATTTAAAATTGTTGTCCAATTAAGCTGCCCACATATTATTCATCAACTGTAAAAAAAAGTACTGGCTATTTTTTTTCCCCAATTCAATACTAAATACATGGTTTCAACATGTTGATTTACATGGTTGCTTCTCAATTATTATTTCCTGTTGGGTTTCTTGAGTAATATTCTCAGCTCCTTTAAAATGTCCACCTTTTCCGTTATGCTTTCTATACATTGCTAGAAGATCTTATGGATGCAGTTGAAGCCAAGTTCCACTCGGACATTCCACTCGTGTGTACCTAGCATTAGGTTCATTCACCAGAAGGCGGAATTGGTGGCGGAATCTATATCAAGTGGATTTTTATCCTTTGTGGCTTCTGAGGAATTCAAAGTGGTTTTCATGCCTTAAGGTTTTTCACCACTTTTCACCAATGCATTAAGGTGAAAAACCTTCCATGCTGCAGCTGCCTCCCCCTCCCCTTACCTGAGCCCAATCCGATCCAGCGATGTGCACAAGCACAACGGCTCCAGCTGCAGTCTCTCTCCTCATTGGACATATTGATAGCAACAGAAGCCATTGGCTCCCACCACTGTCAATAAAATGCTGGAGGCTGGTCCGAGTCCGCTGCTGCGTCCATTGACACATACAGTGGGACTCAGAAGGGAGCCTGCATGGTTGCTCCCAGGGTAAGCAGCTTTCCATGGGGGCAACCAATGAAGAGGAGGAGCCTGGAGCGATGCTGGTGGACCCCAGAAGAAGAGGATTGGGGCTGCTCTGTAAGTATAGGCATGTTTGTTGTTTTTATTTAAAAAACAAAAAAAAGGAAGGTTCACAACCCCTTTAAAATTAAAAGGAAATTCATCTTTAAAGTGTTACTAAACCCACAACAGTAAAATCAATGCAGTAAAGTATGCTTGTTATACTCACTGTGGAACCTAAGGTGTTAATCCTCTGCATTGTGTAAAAAGTCTGTTTGATCCTGTCTTTTCTTATCCTCCCCTTCTGACTCCAAAAAATAACCTGATATTTACAGAGCCAGGGGACAAGCTGCACATGCTCAGTTTGGTGTGTATTGATAGAGATTTTTTTTTCCTTTTCTTGGGAGAGTGCATGTGATCAGCACAGGGCCAATCAGCACTGTCCAGACAGAGGGTCAGGGGTCCTGCATTCTCATAAGACAATTGTGGGAGAATGAATACTCCTCCTACAAGCTCCTACAAGCTAAAATCATGGTGCACCAAAACACATTGTACTTTGTGTTTTGTTGTATGATTTCTCAGGCACCTTAGAAAGGTGCATTTGGGTGCCCTTTATAATGAAGGGCACAACAGCGAGCCTGCAAAAAAAAGATTTAAATGTTTTGTGTATTACGGGAAAAAAACACACAATTTGATTTGCATTCTTGGAGTGCACCAGTGTGAATGGAGCATAAAGGTGATCTATCTATGTATGGCCTTCCTAAGAATGACCTTGTCTATGTTTCATCTCCAGGGAGCGTAGTTTTTTATGAGACCCTCCAGGAGGTCATGGTCCCCCTAATAGACCTCAATACATGTCAAGTAATGCAAGAGAGTGCAGGAAGTACCAGCCACATCCAGTATGATCAGATCTGTGCCGGCTACAAGGATGGAGGAAAGGACTCCTGCCAGGTGAGTGACACCAAGACCATTCCAGCATGGCTCACCTTCAGGTCAACCTCTTCACAGGAAACAGAAGCAATGCATGACATCAGTTATTGCCTAGTAGACATGTGCAATTCGTTTCGTTTTTTTTATTTTTTCGTTTTTTTTATTTTTTTATGTTCGTTCGTTTTCGTACGAATGAATGAATCATTCGAATCGAAGGAATCCGAATAAAGAATCGTTCGAAACGTACGAATCCGATTAACGAATCGTTCGAATCGAACGAATCCGAAAAGCAACGAAAAACGAAAAAAGGAACAACGAAAATGAACGAAAAAATTTGTACATTCGTAACTTTTTTTTTGTTGAATTGGTAATTTTCTGTGTCCCTTACAATGGTGCTGCTTAACGTGCTTCGAATGGACTGAACAAAAAAATTCGTACATTCGTAACTTTTTTTTTCGATTCGTAACTTTTTTTTTTCGATTCGTAATGAATGGATTGAACAAAAAAATTCGTACATTCGTAACTTTTTTTTCGATTCGTAACTTTTTTTTTTTTCGATTCGTAACTTTTTTTTTTCGATTCGTAAATTATTAAAATGTAATAATAGCATACACATTACATAAAATTATGAATTATGCTCCGATTACAAATCTACGAATGTTACGAATGTTACGAATGTTACGAATGTACGAATAACTACGAATGCATCCGAATTTCGAATAAACGAATGAACGAAAATTTAACTAACGAAAAAACGAATCAACGAAAAATAACTCTTACAAATGTACGAATCGTTACGAATACGAACAACGACTACTTACGAATGTACGAATCGTTACGAATCAACGGAAACGAAAAAAACGAAACGAAAAAAAACAAATTTTTTGGTTGTGCACATGTCTATTGCCTAGATGTGACCAAAATGCTATTTTTTACTTAGAATATATTGGAAAGTGTTTGTGCTTTTTCGGGTTTTTAACTGCCGTCTGTTTCATCGCTGAGGAAATGTTCCTCTCACTTCCTGCCTATTAACAGGTTATCACAGGAAGTGACAGGAAATAACTAAAATACTTTTATTATTGAAAGGCATAGGGAAAGGTGCAAACATCTTCCTTAGCCGTTATATTTATTTCTAGTCATACGTGTGTGCACAGGGTGTGCCAGGTGTGCCTGGGCACACTCTAATCACCCCGTATGGCATATATTCCCCTTGTGTAGACCCCTGATATTTCACCAAAACTTCTAAAAAAAATAAAACGTTTGTTAAAAAATAATAAAAAAATTAAATGATAAATATAAAAACTACAGACACCATCCACTGCCGTACTGACACCAATCTGCCCTACTGACACTGTCCACTGCTCTACTGACACTGTCCACTGCTCTACTGACACTGTCAGACACAAGTCGCATCGCAAGTCGGATCATCATGATCTGACTTCTGGTGCGACTTCTATTCAAATCAATGGACTCTTATAAAGGAACCTTTGATTTTGAATAGAGGCAGAGAAACGCCGCTAAAAGCTAAAGCGGCTAAACATGCATTAATGCCGATACAAAAAGCTGCTAAAAGCAAGTTTTTACAGCAGCTTTTTCCTGGCATTGGTAGTGGCGTTACAGTTCATTTTTCTAACTCCCTGTGTGCATGAGCCCTTAGAAAGCACTCCCTAGGACACACTTTACCCTTTGATCGCCCCTAATGTTACCCCATCCCCTGTCAATGTCATTTATACAGTGACATTGCATTTTTTTCGCACTGATCACTCAATTGGTGTCACTGGTCCCCAAAAAGTGTCACTTAGTCTCAGATTTGTCCGCCGCAATGTCGCAGTCCCACTAAAAATCCCAGATCGCCCCTATTACTAGTAAAAACAATAATTTTTTTTTAAAAAAGTCTATAAATCTATCCCATAGTTCGTAGACACTATAACTTTTGTGCAAGCCAATCAATATACGCTTATTGGAATTTTTTTTACCAAAATTATGTACCAGAATAAACATTGGCCTAATTTGATGAAGAGATTTGATTTTTTTTATAAATTTGAAGCGTAGTTCTTCTTAAAAAATTAAAATAAAATTCAGCAGCTACAAATACTGCAGCTGCTGACCTTTAATAATTGGACACTTACCTGTCCCAGGGTCCAGCGATGTCGGCGAATGAAGCCTCGCTCATCTCCCTCTCCTCTCTGCGGTGCCGGCATTTTAACTGTGGGCGCCCGGCTGTGGCTTCACAGCCGGGCTCCCAATGCGCATGTGCGAGCCACGCCGCGTGCCGTGACTGGCTGGGCAATCATCTGGGACCTGTTATGTGTCCCAGATGATTGCCCAGAGGGAGGGGGGAGAGATGGACTGACTTCCGACTCCGCGGAGCCCAGGGAGGAAGTGAGAGCTGTAACCCTCCTTTTTGAAGGTTTCCGCTCTCCCCCCCCAAAAAAATGACATGCCAAATCACCTTAAAGCGGAAGTTCCATTTTTGGGTGGAACTCCGCTTTTAGTAAAAAATATATATATATTTTTTTTAATTGTCGCTATTTTTTTGTTTATAGCGCAAAAAATAAAAAACGCAGAGGTGATCAAATACCACCAAAAGAAAGTTCTATTTGTGGGAAAAAAGGACAGAATTTTATTTAGGTACAGCGTCGCATGACCACGCAATTGTCAGTTAAAGTAACGCAGTGCCGTATCGCAAAAAATGCCCGGGTCAGGAAGGGGGGTAAAACCTTCTGGAGCTGAAGGTGTTAAATATTGATTGTCTTTGTTATTGATAGGAGTTCTGTAATTTTTCAGGTTGTCAGTAAAAAATGTGCTCAGTCAGTAAATTTCCCATATTTTGTCAGTAAAAAATGGTGGGCAATGCTAGTATAGAATGCATGAAGGTAAAAAAAAATAACGTCAAACTTTATAACCATTTTAATAAAGTTATGTTCTAGGTCCTAGTGCAGCCATTCTCAACCAGGGTTCCTTCAGAGGTGGCTAGGGGTTCCATGAGCTGTGGCTGATTTACCTCCTGTTTGATGGTGCCTACATAGTTCTGAGCCAATGCCACTTGGTGGAGCCAGTGGTATGACACCAATGATCTTTATAGCTCTCTGTAAGGGGGCCATTCTTACCACCACTGTAAAGAAGGTCATTCTTCTCACTGAACACCAAAGTAAGGGACATTGTTCCCACTGACCCCCAATGAATGGGTTTATCAGGGGTTCCCAGAGACCTGGAAATTATTTTAAGGGTTCCCCTGGGGTAAAAAGGTTGAGAAAGGCTGTCCTAGTGGGTCAAATACATTGGAAGGTGAACCTTGAAATGAAAATGGTCTTGGCTGCTAAGTTTTAAAGTCCTTGTACCCAATTCCATTGCCAACATACTGAGTGCTCAACTAGTTTGTGTATTAAACATTCTTGGAAAAGGTATGTGCTAAGATCAAAACATTTTGTTGAACTATCCTGAACAGATAGATGTTGGTGCAGCTGATGAATATTTATGTCTTACAGGGTGACTCAGGAGGACCTCTGGTGTGTAAGGTCCAGGGCGTATGGTACCAGGTTGGAGTTGTGAGTTGGGGAATGGGCTGTGCGGAACCCAACTTCCCCGGGGTGTACACACTGGTGACGGCCCACCAAACCTGGATCAGCACCCACCTGAATGCTACATTCAATTATGTGTCAAATATCCCTACACCAACAAGGACATGTGGAGGAAACCTCATCACTGATGTTCCTGTAACAACAATCAAATCTGAAGGAAGCTCCATCACATACAGTCTTTCACACCATCACTGGATGATCCTGGTCCCAACCACTCTTCTGCTTGCATTAAATTAACCAAAAACAGCCATCACATTTGACCTAGACAATGGGGCTGGTTTACTAAAGGAACAGAGAATGTTCAATATGCAAAGAATACCCAATCATATGGAAGGAGAGCTAAACAGGTTTTTAGCTCACCCATGATTGGATGATTTAAGTCAGCACAGCTTCACCTCATTCACTGATCTAAGTGAAGAATTTACAAAGTGAGCATGCTCTACTTCTTTAGTAAATCAACCATAATGCCTTCTATTCCCAACATATCAAAAATAATTCCAATTTTATGAAAAGATGGAGTATTTGTTTAAACTGAACTTAAAGATGAGCTGCGGCCACCCTACCCTACTATCTGCACATTTTAGATACTCACCCATCCAGTGGATCCAGTGTTGACCCGCTGAGATCCTCTCACGCCCCGCCACAGCTCTGTCCCGCTCCGCCTTGATTTCTCTGACGTCATCGAGTGGCCCACTGGCTCTTCCCGGTTCTCAATGACGCGACGATAGGCCCACCCTCTCCGACTGTTCTTTAATGAAAGGCTATGCCTCCTTGGTTATGTGACATACATATCCCAGAAGGCACAGCGGGCAGTGAGTGTGTCATTCGCCTAAGGTGAGTGACGTGCACTGAGAGGCTGGGCGGACATTCAAAAAAAAGCCCTATTCCAAGGGACGCTGATAAGCCAGTACAACCGGCCCTGTTGTACCGGCCCCGTCAGCAGCGAGGGAGGGGGGCTCAGGCAATCTAAACAGAGAATGAAAGAATGCAGAGTAGAAAAAAAAACGTTCTTGCTTGGGGGTGATTCAAGAGATCTACTATATGATGATGATGATAATGATTGATTGCACACTGTATCTGTCTGCAGCATCTACACGTTATGGCATTGGCAGCATGGGTGGCACTGTCTCCGCATGTGCTGCCTGCAGAGATAGTGCCACCCATGCTGCCAATACCATAAACGCATGTGCTTCCTGCAGAGACAGTGCCACCCATGCCGCCAATGCCATAATCCATGTGCTGCCTGCAGAGACAGTGCCACCCATGCCGCCAATGCTATAATCCGTGTGCTACCTGCAAAGATAGTGTCACCCATGCGGCATTGGCAGACCTTGTCTTTCACTGCTGTGTCTCTGAGGAAGAGGGTCCTCCCTCTAAACGCGTAAGCCGTTTGCGATGCCATCTGGTCCCTTCTAACACTCAGTCCAGGTTGCAGGTGTCTAGAGACACGGTTCCATTTCCTGGTGTACTGACAAGCCTTTTTATATTTTTCTTTGGGAGTATTACTATTGCTGTTATACTTTTTAATAAATTGTATCTTTGGTAATGCACAAGGTCGTTGTGCCCTCCTTTCTTCTCTATAGGTTTCAGTTGTAAGGATACCCATTGTTCTGTGGAGGGTAGCAAGACCATTGACATTCCATATCCTATCCAAAGGGTTGGCTGCACCACTTACCTATAGACTAAGCCTCTTAGCCCAGGAGATTGTTTTGTCTGTGCCAATGAGGAGAAAGCGAGCAGAGAGTGCTTCTGCTCTTGTGCACATCATTGGATTGAGATCAGTCTCAGGTAATGCCCTGTACACACGAGCGGATTTTCCATCAGAAAAAACTTGGATGGTTTCTCCGACGGAATTCCGCTCAAGCTTGGCTTGCATACATGCGGTCACACAAAAATTCTCTGAAATTTAGACCGTCAAGAACGCGGTGAAGTACAACACTATGACGAGCCGAGAAAATTAAGTTCAATGCTTCCGAGCATGCGTCAAATTGTTTCCGAGCATGTGTAGGAATTTTGCGTGCCGGAATTGCTACAGACGATCGGAATTTCCGACTTTTTCCGACCGAAAAATAGAGAACCTGCTCTCAATCTTTTGCTGGCGGGAATTCTGCCATTAAAAGTCCGATGGAGCCTACACACGGTCGGAATTTCCGTCCAAAAGCTCACATTCAACTTTTGCTGGGGGAATTTCCGATCGTGTGTACGGGGCATAAGTAGAACTTGCTTACACAAGGTTTTTTACCTTAATCCATAGAATGCATTAAGGTAAAAAAAAATCTTCTGCCTTTAGAACCACTTTAAGACAAGTCTTTCGGAAGTTTGTTGTCCTTAGATTTATTCTGTCATTTGATTGACTGGCTGATGAATTAATAAAATAGTTATTTGGTTATTTTTACATAATAGAAGCATGTCCTTCAAGAAAAAGTTAACCTTTAGTATCACATCACATGTTACACCCTCACACCTACATACGTTTACATTTTTACAGCTCTTTCTATAAAAAGCATAAATATTTAGTTGCAACACTTCCACGGTTTCTTACTGTTAACCCGTTATTACAGTTATACAGAGAAAATCTGATTTTTAAGGCACCACTTCCAATTTTTTAATACAATACGGACTATTCAAATACAGTTTGTTTGAATAGTTCAAAACCACTTAAAGACAGCAATACCTATATACAGTATATACATTGCAGCTTTAAAGTGGTTTCCCGGGGTTATGGCTGAAGCCATAACGCCCGTTTTTGTTTTTTCAGCCAACGATCTTTCTTATAAAAGGTGAACCAAGTGGCTGATTAGAGGACCCCCACAAACACCTCTAGGACAGAAGCCTGGTTTTGGGTGAGCTTTATTCCCTGTCTGACTGTCCACCTGCAGGGTAATTGATGTAGGCAGCCTCAGGGTGGAAGCCAAACCTGTTTTAAGCCAACCAAACCTTCAGTGTCTTGTTTCTGATAATGTTTGCAACACATGCTTCAAGCTCCCTTTTTGTCTACCCTGTTCCTGTATTCAGTTGTGTATTTTGGTTTTGTGCTGCCCTAGGCAAGACTAAAATTGGGCACCCCCCGGGCGCCACTCCATCTAAATTTGTTCCACCCCTTTCTTCTCAAGTGGCTGTTCGGAGTCTGGGATGGCTATGCAGGGCCTCTAGTGGCTGTGTGGGGCCTCTGGTGGTTGTGCAAGGTCCCTGGTGGCTGTTCGGTGTCCCCGGTGGTTGTGCGGGGTCCTCTGGTGGCTGTGTGGGGTCCCTGGTGACTGTGCGGGGTCCGTGGTAACTGTGCGGGGTCCCTAGTGACTGTGCGGGGCTTCTGGTGGCTGTGCAAGGTCCCTGGTGGCTGTGCGGGGTCCTATGGTGGCTGTGCGAGGTCCCTGGTGACTGTGCGGGGCTTCTGGTGGCTGTGCAGGGCTTCTGGTGGCTGTGCAGGGTCCCTGGTGGCTGTGCAGGGGTCTCTGGTGGTTGTGTGGGGTCTGGGTTGGAGAAGTAAACACATAGGCGTGTGGAGGGGGGGCACACACCCCACACACACAGGTAGGTGACACACTCTGTATGGGGAAGGCACAGATGATACTTAACCCTTCAAGTGAGGGGAGGTGTAGAGGAGAGCCCTGTCTGAGGAGGAGGGTGATGATGATGTTGGGTGTCTGTGTACACAGTATTGACTTGGCTCAGTGTCCACGGATCACTCACCTCTCCTTCTAGGACATGGCAGTCCGCTGACACATATACAAGCCCTGATGAGTGACAGCAGAACAGGAGAGTGGAGGGAGGTCAGAGCGTGCACTCTTCTATCCCCTGGAGCGGCTTTTGCAGCTTGGTTGCTATCGTTGCCTCATCAGGAGTTTTAGTGGAGGAAAGGTCGATAGTAAATCATGGCATACATTGTAAAAAAAAAAGTCAAAACTATCTTACAAAAAATAATCAGTTATACAACTGGCAATATGATAACACTGCCCTAAGAAGTTAAATATATACATAGGGTGTCTTTCCACCAAACACTGCACCAATGGAATGGTCCCTCATCACCCCTCTTCATCAGTGGCAGGTACAAGAGCATCCAAAGGGGGCGAAGCCCCTCTGAAATAACAACAATGGGACTCTAAAACAATAACAATAATCCCCATTAGCCCACAATAGCCATATATATATATATATATATATTCTAATGCATGTAGATTCAAGAACCATATATTATTAATACATTTGCATTTTACATTGCAAACATTTGAAGATCATTACGAATAAAAGCAATCAAAGATCAATAAAAAGTCCATTAATGTGAAATGCGCCAGGCGTTCCCCCTAACCCCTAAACTGCAAAAGAAAAAATACTTATACCGTCCACTGCTCTACTGACACCAATCTCTGCCCTAACGATACCGCCCATTGCTCTGCTGACTTCATCAGTATATATACAAATGCACACACACGCAAATATGTTTGATCTTTGGGGTGCACACCCTAATGCAATATGTCTCCATGTGAATGAATGACACCAGTGCACTCACACACGCCTTACCAGATAGGGAGATCTCAATAAACAGGGATCAATTGTGCTTTGCTATGATACAGCCACAATTTCCCCAATGGTAATTCAGGTTTGATAGGCCTCTAGAGAGATGGGATGACTGCAAATTATAGAGATCAAATGTGCCTCATGATGACCCAGCGACAATATCTCCAATAGCTAATCAGTTCCGTTATGGCTCCATTCATCTGGGATATGAGGTAAAGACAGACAAAAGGGCAAACTCATAGTGCAGCAAATTTTTGTTGATGAGTGTATTCTGATGACAAAGAAGCCTCCCGCTGTCAGAATACGATAATAAAAAAAGGAAAATGCAGTATATACGCTTTACACATTACACATTAAATTGTAATGTTAGGTCCTGACCAAAACTAATAAAGAAAATATGAAACACCATGCATTCATCAACTTTGCCAAATCACACTTGTGTTGATTGTTCATTTTTTCAGTTCCTGTAAAGTGTAGATTCAGTCTGGTTTTGGGTCAGAGTCGTAAGCTGTGGATATGGATGCTCTGAACCAAATTACTCTGGGGTGTAAACCTTGGTAACAGCCTACCAAAATTGTAGCAGGATCCCCCTGAACCAAACATTCAATGATGTCCCAGGTATTTCCCCACAAATGCTAAAATGTTGCAGTGGCTTCAACAGCCAGGGAGATAGCATACATGACTTACACCTTCACTGGACCATCATGTTTATAGTTGCCCTTTTGTGCTATTATCTATAACCAGTTACTGTCCATCTATATAATCAGCAGACTGCAATAAAGGGTTTAATGAACCAGAGTGCACATCCAAACTGCCTACTACTGTTAGCAGAATAAAAACATATAACAGTCAGAAGCATAAGTGAATGTGATTCCCAAATTATGTCTGTTACAATATGCGACAAAGGGGAGCACAGAAAAGGAATTTCCATCCCAAATGATAACAATATGGTCTATATAACAAATGAAAAATGTTATTTAGGAAGCAAAGAGAATATTATTCAATTGATCGTTATATACCCAATATACCATAATGTGGTTGACAAAACTTGGCGTGAAACTTGCACCCATAGCGGTTCCTCTGATGCGCTCACACACTCCTTACCAGATACAGAGATCTCAATAAACAGGGATCAATTGTGCTTTGCTATGATACAGCCACAATTGCCTCATGATGACCCAGCGACAATATCTCCAATAGCTACTCAGTTCTGTTATGGCTCCATTCATCTAGGATATGAGGTAAAGACAGACAAAAGGGCAAACTCATAGTGCAGCAAATTTTTGTTAATGAGTGTATTCTGATAACGAGGAAGCCTCACGCTGTCAGAATATGATAAAAAAGTAAAATGTAGTATATACGCTTTTAAATATTGTAATGTTAGGTCCTGACCAAAACTAATAAAGACAATATGCATTCATAAACACTTGTGTTGATTGTTAATTTTTTCAGTTCCTGTAAAGTGTAGATTCAGTCTGGTTTCAGGTCAGAGTCATAAGCTGTGGATATGGATGCTCTGAACCAAATTACTCTGGGGTGTAAACCTTGATAACAGCCTACCAAAATTGTAGCAGGATCCCCCTGAACCAAACATTCAATGATGTCCCAGGTATTTCCCCACCAATTCTGAAATGTGGCAGTGGCTTCAATAGCCAGGGAGATAGCATACATGACTTACACCTTCACTGGTCCATCATGTTTATAGTTGCCCTTTTGTGCTATTATCTATAACCAGTTACTGTCCACCTATAAAATCAGCAGACTGATATAAAGGGTTTAATGAACCACAGAGTGCACATCCAAACTGCCTACTACAGTTAGCAGAATAAATGCATATAACAGTCATAAGCATAAGTGAATGCGATTCCCAAATTATGGCTCTTACAATATGCGACAAAGGGGAGCACAGAAAAGGAATCCCATCCCAAATGATAACAATATTGTCTATATAACATATGAAAGGTGTTATTTGGGAAGCTAAAATAATATTATTCAACTGATCCTTATAAACCCAATATCCCATAATGAGATTGACAAAACTTGGCGTGAAACTTGCACCCATAGCTTTTCCTCTGATTTGTAGATAATAGTTGTTATATAAAATAAATGGGGTCTGTTTCAGCCCAGTAGCTGGGGAATGACAATTTTTGTAGCTTCTAGTTTCAGAGCTATCGTCACTTCCGGGTTCAATAGTCACAGAAGAGATCAGGGAATGGGTGTGTCTCAGTCTCCTCTAGATCTAACTATTCTGTCTGTTTACAACAGTCCTTCCTGGAGGAATAGGAGAGCTCAAAAACCACCTTGGAAAGCAGTGATCACTTTTACTGAACAACTAATCACCGGCTGTAAAAATGATAAACCAACATCCCAACATTCCATCTAACTCCATAATGTTTGTTGTTCTGTATCAATGATACCAAACTAGCTTTTAACCACTCCAAGTCCAAGAAATGTTAAAATATTAAGGGTGTGAAGTGGTTATCGCTTCTAGTGTGGTCATTTAAAAGTCTTCCAGGGGAACATTGGAGGACCTAGTATTTATAGTTCTCACGTACCTCGTCAGAGGCCGAAGTGCCTTACAGCACCAATGTGCCAACGTGCCAAAGGCCTTGCGGCTGAGTGCAGAGTACCCCTGAAGGTGGAGACCAAAGAAGCATGTGTTTCCAGCTGTGAACTTTCCTGAAGATCTGAGTAAATGAGGCACCAGAAGAGGGGACTTGACCATGCAGCATTATCAGCAGGGCAGAAGACATCCTAGATGAGCAGGTAAAGTCTTGATAGTGCAGAGGTACCAGTAAGACAAAGGTAACTCTAGATGCACAGACGGATCTTAACAGGTCAGTGATACAGGAAGCAAAGTCAGCCAGAACCAGAATCATGCACAGGAGGTCAGTCAAGAACAGGAGCAGAAGCGTGGTCAAAATCAAGTGAGGTCATACACAGGAGGCAGGCAGTAAGCAAAGTCAGTGAAACAAGCCAGGGTCAAAGCCAGGACAGAAGCCAAGACAAAAAAAAAAGATAAAAAGATACAATAAAATTGTATCCTTGCACTTTCCAGCTTTCCAGAAAATAAGGGTTAAATTCACATCTAAATGCCATAAAGCCATACACCGGACAGAAAAGGAGGCAAAAGACATGGCAAACTAGTGCAGTGGCCTAGTGTAGCTTCTGCTTTCCCAGGCGTTCTAGCTGCAATGCAAAACAGTATGGCAGTTATTCCTGTGAGGAGTCGGAGGATAAGTACATTAAAAAGAAGATGGTAGAGGTGACTGTGCTGTTAGGTACCCCATGGTACAAGACGTCAGGTAGCACCAACAGCTTCAGCAGGGTGCCCCATCCTGCACTCTTCCCAGCCACCAAGATATACACCTAGTGCATGATGAAAAAGATGTAGCATCCCTGCCCATGCTTGCCGTGCCATGGTCATGTGGAGCCTGCCACTGACAGCATGGTCTACTGACATGAATACATTACCTTTCAAATGCTGGTGGAGGAAAGAGATAACATTCTGGACAAAAAAGGAGGCTGGGTACCTGTCACTGTGGTGTAGCACAGTCCATAAACTTACAGAAGGGGCCCAACTCCAAGAGCCAGTGTAGGAGCAGTTGCAAAGCCAGCAGTTTTGTCTAGCTAGGCTAGAGATGCACTATGGTTAGCTGGTTGCTACCTATGTACAGTAAGTCCCAAACCCAAATTATTCCTAATTATTACCAAATAGACATGTGCACAACAAAAAAATTCGTTTATTTTGTTTTTTTTTTTTCGTCTCCGTTGATTCGTAAATTCGTAATTCGTAAGTCGTCGGTGTTCGTATTCGTAACGATTCGTACATTGGTAAGAGTTATTTTTTCGTTGATTAGTTTTTTCGTTTATTCAAAATTCGGACGCATTCGTATTTATTCATACATTCGTAACATTCGTAACATTCGTAGATTCGTAATCGGAGCATAATTCATAATTTTATGTAATGTGTATGCTATTATTACATTTTAATAATTTACGAATCGAAAAAAAAAGTTACGAATCGAAAAAAAAGTTACGAATACGAAAAAAAAGTTACGAATTTTTTCATTCAATCCATTCGAAGAACGTTAAGCAATGCCATTGTAAGAGACACGGAAAATTACGATTCGAAAAAAAAAAAAAAAAGTTACGAATGTACGAATTTTTTCGTTCATTTTCGTCGTTCCTGTTTTCGTTTTTCGGATTTTTTTCATTCATACATTCGTTGTTTCTAATTTGTTTTTTTTCGGATTTTCGTTGTTTTTCGGATTCGTTCGATTCGAATGATTCGTTATTCGGACTCGTTCGATTCGAACGATTTGTTCATTCGTACGAAAACAAACGAACGAAAATAACGAAAAAAAACTAAAAACGAAAAAACAAAAAAAAACAAATTGCACATGTCTAAAAGCCAGCAGTTTTGTCTAGCTAGGCTTGAGATGCACTATGGTTAGTTGGTTGCTACCTATGTACAGTACAGTAAGTCCCAAACCCAAATTATTCCTAATTATTACCAAATACATTCTCAAAACCTCTACATTGCACATCTGTGCTTTATAAAGTTATCTTGAGCCTAGACTCAACTGATTACCCATCTTATTTGGAAAACGGGAAGACGAACTCCTTGGACCCCCTTCTTGGACCAGCAGAAAGGCAACAACATCTCGTGTTACTGTTGCACACCTTTTCTTTGAACTCTACTGTAAACGATCAAACACATTAAAGTGATTGTAAAGGATCCCCTTGTAAAACAGGCCATTCAGTTCAAAATAGAAATGAAAGGCAAAACATTTTTGTATAGGTATAAACAAACATTATAAATCACTTTTTTTTATAAGTGATCACCTTTCCTCTGTTCTCAGTTGCATAAGAGCTGGGGGAGAGAAGAAGCAACAGGACACTGTTCCCAGTGAATGGCTGTGCAGCAGGGGCATATCAGAATGAGTCTGATCATTGGAGGAGAGTACACTGAGTTCCCAGCATAGCTAGAGAACTGACCATGGTGTGCTCTCCTGCTTAGTGTGGTCAGTTTTTAATAGAAAAGCAGAAGGACTGGCAGGAACACTAGGGATTTCACACAAAGGAAGCAATACAAAGAGAACAGGAGACTTTCTCATACAAGTACACGGTACAGCAGGCACATATCAGGAATTTAAAGTGTTGGGGTAACAAACGCTTTAAGTTTATATTATGCTTGTAGGCAGCTACACTGCAGGTGGCACTCATCTACAGGGGCAATGCAGGTGAAGGAGGAAGTCTAGATGAACATAATTCCTCTATGATCTCCACAGTCCCAGAGGCAGCATCCGATCTGATGCTGACATACCATGCGACTTTGTCGGCCATCTTGGGTCAGGCAGAATCTATTTTGGTTTCTGGGTTCCCGGGCATTTTGTGTATGGATAGAGTAGGGACAAGTCACCCGTCTGTCAGGGACAGTGCTTAACATCAAGAAGAGGCTCCAGATGAGTAGGGAAAGCTAAGGAATATGCCATCCATCCTGGAAGACTTCCCACTTGGGTACAGACCAGCCAAGCAGCATTCCTCCCCTCGAGACAGATGCTCTCTGCACACCTGGGACCTACTGCAACTACTCATAGCTATACATCCAGGAGATGCAGGGGAAGCTAGGAAACAGCCCGGAGAGAAGCCGTCACCTGCTGCCCAGAGCACTACCTGTGAGATGGGGTAAATGTGGGACCCCGACTACTGACTGACTGGGGGGGTTGGGTGCCATCTGTGACCCAACCGGGGGCTGGGGTTGTGGCGGCTTGCCGCCCCCCCCAAAAAAAAAAACAGCAGCCGCCACTGCCTTCAACTATGTAGTGCAAGGGATTTCCTGATTGCATGCAAATTGAAAGTGTTTAGGTTTGACCTCATATTTTATGGTTTTGGTAAATCTAAAAGAAGAAAAACCTAAAGAAAATTGTATAGTGTGTATCCAGATATGCCATCAAAGTTCACATCCATGTAAAGGCAGGTGTCCCAATACTTTTGGTAATATAGTGTGTATATATATATATATATATATATATATATATATATATATATATATATATATATATTATACAGGTGTCATATGCTTAGCACTGAAAAAACATAAGGAGAACTGCTGCTATCGGCCTCTTTTCCAGGTTTTACTTAGGTATCCTACCTGAGTCTTGCTTATCCCCTCAAAACTGCTATAGAAACTATAAATCATGTAAACAGAAAGAGAGATAGAATGACTTGTATATGGCACATTTTTTCTGCTATTAATTATTTTTTTGTAAAGCTATTAAAAACTTTAATAAGCAAAAAAAAAGATTGAGCAACCATAAACAAGCGTATAGGGAATTGCTGCTAGTGACCTTCCTTCTCAATTGTACTTTGTACCTCTCCTGCCTCCGCTAACCCCACCTCTGTCTTGTCTATCCGTTCATAACTGGTGCAGAATAATATGTTTTGTAATTAAAAGAAAAAAAAAAGCGTAAAACAGAAAAACTATATTTAGCGTTCTATATGGCGTGCTCTGCTCTTGCAAAACAAATAAAAACGTTATTAGAAAAAAGAATGACGTAGCTGAAAAGGTTTACACCTGTATAATATATAATCGGAAAATTGTGCTCTTCACAGATTCATGAGAGAGAGATCTCTGCTGAATATCCTCCACTCTGCCGGAATGGGAGTGCTTACTTTACTCATCCTACTTGCCACAGGTAGGGATGGGCCCGGTGCTCGATGCGAACCCATGTTCGCATCGAGCACCGGGTGTTCGCTCGATCGGCGAGCCCAGAACTATTTGGGCCGTTCGCATCACATTCGTGTGATGCGAGCGGCCCCGCAATGCATTGCGGCCGGCGCGGCCGGCGCAGTGCATTGCTGGCTGATGATTGGCCAAGCATGCACTGTGACCCCGCATGCTTGGCCAATCACAGCGCCGGAAACTCGAAGAGCCATAATTGGCTACAGGCAGGACGCCTGTAGCCAATTACAGCTCAGGGGCTTTAGTACACGCCCCCTCTTATAAAAGGCCGCCACGCCGTCTGCGCCGGTCACATGCTGTTCCGGCGTAGATAGAGCAGGATCGTTCTGTGTCACTCTGCTGGATTTAGTTAGTTAGAGAGATTTACTTAGAGAGATTGAGTTAGATAGATTCATTTAGAAAGATTGATTTAGAAAGAGGGGCTTGTAGTGTGTTTGTGGCAGCAAACAGAGCTCCTGTAATTTGTTCCCAGAAGCACCTATAGGACTTGTAGTGTGTTCGTGGCAGGCAGGCAGAGCTCCTATATTTTGTTCCCAGAAGCACCTATAGGACTTGTAGTGTGTTCGTGGCAGGCAGGCAGGCAGAGCTCCTATATTTTGTTCCCAGAAGCACCTATAGGACTTGTAGTGTGTTCGTGGCAGGCAGGCAGAGCTCCTATATTTTGTTCCCAGAAGCACCTATAGGACTTGAAGTGTGTTAGTCCCATCACACAGACCTATATTTTCTTCCCAGAAGCACCTATAGGACTTGAAGTGTGTTAGTCCCATCACACAGAGATCATATATTTTGTTCCCAGAAGCACCTATAGGACTTGAAGTGTGTTAGTCCCACCCATCACACAGAGATCATATATTTTGTTCCCAGAAGCACCTATAGGACTTGAAGTGTGTTAGTCCCATCACACAGACCTATATTTTCTTCCCAGAAGCACCCATAGGACTTGAAGTGTGTTAGTCCCATCACACAGAGATCATATATTTTGTTCCCAGAAGCACCTATAGGACTTGAAGTGTGTTAGTCCCATCACACAGACCTACATTTTCTTCCCAGAAGCACCTATAGGACTTGAAGTGTGTTAGTCCCATCACACAGAGATCATATATTTTGTTCCCAGAAGCACCTATAGGACTTGAAGTGTGTTAGTCCCATCACACAGACCTATATTTTCTTCCCAGAAGCACCTATAGGACTTGAAGTGTGTTAGTCCCATCACACAGAGATCATATATTTTGTTCCCAGAAGCACCTATAGGACTTGAAGTGTGTTAGTCCCATCACACAGACCTACATTTTCTTCCCAGAAGCACCTATAGGACTTGAAGTGTGTTAGTCCCATCACACAGAGATCCTATATTTTGTTCCCAGAAGCACCTATAGGACTTGAAGTGTGTTAGTCCCATCACACAGACCTATATTTTGTTCCCAGAAGCACCTATAGGACTTGAAGTGTGTTAGTCCCATCACACAGAGATCCTCTATTTTCTTTGCAGAAGCACCTATAGGACTTGAAGTGTGTTAGTGCCATCACACAGAGATCCTATATTTTGTTCCCAGCAGCACCTATAGGACTTCTAGTGTGTTAGTGCCATCACACAGAGATCCTATATTTTCTTTGCAGAAGCACCCATAGGACTTTAGTGTGTTAGTGGCATCACACAGAGCTCCTATATTTTCTTCTCAGCAGCACCCACAGGACTTCTAGTGTGTTAGGGGCATCACACAGAGCTCCTCTATTTTCTTTGCAGAAGCACCCATAGGACTTCTAGTGTGTTAGTGGCATCACACAGAGCTCCTATATTTTCTTCTCAGCAGCACCCACAGGACTTCTAGTGTGTTAGTGGCATCACACAGAGCTCCTCTATTTTCTTTGCAGAAGCACCCATAGGACTTCTAGTGTGTTAGTGGCATCACACAGAGCTCCTATATTGTCTTCTCAGCAGCACCCACAGGACTTCTAGTGTGTTAGTGGCATCACACAGAGCTCCTCTATTTTCTTTGCAGAAGCACCCATAGGACTTCTAGTGTGTTAGTGGCATCACACAGAGCTCCTATATTGTCTTCTCAGCAGCACCCACAGGACTTCTAGTGTGTTAGTGGCATCACACAGAGCTCCTCTATTTTCTTTGCAGAAGCACCCATAGGACTTCTAGTGTGTTAGTGGCATCACACAGAGCTCCTATATTTTCTTCTCAGCAGCACCCACAGGACTACCGACTACAATGGCTGGAAGACCGCCAAGGGGAGGCAGAGCGTGCAGAGCCAAGAACACAGGGCAGGCAGGCTCTGTTTCTAGTGGACGTGGCCGTGGCCGTGGACGTGGTCGTGCATCGTCATCAGCACGTGGCCATGGGACACGCACGTCTTTGTTTTCGGCAGCTGGACATGTGGAGCCGCATCATGCTGAAGGCTTGGTAGAATGGATGACCAAGCCCTCCTCATCCTCCTCTCTCACCCAGGCTCAGGGTACTGGCAGAGCAGCTGCCAACGCGTACTCAATGGCATCATCAGCCACCCCTTCCCTAGACCCACCATGTCCTCCTGAGGAGTCCCCCGAACTCTTTGAGCACAGTGTTGGGTACATGCTCCAGGAGGATGCCCAACGATTCGAAGGCTCGGATGATGATACCCAGCTTGAGGAATCTGGCAGTACTGTTCCACCAGCTGCAGCTTACTGCCAGGTTTGCTCTAGTGGTGAAGAGGGAGGGGATGATGAGGTCACTGACTCCACGTGGGTGCCTGAAGGGAGAGAGGATGAGGAGGAGGACGAGGAGGAGGAGGATGCGGCGTCACATGTCCAACGAGGCAGGATGCCCCCTGGAGGCCAGGTAGAGGCCAGCACAGCAACTGTACAACACCGCAGAGCTCCGCCTGTGCAGGGCGCTGCCTCTGCACGTTATCAGAAAAGTTCTTTGGTGTGGGCCTTTTTTGAGACGAGTGCATCAGATCGCACCACTGCTATTTGCAATATTTGTCTCAAGCGAATCTCGCGTGGCCAAAACATCAGCCGCTTGGGCACCACAAGCATGACCAGACATATGTCGACCTGCCATGCAGCTCGTTGGCAGGCACACATAAAAGACCCACACCAAAGAACTAAGCGGACCTCTCCTTGCTCCTCATCAGCTGGGATCTCCATCCCCACTACACCTTCAGTCCTCTCTGAAAGCTGCTCTGAGAGGACTGAAGGTGTAGAATTAGGTGTGTCACAACCAAGTACTTGCAGTACACCGACGTCCGATTGCAGCAGGCAAATTTCCCTGCCCCAGCTGCTGGACCGTAGAAAGAAGTACACTCCCAGCCATCCACATGCCCAGCGGTTGAATGCTAGCTTGGCTAAATTGCTAGCACTTCAACTGCTGCCTTTTCAGTTGGTAGACTCGGCCCCCTTCCGTGAGTTTGTTCAATGTGCGGTTCCTCAGTGGCAGGTTCCCAAACGCCACTTTTTCTCACGGAAGGCGATTCCGTCTCTCTACCGGCATGTGGAAGGCAATGTCCATGCCTCGCTGGACAGGGCGGTCAGCGGTAAGGTGCATATTACTGCTGACTCATGGTCCAGCAGGCATGGACAGGGACGGTACCTTTCTTTCACGGCCCATTGGGTCACTCTATTGGCAGCTGGGAGGGATGCAGGACAAGGTGCAGTAGTGTTGGAGGTTGTTCCGCCACCACGCCTCCAAAACGCTACTACTGCTACTGGTTGTGACACACCTCTCTCCTCCACCCCCTCCTCTTCTTCTTCCTCCAGTGCTCTGTCCTTGGAACCAGCGGTGCTCCGTAGGCGTACAAGGGGCTACGCAAGTACGCAGGCAAAAAGATGCCATGCCATGCTTGCGCTGGTGTGTTTGGGGGACAGGAGCCACACTGGGCCAGAGGTTCTGGCAGCTCTGCAGGGGCAGGCCGAGAGGTGGTTGACGCCACGTCAGCTTAAGCCAGGAATGGTCGTTTCTGACAATGGCACCAACCTCCTCTCCGCCCTGCGACAGGGGCAGCTCACCCATGTGCCCTGCATGGCTCATGTCCTCAACCTGGTGGTGCAGCGGTTCTTGGGCAGGTTCCCAGGCTTACAGGATGTCCTGAGGCAGGCCAGGAAAGTCTGTGTGCATTTCCGCCGATCTTATAATGCCAGTGCTCGGCTGACTGAGCTGCAAAAGGAGCTGAACCTGCCCAAGAACCGCCTAATATGTGACATGCCCACCAGGTGGAACTCAACGTTGGCCATGCTGCAGCGACTGCACACGCAGCAGAGGGCCATCAATGAGTACCTTTGCGACTACGGCACCAGGACAGGGTCAGGGGAGCTTGGTTTTTTTTCCCCACGTCAGTGGAGCATGATCAGGGATGCATGCACTGTCCTCTCACCATTTGAGGAGGCCACGAGGATGGTGAGCAGTGACAGTGCATGCATCAGTGACACTGTCCCTCTTGTCCACCTGTTGGAGCATACGCTGCGTGGGATAATGGACAGGGCACTTGAGGCAGAACAGAGGCAGGAAGAGGAGGACTTCCTTGCCTCTCAAGGCCCCCTTTATCCGGACAGTGTTCCTTCTGTCCCACCCATCACACAGGAAGAGGATGAGGAGGAGGAGGAGGAGGAGGATTGTGTGAGCATGGAGGTGGAGCCTGGCACTCAGCATCAGCAGCAGCAGTCTTTTAGGGATGATGTACAGTCCCAACAAACCAGTGGACTTGTACGTGGCTGGGAGGAGGTGGCTGGCGATCATGTCATCCTCAGTGACCCAGAAGACTCCGGACCGAATGCCTCAGCTAACCTACGCTGCATGGCCTCCCTGATCCTGCAAAGCCTGCGGAAGGATCCTCGTGTTCTTCGGATCAAGGAGAGGGACCATTACTGGCTGGCCACTCTCCTTGATCCGCGGTACAAGGGTAAGGTTGCGGACCTTATCTTGCCGTCGCAGAGGGAGCAGAGGATGAGACATCTCAGGGAGGCCTTGCAGAAAGGTCTGTGCAATGCGTTCCCAGAAACTGGGAGGTTACAAACTCCTGGTCCTGGGCGACGAGTTGCTGAGGCTTCGGTCAGTAGCAGAAGGAGCGGTGGGGAAGGTGGACGTCTGACCGATGCGTTCAGACAATTTTTTAGTCCGCAGCCCCAAGGTATGATCGGTTCCAGCAACCATCGCCAGCGTCTGATATACATGGTGCAGGAATACCTTGGGGCAAGGTCAGACTTGGACACCTTTCCCACCGAAAATCCTCTGGCTTACTGGGTCCTGAGGATGGATCACTGGCCAGAGCTTGCACAGTATGCAATTGAGCTACTGGCCTGTCCTGCCTCCAGCGTTCTTTCCGAACGCACATTCAGTGCTGCTGGAGGATTTGTCACCGATCATAGGGTGCGCCTGTCCACCGCCTCGGTTGATCGACTGACCTTCATCAAAATGAATCAGTCTTGGATCACCACCAGCTACCAGGCACCTGAGGCGGATATAACCGAATAATTTTTAATGTCACATCCCTTCAAGACTGCCTATGCTGATGCTGAGTGACTGTCCTCTTATGTTCACTGACTATCCTCTTCCTCCTCCTCAATGATCCATGCCACCACACCAGTGCCTAAGGCACAATTTTTCAGCCCCTGTTTAACAGGGGCGTGTACATACAATTTTTATAAAAAAATGCTTCGCAACACGTGTGACTGCTGTGCTCCAAGTACAGTATCTGTGAGGGGTTGCAGTGTTGTGGCACCAGCACCAGTGCCTAAGGCACAATTTTTCAGCCCCTGTTTAACAGGGGCGTGTACTTACAATTTTTTAAAAAAATGCTTCGCAACACGTGTGACTGCTGTGCTCCAAGTACAGTATCTGTGAGGGGTTGCAGTGTTGTGGCACCAGCACCAGTGCCTAAGGCACAATTTTTCAGCCCCTGTTTAACAGGGGCGTGTACTTACAATTTTTTAAAAAAATGCTTCGCAACACGTGTGACTGCTGTGCTCCAAGTACAGTATCTGTGAGGGGTTGCAGTGTTGTGGCACCAGCACCAGTGCCTAAGGCACAATTTTTCAGCCCCTGTTTAACAGGGGCGTGTACTTACAATTTTTTAAAAAAATGCTTCGCAACACGTGTGACTGCTGTGCTCCAAGTACAGTATCTGTGAGGGGTTTCAGTGTTGTGGCACCAGCACCAGTGCCTAAGGCACAATTTTTCAGCCCCTGTTTAACAGGGGCGGGTAATTACAAATCTTGATCTAATAGTTCACAGCAGGGCCCATTCCTGCGCCCACCAAGAGTAACTATGAGGGCCTACAGTCTTGTGGCAACACCGTCCACCACCACCGCCAAAGGCCCAATTTTTCTGCCCTGTTCATCAGGTGCTTGCAATTACAAATCTTGATCTAATAACTCACAGCAGGGCCCATTCCTGCGCCCACCAAGAGTAACTATGAGGGCCTACAGTCTTGTGGCAACACCGTCCACCACCACCGCCAAAGGCCCAATTTTTCTGCCCTGTTCATCAGGTGCTTGCAATTACAAATCTTGATCTAATAACTCACAGCAGGGCCCATTCCTGCGCCCACCAAGAGTAACTGTGAGAGCTTACAGTCTTGTGGCAACACCGTCCACCACCACCGCCAAAGGCCCAAATTTTCTGCCCTGTTCATCGGGTGCTTGCAATTACAAATCTTGATCTAATAACTCACAGCAGGGCCCATTCCTGCGCCCACCAAGAGTAACTGTGAGAGCTTACAGTCTTGTGGCAACACCGTCCACCACCACCACCACCACCCCCAATTTTTCTGCCCTGTTCAACAGGTGCATGCAATTACAAATCTTGATCTATTAACTCACAGCAGGGCCCATTCCTGTGCCCACCAGTCTTGTGGCTACACCAACATCTAATAGGGCAAATTTCTGCAGAGTATATACGCCAGGCCCCTACTTTCAAACATCCAACTTACAAACGACTCCTACTTGCAAATGGAAAGAGAAAACAGGAAGTGAGAGGAAATCTACCCCTAGGAAGGGAAATTCTATCCTGTTAGATTTAATTTGGGAAAAAGGTATCTCCTCTCTACTGATACTTTATCACCAATCCTTGTTTCAATTAAAACCCCACTTTTTCCAAAAACATTTGTCATTGGGACGGAAAGTGAGGTGACATGTTCTGAACAGATGTGCAAAGACAGCAAATGTTACAGGGGTGATAACCCCTCCCTATGTTCTCCAAAAAGCTTAAAAATAGATTTTTTGGGGATGGAGCTACACTTCATAATGTACCTGTTCAGATTCTACTTAAGAACAAACCTAAAGCCGCAAGTGGTTTTAAATGGCTTCTTTTTTTTCCTTTACAAATGTCATTTTGTGCAAGGACAGTTCTAAACACGGGAAACACATGCCACTTCACAGGCATACTTTAGACACCCCCCAGGGACCATATTTAAAGGAAAATTTCACTTTTTTTTTTCACTTTATGCATCATTAAAATGACTGCTCCCGAAAAAACGTTAGTTTTTAAAAGTTCTTTTTGCATTGATATATGTCCCCTGGGGCAGGACCCGGGTCCCCAAACCTGTTTTATGACATTAAAGCCCCATACACACGCGCGGACAATCCGTGGACCAGGTCCGTCGGACCATGTCCGTCATACTTTGTCTGATGTTGGTTTTGCGTACACACGATCGGACAAAGTTGTCGGAAAATCCGATCATTCTGAACGTGGTGACGTTTGTTGCCTACGACGGGACTACGTAGAGGCTAGTAGCCAATAGCTTTGGTCTTGTAATGTGATCTGAGCATGCGTAGCACTTTGTCCGCTCGGACAAGCGTACACACGATCGGATTTGGTGTGATCGGACCGGGTTGACGGGAAATCTTTCCAGCAGGAGATAAGACTTTGTCCGACGGACAAACCGACGAACACTGTCCGATGGTGCATACACACGGTCTGATTTTTCAACAACCTTGTCCGATCGGACCAAATTGATGAAAAAGTCCGACCGTGTGTATGGGGCTTAACATGCATATTGGCCGTTGTAATTAGCACTTTTGATTTCGAACGTTCGCGTCCATTATAACGTATAGGGTTCGAAAATTCGCGCAAACTTTCGGTCCGTTCGAAGGTTCTGGTGCGAACCGAACCCGGGGGTGTTCGGCTCATCCCTAGTAAGCAATTTCAGTGCAAGACTGAAATGAAGGCTGAAGTTCAACTTTAAACAAGGGCTTTGTGTCCTGTCTAAGAATGTTTGCATCAGTTAGCTGAAAATATAATCCAGCCTTTTATAAACTGCTAGTTTATTTACCCTACACATGTTCAGCTAAACTACTTTATATCTGGGCCAAATCTGACACTTCACTCCTACATGTAAAAATCTACTTTTTTTTTGCTAGAAAATTACCTACCCACAAACATTATTATTTTTAGCAGGGGCCCGATAGAATAAAATGCATATTTTTTTTGTCACACGGTATGTGCACAGAGGTTTTTCAAAATATATATGTAGCGGTGACACTTTTGCAAGGTGTCCACTATGTGTAAATTTAGTTATTTTTCTCTCAGAACAGTAAAAGGGGTTCTGGGAGTTAATGATGTCGGTTTAACTTTGACATCAGTTGGGCTGGGCTGTGTTGGGGTTCTGCCTGATCATGTGGGCCATTAGGTGCACATGACAGGTTTAGAACCAGGTCTGGTTGGACGTTTGGGTACCGGCATTCCCCGGAGCCAATCAGTGAGTGCGTTTGGCCCCGCTCAGGAGTCTGGGGAAGGGTACTTAAGATGCTGAAGTCACGTGTTTAGGGTTCGCTTAGCCATAGCTGCCTGTTCCTGAAAGTGGACCGGGGTTGCCCCGCGAGGGGTCCCGGTCACGGGAGCGTGTGCCGCCCCACAACATGGTCGGTTTGACTAGCCCCACAGACCCGCTTGGTCTGGTTCAGGGATCCATCTGTTCCCTGGTCTCAGAGCCGGCTGGTCCGAGGTGCAGTAACTGAGGGAGGATTCAAGGCATCCGGGTGTGCCCTCAACTTGGGGGGGCACCGCGGCTCGTGTAAGCGACCGGGCGAGGACTCTTCGGAGGAGGGTCAACAAGCTGGCATCCCAAGAAGTGCCTGGTTGCTGGGTTGTCAAGGACACTAGAGAATCCACGCTTTCCCAATTCTGAAAAGGAAACGGATAACGTTCCAGATACTGAGGAAAGGTTCCTGTTTACTTCTGATTGCTACTTTAATTCAAGGTCAGAGACTTTGCAAGTTCAGGATTCAAGTGCTGACTGCCATAATCTCTGGCTAGAGATTTGTTCAGCTTTAAAGCGCCCAGCTGCGAGTGACTACTCTCTGGGTTGGCATTAGAGACTTTCACATACTTAGCAGTTCAAGGTGCCTGAGTTTCTCCACCCTTACCCTCTGTTCCCACATGAGACGGTGTCTGTTGGATGTTACCCCTGCAAATAAAAACCTTTCTACAGGACTTTTATGGTGTCAGCGTCCAAAGTTGTTGGGAACTAACCCTGGGAACCCCTAGACCTGGAGGAACAAGCCAAGTGGAGGTAACTGGTAAGCCCAAAAGTCAAGGCCGCCCCATCAAGGGTTATGGCCGCTACAATTATTATTCATATTATTATTATTCACGATTTATATAGCGCCAACAGTTTATGCAGCGCTTTACAATGTAGAGGGGGGAATAGCACAATTACAGTACAGTTCAATACAGAAGAGACAGGAGGGCAATACAATTTATAGAATTAAAACAAAAAAAAAAAAAACATGATATTTACCCCAAATTTTTTATATAATGTTAAAGATGATGTTATGTCGAGTAAATAGATACCCAACATGTCATGCTATCAAAAAATTTTGTCTGAACGTGGAATGGCGGCAAACTATGATGCTTAAAATTCTCCATAGACAACGCTTTAAACGCCTTTACAGGTTACCAGTTTAGAGCTGCACAGGAGGTCTGGTGCTAGAATTAAGAGTTCTAGTGCTAGAGTTCACGACAATACCCCACATGTGTGGTTTACATATGCATGGGGGAGTAATGTCCGCATTTACACATAAGCACGGGGGGGGGGGGGGCTTTCATTTTATTAATTTTTTAGTATTATTTATTTTATACAAAACTTTATTTTTTACACTTAACTTTATTAAACAACATCCCTTGTGATGGCATGGGCTGTGACAGGTCCTCTTTATGGAGAAATAATACAAGGTAGCAGCGCTAAAAAAAACGTGACCAAAAATGAAAAAAATTGAATAAGTCCAAATCAACAGTGAAAGTAACAGTCCAAAAAATAGCACAAAAGTCAGTGCTAAAAAGTGAAACCTTTTGACGACAGTGCACCGCCACCACATAGATTGTGCGCTTACCAGAAGGCAAGCTTTAGAGAGCCTGAGGCTAAATACCCAACCAGGGCCTTTATCCAAATGGAGGATTATATTCCACCACTAGTTAGGGAAGGAGCTTGTATGAACCTCAATTTAGCCAAAAGTACTCAAGCATCAGCCACCGGGAATCAATCAAGATATTGCCCAGAAAATAGAAAGAGAGACTCCATAGTGTGTATTGTACCATAAAGGATTCAATATGAAAAAATAATTGCACTTACAATTGGGAAGATAAAAACAGTCATATCAAAACAACCGGCCGGCAAGCGAGGACCTGTCCACTGAGACGCGCGATGACGTCAGCATGTCAACCTCCCTAAGGAGACCCCAGATCTCTCTTTATGGAGAGATCTGGGGTCTTTTACCCCAAATCTCCCCTCTGTCCTCCAATGCAACCGATCAGACACAGATCCGTCTGATCAGCTGCTTTCCTGGCCGCTAATAAAGAGGTGTAACCCGAAGTGACTACAAACACTCGCGGCTCCCAGTTTTTTGGGGTCACAGAGAGAGGGGAACGACATCAGTTCCTCTCTCTCTGTTCTGTGCAGCCGATGCTGCCGGTCACATCACTCCCGTGCTCCGCAATCGGATGCTAGAGCCGAGGAAAGGCAACGGGGGGGGGGGTGGGACCCCCATTCTGCCACCTGCAGAAGTGATCAAGCGGCTGTGTTGACACACAGAACACTTCTTCTACAGAGGGAATTGCTGGCTGAAAATTTTCATGCACCTACAGGCATTTTCCTGGTATAACCACTGCAACCCGAGGACGTCCATGTATGTAGGTAAAATGTGACTCCAACTTTTTTTTTTTGGACCTGTGTGGCCTAGTTTATGAGGACAAGGGCCTTTTCCCCTTATCCCTGGCCTGGTGGTTGTGGGGGTTTGTGGGTGGAGGGCTTATTGGGGGGTCCTATTTGACTCATTAACAACAATTAGGGTACTCCCAGTTACTTCCCCTTATGTAAACAAGTATGGGGTAAACAATTTTTTACATGCCCTTTATAAAAATAAGCAGCAAGGAGCAACCAGGAAAAATATATTACGGTAAGTATAGTGAAAGCAATTTTCCATATTTCTGGCACCCCACAAGACAGCACATATGGGTTATGGTTAGGAAAAGGTAAAAAGAAAAGCAGGGAAAAAACCTTGCAACCAAATACTGATCAGGAAAGCAAAACTTTAATAATTCAATGTGCAACAGAAAGGACAACAGAACCAAACTGACAAGAAGTTCCCAAGTCATCACATTAAATCTATACATTTTGGATAAATCTGCTGGCTGAACTCCAACTTGCCCATTTTGCAAATCACTTGTAAAGCCCATGATGTTGCCACTCCTCTGGTTGAGTGATCTTTAACTTTATCCGGTGGCAGTAAGCCCTTCACCTTCAGAGTATACAGTGATGGTAAGGCCTTCAGAGTATACAGTGTTGTCTTAGGGATCCAAGTAACAGTTACACTAGATGAGATCACCACTCCCTTCCTTGAATTATTGGGCTAGACAAGCCTTTTTCAACCAGGGTTCCTTGAGGTCTCTTCGGGGGGGGGGGGGCTTGGCCTAAATTGCCTAAAAATTTACCGAAAATGTATAAAAGCCAGCAGGTGGATCAAGCCTGCCTTTTAGTTACACAAAGCCACAGGTTTTCATTGAGCACCATTTCAACCTTCCAGCCAGCGGCGACCTAACAACCAGAGATGTCATCAGTGTTGATAAAAAAGGGTGTTGATCGCCTGCACAGTATCCTTGTTCGCCTCTCCCCGACCACCCTCCATAAACGCTGGGGTCACTTTAGCTGAGTAATGGAGAGAAGCTGAGGAAGAAGAGAAATACTGGAATACTAGTCAGTACCAGTGTGCAAGCGTGTATTTTCTTTGGAAGAATAAATCACTTCTAACGTTGGGTGTCCTACGTGTGCTGATGCTGCTGCATTATATAAAACGAAAAATATAATACGCCCCCCCCCCCCCCATCGTGACTCGGAGGTCAACAAAGAGAGGCAGACATTCCCATGCCACTATGAGAGGGCCAGCAGCATCTCTGTTCACATGCAAAGATGGATGTGGTTCGACCTCGGCTAGGGCACCACTTTCTCTGTTTAGTGATGTTGCCCATGCTATCCAGCAACAGCATAAAGAGGAGGTTAGGGACTGGCTTACTAAACCATCCTCGTCCTCTTGATCCTCTATCACCCAAGCTGACACTAGTGTGCAGTCCACCGCAGCTGCCAGAGTGGCTTATTCTGCCTCCTTGTCCACAGCTTCTCCTGCCATAGCCCCATCATCAAGATATAGAAAACGAAGAAGGGGGTTTTTTAGCCAACCTATCGGACTATCACGGTACCTGAACGGATGTATGTCTCAATACCAAAGATTAATTCTAAATAGTTTTATTAACACATAGTATACAAAAAAAAAACAAAACATATCATATATAAAAACAGTGGGGATCATTGCGGTCCAAAGGTATACATATACATATAGCTTATTGATAAATCAGAATGTTTAGACAAAACTCGCTGATTCAGTGCTGGTTGACGCGTTTCGCTTAAAGCTTCTTCAGAACCAGAGCATAGCGGTTCATATATCTTACAATTCTTGTTGGAAAGGTAGGAACTGGTATATGTCAGTGGTGCCCGGTAGGTTATCTAAAAGTGAGTCTCTCGGGGAAGCCGTCGAGAACTCGCCGAGTTTGGGGTCTAAAGCCAGCAAACAAGGCATAGGATAAAAAGTTGAAGGAAGAAAGGATAGTAGTAATGGAACTTGGGTGTGCCGAGTCGGCCAATAACAAAATGGTATTATGCGGACAGATCTGTGGTGCCAATGTCCTTAAAGATCCAAATAGGCCCTACTCATGGGTCTCCTTTGGGGGGTAGTGATTTCAAGGAATGGCATAAGCACTATACCAGGTCCAGCATCACGTAAGTAAGCTGGTAGCCACTTGTAAGGGAGGGGAACACCCCAGCTGGGAAGGATCACCAGCTCTGCAGGGTCAAACTCCAATGGCTGGATCCCTTAGTTGCAGGCCCTGAACAGGGTATGGTGAAAGCAGCTTCCCAGCACTCCATCTCAAAAAAGTCATCATCAAGCATGGAGGAGTCAGCTTAGTTATTTGAACACAACGCCAGCCACTTGCTCCTTGACGATGCACAGGCATTACTTGATTATGATGTTGATTCTGAGGTTGATGAAGGTAGGAACATGAGCCTACAGAGAGGGGAAAACACTGATAAACAACCAATTGTCAGTCATGTTCCCCCAGCTGCATCGTATTGCCTAGTTGGCTCCAGTGATGATAAGGATAGAGGGGATGATTATGATGAGGTCACTGATGCGACTTGGGTCCAAGATCCAAGAGCAGAGGAGAAAAGTGAGGGTGAGGCACAACCCCAACAAGGCAGTATGTCCTACAGAGGCAGTCATCATGGAAGAGTAGAGAGCAGCCATCCTATTCCATCATATTGTGGAACTGTTATCTCCCGGTTCACTTTCCACAGCTCAGCTGTCTGGGGCTTTTTTAGAACATATGCAGCTTATCACACTGTTACAATTTGCAAACTTTGTCTCCAGCAGATAAAGCATGGCAAAAACACCAGTAATTTGGGTAACACATGTCTGACAAGGCATTTAACCTCCCACCACTCAGCTCATTGGCAAGAGCACCTGAAACCCACACAAAAGGAATGCAATTCTTCTCCTCCTCACCTTTCAGGTCTACCCCTGCTATGTCTCATGACCTCTCAGCAGCCACCACTGAAAGGGATGATGGTATAGCGAAGGGTATCACAGGTCCTTGCAGCACATCTACCAGCAGCGCACCACCAGCTGTAGAGTATAGCAAGCAAATTTATCTGCCCCAGCTGCTGCAGTGAAAAAAAATATTGCTGGCTTTACAACTCCTGCCTTTTAGCCTCCTGATGGATTCTGCCCCCTTGTGAATTTGCAGAATGGACAGTATCACAATGGCAGGTTCCCATTCGCTACTTCTTTGCACGTAAGACCATTCCAGATCTGTACCATAACTTGGAAGGCAATGTTTTGCCATCATTAGGCAAGGCAGTCAGCAGCAAGGTCCACATTTCTGCTAACACATGGTCCAGCAAGCATAGTGAGGGACACTATATATTTGTTCACAGCACACTGTCTAACCCTGCTTGCAAATAGGAAGGATGCAGGACAGGGCTCAGTGCTGGAGCTTGTTTGCTGCCACGTCTCCATACAGATGGTGGTGATGATGGGAGATTTACCAGCTCTACCCCCTCCTCCTCCTCCATGCCCTCCTCTGCTGAATTGTCCTATGAACCACCAGTACCCCTAAGCTTTCAAGGGGCTATTCAATGAGTCAGGCTAAAAGATGCCCCGCAGTGCTTCAGCTGGTCTGTCTAGGGGACAAGAGTCACACCGTAGCAGATATTATTTCAGCTCTGTAGGAGCAGGCTCAGAGGTGGTTCACACCACACCAGCTTGAGCCAGGAATGGTGGTGTGCGATAAAGTCATTAACCTCCTGTCTGCCCTTTGACAGGGAAAGTTGACAGATGTGCCATGCCTAGCACATGTCTTCTATTTGGTGGTGCAGCATTTCTTATGCAAGTGCCCAGGGCTGCAAGATCTTCTGCAGCAGGCAGGGAAAGTCTGTAGCCATTTCAGGCAGTCATACACAGTCAGTATTCAGTTTGCTGAAATTCAGCAAGAATTCCAACTGCCTGTAAACCTCCTGATTTGGGACATGCCCACCAGGTGGAACTCAACTTTGGCATTGCTGCAGTGGCTGCACATGCAGCAGAGGGCCGCCAACGTGTACCTGTGTGAGTATGGCGACAGGCTCAGGGCGGCTCAGATTTTTTTTCACCATGCCAATGGCTGTTGATAAAGGATGCATGCATTGTACTGTCACCATTTGAGGAGGCGGCAAGGATGGTGAGCCATGACAATGCATGCATCAGTGACACAATCCCTCTTGTGTTCCTGCTGAAACAGACTCTGCATGACATTATTAACAGGGCACTTGAGGCAGAACAGCGGGAGTAAGAGGAGGACTTCCTTTCCTCTCAAGGCCTGCTTTATACAGACACCATGCTTGAAAAGCCACAGAACACACAAGAGAAGAGAGAGGAGGAGAAGGAGGAGGAGGATTCTGGCAGTTTTGGAGGCATTGAAGCAGAAGAAAACATACGTCAAACCTTAAGAGATGGTTTTACGTCCCCAGAACAATTGCAAGTAGTTTGAAAACTTGCAGTGCATGAGCTACCCTATTTTTTAAAGCCTGCGAAAGGACCCGAGAATTTGTGGCATCAATGAGAAGGATCATTATTGATTGGCAATCCTCCTTGACCACTGTTACAAGGAATGTCTCGGAACTCATCCCATCTCCACAGAGCGAGCAGAGGATGAAATATCTTGAATGGCAGGTATGTCAGATAGTGGCGACGAGGTGAAGATGATAATATCCTCTGCGAATAGTGCAACGCGCAGATTTTCTGATCCTATTGATATCCCAAGGATAGAGGATGTGCTGTTTAGGTGTCTGGACAGGGGCTCGATGGCTAAGTTGAAAAGCAGGGGGGAAAGAGGACAGCCCTGTCTCGTTCCCTTATGTAGACGTATTGGGTTAGATTGCACGCCCGCGGCTATTACCATGGCCGTGGGGGCAGAATAGAGGCTGTGGATGAATTGCAAAAAGGGTCCTATGATTCCAAATTTTTGCATTACCAAAGATAACCATTGAAAATTCACGTTATCAAAGGCTTTTTCCGCGTCTAATGTCAGAATCGCTGTGTCTACCGTGGGATGTTGTTTGGCAAATTCCAGGGCTGCTAGTACTTTCCTAATGTTAGATGTTGCGGATCTACCTTTGGTAAAGCCTGATTGTGCATGGTGTATAAGTGATGGCATTATGGTTGCTAAACGTGTGGCTAAAATTTTGGATAGGATTTTGGAATCTAGGTTCAGCAAGGATATAGGACGGTAAGATCCAGGATCCTGTGGGTCCTTTCCTTTCTTGGCTATAAGTTTTATGTGAGCTTGGTGCCCAGTCGGGAGGTATGTGCCCCCTGACCAAATTGTGTTGTAGACCGTAAGAAGCGTGGGGGTAATGTAGTCTTTCAAGATCTTATAAAATTTGGGTGTGTAACCATCAGGACCCGGCGATTTGCCATTCGCCAGGCCACTGATGGTTGTTGCGATTTCTGCGTCGGTGATTGTAGTATTTAAACTTTCTAGTTGGATAGGGTCTATCTGGGGAAGGGGAATCGTATCAAGCCATTTGGACGCGGTAGCAGGATCCATAGGTTCCTGGGCATAAAGGTCTGTATAAAATTTTTCCAATGTCTTGTTGATGTCTTTTGGGGTCGTGGATAGAGTGCCATCTGGATTGCGTAGTGTCACTATGTGGGTAGGTGTAAAGATGCCTTTGGTAAGCCTGGCCAACAATTTACCTGCTTTGTTCCCCTGATTATGGTAATGTAGTTGTGCATATGACATTTTCATCTGTTCTAAGTTGGTAGCCCAAGTATTGAAGAGATTCCTAGCGTGCGTCCATGCTCTATGGTTGTCGTCCGTATTCTGCGCCTGTAGTTGTGATTGGGCCTTTTGTACCAGTGTACTCGCTTCTATGTATTTTTGCAGTGCAAGTTTCTTGCGAGCCGAGGTGTAAGATATAATTTTTCCCCGCAGAAACGCTTTGCCTGCTTCCCAAAATAAATTTGGATTTTCTATGTGTATGTTGTTGTTGTGTGTATATTCCAGCCACGCTGCATTGAGCATCTGGTGGAAATTATTGTCATGATATAGGTAAGTAGGGAATCTCCAATGTCTGTGGACCGAGCTGTATTGAAAGCTCTCCAGAGTCACTGTAATGGGAGAATGATCGGAAATGACTAATTCGTGGATATTGGATTCCATGACTTTGTGTAACAGAGGGTAAGAGCAAAAGAAATAATCGAGCCTTGCAAAGGACTTATGGACTGGGGAAAAGAAAGTGTATTCTTTCCTAAGGGGTGGGCCAATCTCCAAGTATCTAATAACCCGAGGGCCTGTATCATGTGGTAGAGATGAGTGTGTTGGGTCGAGGAGGATATTTTTTGGCGGTGTGTCGAGCTCGATCTGTCAACGCCGTCGTTGACAGTTGAGTTAAAGTCGCCTACTATGAGATGTGGAGTGTCGAGGTCAGATGTCAAGTCGCTTGCTGTCAAGTCGCTAAAATAAGTCCTGTCTGGAGAATTTGGTGCATAAATGTTGGTCAGTCTGAGTTCGCTAGAAGCAAATTTAAGGTGAATAGATATAAATCTGCCCTCCGTGTCTTTATCAATAGAGAGTAAATCATATTGTAAACGTTTATGTAAAAGAATGAGAGTACCTGCCTTTCGGCCTTTAGAGGCTGAGCCTATCGCGGTTCCTACCCACAATTTTTGCATGCGTGGGAAGTCATGTTCTTCCAGGTGAGATTCCTGTATCAAGGCTATGTCTGTTTTCAGTCTTTTTAGCTGCCAAAGTACCGCCATACGTTTCCCAGGAGAGCGTAGCCCTTTCACGTTCCAGGAGGATATGTGAATGGGTTGCATTGTTCAGGTAAGAAAGGCAGTCCGCCTATCAATGTTAAAGTGTCTTACCTGTCGACAGTTAGTCAAGACCGAGAAAATGCAATCAGGTGAGGGACGGCGGTTATTCGTGCAGGCGAACCTTCCTTCCTCTGGGGGGGGGGGGGGGAGAGTATAGGATTAGGCAACGGGGGGTTAACAAAGACAGTAGGTGTTAGCTACAGAACAGAAAGAGAGAAAATAATAGATACAGTTGTCTATGACTTCTCTTTTTTCCGTATGCAACTTCCGCACCCAGCGTTTCGCCAGCCCGCATCTTGCGGTAATGTGTACAGGGTAGGGGGGGGTGGTGCAGCCCTGCTCAGAGTAGGGATAAGTTATGAGCGGACGGTCTGTCTCTTTCAAGATCTCTGAGGGTGTGAGCTAGTGGCCTTACGTGAAGAAGTTGCATAGGGTTTCTCTAGAAGGGTCAGATAAGACCTTCAAGCATTTTACTAACCATTGGTAAAACAAGCAATGTGTAACATCGCACAAGTTTGTAAATAACAACAATAGAGTTCAAACCATGTGAGCTGTACAAGTATGAGGATAGGATACGAAGTCAGCTCTATAGCCCATGGGGTGGCACCTGTGCGCAGATGGGGAGACATCCGTAGAGCAGGTGATTCCAACCCATACCTTGGTACAACCTAGCAGGGGTCAATGAGAAATGTCAGCGGTAGTCAGAGTGAGCAGGCAAAGAAGTAGGTTTCAAGCGCTTAGGTGGATCTTTCCTGGGACTCCGTTGTTCCCTGGGACCTTGTTTCACTTTATCTGCGTAGGAGTCGGACGCTGCAGGTGGTGGCAGTTTGGCCATGGGAGGGTGGAGAGTGGAGAGAAAAGCGTTGGCCTTATCTGGCGATTGGAAGATGAGTTGCTCCTCGTCCATGGACTGAACTCGCAGGATTGCCGGGTAAGCCAGGGTGAATCGGATGTTCCGTTTGTACAATTCTGCACATATCGGTTGATATTCTTTTCTTTTGCGCGATACCTCTGCTGAGTAGTCTGCAAATAATAGCAGTTTGTGCCCATCCACTATAACAGATCGTGCATTTTCTGAAGCTCTGGAGAATGTCCGTGCGATCGATGAAATTACGATATTTGGCAATTATTTGTCGCGGACGTTTGTTGTCATTGGAAGGAGCTCCGATGCGGTGTGCCCTTTCCACCGTGCAGTAGCGATTTAAACCAAGGGCTTCTGGTATGACGGTGGTGCACAAATTGAGCAAAGTCTCCTGCTTATGCGATTCTGGAAGGCCGATAATTCGCAGGTTGTTCCTCCTGGAACGATTCTCGAGGTCTTCCATGCGGTCATGTAGGCGCTGTTGGTCCTGTATGATTTTTTCCAAATCTGCGGTCAAGTTATACTGGTCATCTTCTAAGGAAGATATGCGCTGCTCTGCCGTGTTCAACCGCTTTGTGTTGTCCCCCAGCTCCTTCCTCAATTGCTGTATGCCCTCTGTCACTGCTCTATCCACTGCAGCAGTGAGTGTGGGTAGGAGCAGGGCAGCCACAGCCTGAGCCAGCATGTCAGGGGATGTAGATTCGGTCTGGTTGCTTGGATTAGAGGTATCCATTACCTCATTGGTGAGAGACTGCTCCCTGGTGCAGTCGGATATGTCAGGAAGCTGTGCGCTTTGAGTGAGAGCGCTCTGAGTGGGAGCGGGTCCCTGCTGTGTAGCGGCCATTTTAGGTGCCGCGTGTGTCCCTGAGGGAGAGGGTGAGCCGTCTCTCGATCGAGATCCAGGGCTCGAGCGCGGCTGGGAGAGATATTGACGCTACATCTTCAATCAACACCCCATGACACCACCCACATTCTACTTTGCTACAGACCACCAGGACCAAAGACCAATCTGCTTACACCCCTCACGGAGTTTATCTCAATACACACACTGAAATCCAAAAACCTCCTGGTACTTGGAGACTTCAACCTCTGGGCAAACTCTACCCAAGACCCGATCGCGACCGCCTGCATCAGCCAACTGGAAGAACTGGGTCTCCAGCAACTGATAAAGACCCCCACACACGGGTCAGGACACACTCTGGACCTCATCTTCAAACAAAATCTGGACATCAACACAGTAGACAACACACCACTACCATGGACAGATCACCACGCCATCAAATTCAAAATCTCCACCAACATCACCCACCAAAAACAGAAACCTGCAACAACAACTCATTGGACCAGATCGCAGAAAAAACTGCACTCCGATACCTTCAAAACCACCTTATCAAACAAAATAGCAACTCTGAATTTAACCCACTCATCGGAGCAAACTCTCAGCTCCCTAAACAAGGTGTTACGACAATCAGCAGATTCAGTGGCTCCAAAACGCAGAACACTCATCAAGAGGAAAAACGCAGGATGGTTCAATAGCTCGCTCACGCTACTCAAGCAAGAACGCAGAAGAGCCGAAAGAGCATGGACTATAAATCCCACCAAGGGAAATCGCACAAAATACAAAGGACTGACACAGAATTATCAGAAGGCAATCTTCAAAGCAAAAAAAGATTATTTCTCAAATACCATCTCAGCGGCCTTAAACCGCCCCCGGGAACTTTTTAAAATAGTCGCTCAGTCGATGAACCCGGCATGCTTAGAGCCCCCCGCAAATGAAACCCAAGATTTCTGCAATGAATTATCAGATTTTTTCATCAATACAATCGACAACATCAGGGAAACAATTGATCAGAAAAAGACATCCGACGGCAGGCAACCAGAGCAAAAAGTCGATATCGACACAAACTTCCCACAACCACCAAAGTTTTCTCTGATCCCAATTACCACGGATACTACTAAAAACATTATCAAAAATCTCAGAGACAGCACATCCTCCATTGACATCATCCCCACAAAACTCCTGAAAGAATGCTCCGACATCCTGGCTCCCACCATAACGCACCTCATAAATCAATCGTTCAAAGAAGGGATTGTTCCAGGCGCCCTCAAACAAGGCATCATCAAACCCCTGCTAAAGAAACCCAACCTCGACCCCCGGGACCCTAACCATCGCAGACCGATAACAAGCTTGAACAACATCTCCAAGATTATGGAGAAAGCGGTAGTACAACAGATACAACGCCACCTGGACACACACACACTCCTGGACCCGTTGCAATCAGGATTCCGCCCAGGCCATGGGACAGAAACCGCACTCCTGAAGATTTGGGATGATGCCCTCGAAGCAGCGGATGACGGAGATTCATGTCTCCTGGTACTATTGGACCTCAGTGCAGCGTTTGATACTGTGGACCACAACACTCTACTCATCCGCCTTACAGAAGTAGCGGGAGTCACTGGCTCAGATCTACAATGATCGCATCCTTCCTAGGAAATCGCTCTCAGACAGTGAAACTAGGAGCTTTCACCTCTGAAACCCGGGCAATCTCCTGTGGAGTCCCTCAAGGATCACCCTTGTCGCCATTGCTCTTCAACATCTACATTCGCCCACTCCTTAACATCATCAGAAGATCAGACCTCTGCTTCCACTCGTACGCCGACGACACTCAATTATATTTTCGTATCACCGGACAAAAAGACCATCATCAGCAATTAGAAAAATGCCTCACTATGATAGACGACTGGATGACCACTAGCTCCCTCAAACTTAATGAATCAAAAACAGAACTTCTTATTCTACATGCAAATCATAACCCCCTAATCAAGATCCCTTGGACACCTCCTACCATCTTTGGACGGACCATCACCACTAGGACCAAGGCCAAGAGTCTCGGAGTCATTTTTGACTCAGAAATGTCAATGGATGCCCAAATAGGAGCAGTGGTCAGTGGATCTCACCATCTGCTCCGCCTGCTACGCAGACTTATCCCCTTCATTCCAAAGGAGGACAAAGCAGTGGTAGTTGGAACAGTCATCAATTCTCGACTTGACTATGCTAACTCCCTCTACATAGGATTACCCCAATATCAACTTGCGCGCCTACAACTTATCCAAAACACGACGGCAAGACTAATAACAGGGAAAAAACCCTGGGAATCCATCTCCCCTTCCCTGAGGAACCTACATTGGCTAAATGTAAGGAATCGGGTCGCATTCAAGACCCTCTGCCTCACCCACAAATGCGCACATGGAAACGCTCCGCAATACCTTCGTGAGAAAATAAAACACTACACACCGAATCGCAGTCTTCGATCGGCTAATCAAAATCTTCTCCTCATTCCTAAATCCCGCTACAAATCAAAGGGGGAACGGAGATTCGCTGTCCAAGGGCCACGGCTATGGAACGCTCTACCAACCGACATTCGCATGGAAGAAAACCATCAGGCCTTCAGGAAGAAACTCAAGACCTACCTCTTCTAGAAGCTCGACAACCAAATGCCAATACAGCGCCTTGAGGCGATTCAGTTCACATTGTAGCGCTATACAAGTTATTCATTCATTCATTCATTCATTCATCTGCTGAGACGTGCTGGAGCCGTGGGGCAGTGTTACCTTCCGATCGGAGGCTGCACTGAGGCTTAATATGCAGTATTATATGCGGGCTGAGCGGAGCCGCCGAGTTCCCCTCCTCTTCACATACGGCGCCGGAACCGGAAGTGGGATGAAATATCTTAAGGACACCTTAAAGAGGAGTTTATTTAATGCCTTTCCAGACTCTGGTAGGTTATAGTCATGGAGAAGCATGTTTTGAGGCTTCTGTTGGTCAAAGTAGGAGTGGTGGAGAAGGGGGCCTCCTCAGTGATGCATTTCAAATTTTTTTTAGTCCTCTGTGCCCAGGGTTGTCAGCTTCCACATCCCATCAGCAGCATCTGCATCATATGATGAGAGATTATCTAGGGGCGAAAACAGACACAAAGAGCTTTCCAGCCGATGATTCACTGGGTTACTGGGTCATAAGAATAGACCACTGGCCAGAACTTGCCCAGTGTGCAATTGAACTATTGGGCTGCTCTGCATCCAGCATGCTTTCCAAACTGGCATTCAGTGCTGTTGGAGATTTTGTGACAGTCCACAGTCCACAGACTCCATTGACTCCATTGACCGGCTGACATTTATCAAAATGAATCATTCCTGGATTAGCAGCAGCAATCAAGCCCCTGATGCCAATGTTGCTAATTAAGGTTTTTTTTGGAAAGTGGAATCTCTACACGACTGCTTTCATCAGCAGTACCTCTATAGGGTTACGGTGTGAAGGCACCACCAACACCCAAAGTCAATTTTTTCTGCAACTGTTACTTCTATCCAAAGTCTGCAAAACGGACACCAGAATGTATCTAAAAAAACTCTAATCTTGTTCCGAGTGCACTAAATTCTGACCTGATCATACAGACTAGGTTCCCAAGCCATTGTTTACAAAATAAAAAAAGCTTGCAGGAAAAATTCCATTTTTTTTTTTATTTTGCCGCAAAAGGTTCTATACATGGTACAGATGCACACTTTACAGGCAGACTAAAGGGGACCCCCCCCCCCCAGGCCCTATATTTAAAGGAGTTTTTTAAAGGAATTTTTCATTTTTATTGTTTCACTTTAAGCATCATTAAATCACTGCTCATTTAACATTTTTTGCATTGCTA
The DNA here is from genome assembly GCA_028564925.1 of Lithobates sylvaticus. Taxonomy (NCBI): domain Eukaryota; kingdom Metazoa; phylum Chordata; class Amphibia; order Anura; family Ranidae; genus Lithobates; species Lithobates sylvaticus. The sequence goes on along the minus strand of CM053031.1, from coordinate 301,371,303 downwards.
TATGTCCCCCAGGTCAGTAGTTGAACCCCCATACACTTTGCATGCCCAATAACTTGCTTATAAGTCTTCTAAATGGGCACTTTTGTTTTTTCCAGTTCGGATCCCATAGACTTTAATGGGGCTATTTGTTTGACTCCGACCTTTTGCGATATTCCAAAGTTCTGCCGTGAACCGAAGGGGGGGGGGGGGGGGGGGGGGTTCGGCCCATCTCTATTCAAGAGAGATGATCATTAAATTGACTTCTCTCTAGCAGGAACAGCTAGAGATGGATTAAAATTAAGCTGGCCTCTGCTGAACCAGCTACATTTCAATCCATCTATGGCCAGCTTAAATCTTGAGCCATTAAAATGGTAAAAAGGAACCCCAACCTGTGACTCCTGTGGAGTCTGGCTGTGACTTATATTGCTGTGCCACCAGTGATGCTGGACAGCTCCTTGCCTGATTTCTTGGACAACCTTGGCTTATTTCTGGTAAACTTCAACCTCTTGTGATCTTCCTGATATATATATTATAGTGCTCTTTCTAGCCAATACCTTGCTCCTTGCATACATGCTTCTCTCCTTATCTTCAACACCATTCATTATTGATCCTTAGCTTGTTTGTCAACTAAGCTTCCATCTGTTTCCATCCAGCTACTACTCATTACTGACCTTTTGGCTTGTTCATTGACTACCCCCCCCCCCCCCCCCCCCCGTTTTTTTCCTTATCTGCTTCCCCATTACCAGACCCCTGCTTGCTCTCTTCACAATGGGACAGACCAGAGGGCCACAACCTGACATTAGCATGCAGCAAATCCCGTCACCATCTCTGGTGAAGACTGGCTAGTGCTTAGCCCTGTACCTCAGAGGAGCCTGTGTGATCAACTAAGGGGATCTGCTTGCACATTTCCAACTGACTACTTGTAAACTTCTCTATTGTTACAGCCACTGGCCTCCAAGCCTGATCCCAGATAATGACACCCAGCTCCCCAGAGCCTGTCCTTGTACCACACTCACACATATTCTCATTAATGGCCCACTGTTGCAAGTACAGCCTCTGCAGTATGGCCAACATTGAGTTAAAGTGCTTAGGGGCGTCTAGCTAAAAGGCAGCTTAAAAACGAGCTGCTGACAATGCTTGTAATCCCACTGGAAGAAATACATTACAGGTCCAGTTCATTCAATTCATTCATTCACATTCATTTCAGAATAGGTCTGATGAAGGGGGTATTTTGTACCCCAAAATGCCTTGGATACTCTTCAGATTGTCCCCTGACTTTTATTGGAATAAAGTTGTATCTGGACCTCTGAGCAGTGGTGTGGCACTTCAATTTCTATTTTTTTGTTAGATTACACTACAAGCCAAGGAGAACATGGAAATACTCTGTAACTTTCAAACCAAAATGGGCTGGGTTCTCCTTCAACCTATGTTAGTCCCAAATCCAAACTGCAACTCTATTTTTTACTGAATACATCCTCATAACCTCTGCATTGCACATTTGTGCTTTATAAAGCTCTCTTGAGCCTAGACTCACTTAGCCCTCTTGAGCCTAAGATTACCCAGCTTTTTTGGAAGAATAATTCCTTAAATCTTTCTCTGACTAGCAGAAAGTCAACATCATATTACTGTAACACACCTCTTCTTCAAACTCCACAGAAAAAGAAAAAAACTTTAAACTTTAAAGAAAGGTCAGACCTCTAGGTTATAGGATGCCAATTTGCAACAGAAGAATCAAGGATCAGCAGCTAAACCTTGATTCATCTGTTCTGTTGCTGATCCTTGATTTTATCTGTGCCAGATCTACCTCCTATAGGTCTGACCTTTCTGGTAAGACACTTTGCACATAGGCGGTGGTGGAGCACTTTACAAGTTTTTTCCTTGGCTGGATCATTCTTTTCACGGCACCAATCTTCGGACAATTTATGAACTTTGAACTTTTTACATATGTTTATATTTATCTTATTATTATATGACCACTGTTTGATCCCCTTTTTCATATATATTAACACTAGTAGCAGCTTTTAGCTTTAGGGATATTGTCCTAAGCGCACGGGCTGGAATTTGGTTTGTTGCTCGTTATATCCTTATTCCTATTTTTACATTTATATTTATCTACTTGTTTTTTTCTATTGCACGTTTCATTTTATTTATTGCACATATGATGTAATGAATTGCACTTTAGGAGGTTTCATTGATGGAATTAGATCATATAATTCATTAGTACATGAATTTTATTTCTTTGTTTTTATTTTATATATTGATTAAATTTTTTCAGGTATAGCATGATAGATATGATGATTGGACTAAACACATTAAGGATTTAATGAGAATCCTTCTAGTTGGATGTCCAAAAAATACATACATAAAATCAGTAGACTCCATTTGAAATTTGACCCACCGTATATACTCGAGTATATATGGAAACTCCTACATATTAAAACCGAATTTCCTTGTTCATAAAAAAAAATAATCATACCACATAAATTCCATACCCAAGCATTGGTGTTCTCCACCATTGATAAAGAATATGTCTGCAATAGTAGATCAGGCTAATGCAGGAACTCTCTCATTTCTATAAAGGTCCATACAATGAATATTATAAAATCTGTGCTTTCTCTACCTTTCACACCTTTGAAAAGAGTGAACCCCACACTATTACATGATGATTCCTGGAACAGACAGATGCACCATAACAAGGCACTGTTTGCCCACCTTATACAGGTTTCATGGCCTTAAGACTGGAAACCCAGAAAGAGAACTGTATTAGTGGCTTCTTTTTCAAGTTATAATTTGTATCTTTCCCCTTCTCCCTCCCCTAAAGCCTCGTACACACGATCGGATTGTTTGCCAACAAAACCGTGGAATTTTGGCTATAGGGCGTTGGCCCAAACTTGTCTTGCATACACACGGCCACACAATTGTTGGCCAACAATTATGAATGTAATGATGTACTACATTGTTTTTCAGCTCTTTAGCACCACCCTTTGGTCTCCTTCTGCTAATTTCGTGTTAGTAGACGTTTGGTGAGTGTTGATTTGCGCTTTTCATTTTGCGCTTTTCATTTCACACTTTTCATTTCACGCTTTTCAGTTTGTTTCTGAACGGCTGTTCGTCAACCAACCATGTTTGCGGAATCGGAGGAGATAATTATTGTCCTTGGAGTTATTGCTTTGACATTATTTTTTTGGTTGAATAATGATTTGATTTGTTATATTCTATATTTTTGGATGCATAGAATGCCTTTTTGGTTAAGTTCTATTGGCGGATAGCATGTCTAATTGTATTTGTTTTCTTTTTTTAATGCACAATAAAAAAAAATTTTCTTCAAATGACAGTTTGGGAGTAGACAGTTACATTTTTTAAACTACAATGTAAAATTAACAAGGGACACCAACATAGTTGTATGTTTGATATAAAAAAAACTATGGGATAATGGTGTTGTGGTAAATAAAAATAAATAAATAAACATAATAATATTATTCTTGATATCACTAGGAAAAAAAAAAGCCTTTTTAAATATGTTTGCCAGAACTCCATCAGTATCACCAAAAAAAAAGCAGCTTCATTATTATCCCATTAAAGAAGAAGAGAATTGTACGCTGCATTTCGAGATTTCTTAATTTGCCGCGCCATGAATGTTAATTCTCCATTACGAACGCTAGTTTACAAGACCGACCACTTCTAGCTTGTCCTTGCTTCCGTGGCACGTCCTTGCGTGTTTGCACTTTGGCCTTTTGTCTGACGGACTTGGGTACACACGATCGGAAAATCCGACAACGCAAATTTGTCCTGCTAGCCTGCTAGCCAACATTTGTCCGCGGAAAGTCCAACAACAATTGTCCGATGGAGCGTACACACGGTTGGATTTACCAACAAAAGCCTGTCATCACACATTTCCCATTGGAAAGTCCGATCGCGTGTGTATGAGGCTTAACTCTACATGTGTATTTTCTTGTCCATCAACTCAAAACTATTGTAGAAACTGTATGTTAATAAAAAAAAAAAAAAAAAGGAATAAAATGATTTGTATATGGCACATTCTTCTGTTCTTGTAAAACTATTTAAAAACTTTAATAATCAAAAAAAAAATTAAGGAACCTATAAAACCATAAAGAGAACTGCTGCACATACATATGTGAAGATAAAATTGTGTTTTTCACAGAACAGAGAGAGAGAGAGAAAGAGACTGCTCAATATCTTCCACTGTTCCAAAATGGGAGCACTTTCTGTACTCATCCTTATCACCACAGGTAAGTAGCTCACTGAAAAATCTCAACTGGCCCAAAGTCTCACGTAAAGCTGACAAACAAAAACATTTCTGATTTTGCAAATTTTGTTGTGGCTCAATTTTGCCCACTGAGCTGCGTAGACAAAACCTGCTAAAAATCGAGTAAGTAAATCTACTCTCTTATTTATTCATGTATCTTTTGGTGCCCAATTAATTTTTTAATTATTTTATTGTTCTTTTTTTTGTACAACCACAATTTTTGGGGAAACAAACTCTCTTAATTTTGATTGTTCCTAATCATTACACCCTCAAGGCCTTCATGGGGAAATGTAATAATACAAATAGAGGGAAGCTTTATACTAAGGAGTTTGTATAGGGTGTTTAAATATTTTTTTCTGGATTTCTTGGACTAAACCATTCTAGGAAGAGAATTACATATTTACATCCTATCCCAGCATGTGGGGGGTATAATTTTAGACATCCCAGTGTAAAATGTACTTAGAGGTCTACAAGAGGTAAAGTGATTGGCAACTAAATTAACCACTTCAGCACCGAGCGATTTTACCCCCTTCCTTACCAGAGCACTTTTTACGATTCGGCACTGCGTCGCTTTAACTGACAATTGCACGGTCGTGCGATGTTGCACCCAAACAAAATTGACGTCCTTTTTTTCCCACAAATAGAGCTTTCTTTTGGTGGTATTTGATCACCTCTGCGGTTTTAATTTTTTGCGCTATAAACAAAAGAAGAGCGACAATTTTGAAAAAAAACACAATATTTTTTACTTTTTGCTATAATAAATTTCCCATTTTTTTTTAAAAAATGATTTTTTTACTCAGTTTAGGCCGATACGTATTCTTCTACATATTTTTGGTAAAAAATCGCAATAAGCGTATATAGATCGGTTTGCGCAAAAGTTATAGCGTCTACAAAATAGGGGATAGATTCATTGCATTTTTTTTTTTTTTTTACGAGTAATGGCGGCGATCTGTGATTTTTTTTTTTCGTGACTGCGACATTGCGGCGGACACTTCGGACACTTTTGACACATTTTTGGGACCATTCACATTTACACAGCGAACGTTGCTATAAAATTGCAGTGATTACTGTGTAAATGTGACTGGCAGGGAAGGGGTTAACACTAGGGGGCGCTGCAGGGGTTAATGTGTTCCCTAAGGTAGTGATTCTAACTGTGGGGGGAGGGGGACTCACAAGGGGAGGAGACCGATCGGTGTTCCTCCGTACTGGGAACACATGATCGGTCTCCTCTTCACTGACAGGACGTGGAGCTGTGTTTTTACACACACAGGTCCCGCACGATCCCGCTGTTTTCATGGGCAATCGCGGGGGCCCGGCGGACATCGCGGCCGCCAGGCACGCGCACCGGGTCCCGAGCGATGCCGCGGGCACGCGCAGCCCCTAGGCGGCCGGGAATGGGAGGACGTCATATGACGCCCACCCAGGATGTGAGATCCACCTTGTGGGAGTCATATGACTATGGGCGGGATGCGAAGAGGTTAAAGGTATATCAAATCTTAGTAGAGCAAAGATAAGATAAGCTCTTTTTTTTTTTTCAAAGACAATTATAATTTCAGCATAATTAATAAAGGAGAGGAGAGTGATATTTTGATTGATGAAACGGAATGGACTGTCCTTGGGAGTTCAGTTTCTTTCTTTCTGTCTGGCAAAGTTTACAACAGGATGGTGTTGGCTTCTTGTGGACTAAAGCCTCGTACACACGATCGGATTTTCCGACAGGAATTGTGTGATGTCAGGCTGTTGGCGGAAAATCTGACCGTGTGTACGCTCCATCAGACAAGTGTTGTCGGATTTTCCGCGGACAAATGTTGGATGGCAGGTTTTAAAATGTTTTCAATATATTTCTCTAATAATAGTATAGCGACCATAACCCCTAGGGGCGGCCTTGACTTTCTGGGCTTACCAGTTACCTCCTCGTGGCTTGTTGTTTGTTGTCTAGGGGTTCCCAGGGTTAGTACCCAGTGACTTCAGATGCTGACACATAAAAGTCCTTTTCAAGGTTTTTATTTTGCAGGGGATAACATCCAACATAACACAGTCTCAGGTGGGAATAGAGGGCAAGGGTGATAAAACTCAGGCACTTTGAACTGCTGACATCCACTGAATGTCTCTAATTAACCCAGAGAGTAGCCACTCACAGCTGGGGGCTTCACTGCCTGATAAACATTTAGCCAGAGATCTAGCAGCCAACATGTGATCCGGAAACTTTACAAAGTCTCTGCCACAGACTAGATTGTAACTGAAGATAAGTAGGAACATTTCTCACAGTACCCGGATCTCTCAGCCTTCTTGGCGATACTGTAAGAAGTGTGGATTCTTTAGCGTCCATACAACTCAGCTCCCAGGCTCTTACCGAGCAGCCAGCTTGTTGGCCCTCCTCCGAAGAGTCCTCCCCTGGTCGCTTGTACGAGTTGAAATGTCCCTCCAATACAGAGAGCACACCGGGGTGCCTTTGAATCCTCCTTCAGTTACTGGGCCTCGAACTATCCAGTTCCGAGACTCGGGAACAGACGGATCCCTGCCCCAGACCATGAGGGCCTCTGGGGCCGGTCGGGTTGACCATGCTTGCGGGACAGCAAACACTCCTGGGCCCGGGACCCCTCGCGGGGCTACCCCGGACCAGAACCAGGAATCAAAGCAGCACCGAACCCCGAACACGTGATTCCAGCACCTTAAATACCCATCACCAGACTACGCAGCGGGGCCAGACGCGCCCACTGATTGGCTCCAGGAAAGATTGGTACCCAACACGTCCAACCAGGCCTGTTTCTCAGCCTGTCACAAGTGCCTCACTGCACCTATCACCAGGCCAACCTTAGTACAGCCCAGCCAGATTGATGCCAAAGTAAATCCTGTACAATTAACCCCCAGAACTCCATTACAGTTCTGAGAAAAACTAAATTTGCACTGATAGCGCACACTTAGTAAAGTGTGACCGCTACAATAGTATGTGACTGTTGTGGGACATTAAAGTGTCTCGGAGAACACTGACTATCTGGCATTCTGACATTTGAGAGTCTGCTTTTGGATTATGGGAATAAATAAGAACACCAGGAGAAAAAAAATAAAAATCACACATGTGCAGGCTGAGCATTACATTTTGCTTGTTGAACTATTTAGGTGAAATTTCCTTGGTTGAATATAGAGTAATTTAGCTTTTTTCATTTAATTTCAGTGATTTGTGACTTTCGCCAAACATTCTCTGGTGGAGAATCAATCATTGGTTTTCCTGTTTCAATGTTTTTTTATGAAAGTTTTTCACAAAGAGTAGAAAAATAACATCACAGATGTTTGGGTAATGGATAAATTACACAATCCGAGGTGCTCATATACCGACAAAAAAAAAAAAGGTAGGAAGGGAGACAGCAGGCATTCAGTCCCAATGCCCACATTAGTTGAAAAGGTTTCCCTCAATACAGGCTCTCCTCACTTAAGGACCAGGTTCTGTTTCCAACGACCAAGTCCTTAAACAAATTGGTTTTTCAACGAGGAGCCACAAGAAATCAATATTTTAAGCATTCTTATCTACTGTACTGTATTGATGAAGCTGTTATAGCTGTAAAGGGTGGGCCAACTCAATATTGAACCCTACGGACTAAGACTGGGATGCCATTAAAGTTCATGTGCGTGTAAGGCTGGGTTCACACCTGTAACGACACCCTGAGTATGAAAGGGGTCGTTCAGGACATTGCCTTCCCGAACACCAAGGCAGCTACCGATTACTCTGATCAGCCGAACAAGAAACCAATACGAATAACTCTCCCCCCAAGCACGAGACAAGGCTCTGTCTTGAGGGTCAAACAGGAATGAATCTTTATTTCAAGCTCTCACACAAATATATACAGCAGGATGAACATACAACCTCTCACCAGAAACCTAATTAATATGAGCTAATTATCTAACCCTTTAGACAGTCTAGGTGACTCAGAGACATGACCTTTAGGACAGACTTCAAGTCTCCTAGTCTCCGACTATACAATACACATTATCATACATCTCATTCATACAATTGCAGGGTTAATTAGCACACTGGATGAAAAGACTCTTTAGAAGCTCTGACAAGTCATACTAGACTAATTTACGTTATAGCAGACACAGACAGAGACAGGTGGCTGGAATTGACATCAGCATCTCCTAACAGTATTTGTCCCAACAGTATGAATCAGTCACTATTTGTAATATGGCAAATACAGGGTTCCCAGAGTCTGTGTATCTTGGGGGGACATGGACCAGAATCCAAAGCAACACCACCTCAAGGGTCCCCAGGCATACAGCTCACAAAGAACACTGTTCCCCCAAATGCCAGGGCCCACGATCAGTTGGCAAGAGGCTAGCATTCAGTCCCCTCCAAAAGCCTCTGTCCCGGCCAGGTCTGCCACAACACCTATGCGAATTGGATGAGGGTCTTCCCGCATCCAATTTGCATGACAGGAGAATGTGACTGGCTCTTTATGGAGCCGGTTCACATATCTCCGGAGGGGGCTGCGGAGCGCACTGCACAGAAACGCTGTGCATTTTTGGCTCAGTTTTAGGGCTAAAATTCAGGCAAAGATTTGTCCCTGAAATGGAGAACAGAGACGCACAGAATTCCTGTGCGATCTGCGGTCGGTTTAGGTGTGAACCGAGCCTCAAGGCAGGTGTCCCAAAACATTTGGTAATATAGTGTATAGATCTGTATAATCTGTATATATAATTCAGAAATTGTTGTATAAATACACACACACACATTAAAACATTACAAGTGATGAAAGCTGTTAGTGTTGAAGATATAGTATGTGGTAGAGGGGTGTCATCAAAATCTCTTGTGCCAGTAACAAAAATGGCAACTTTAGCCTCTGTAGGCTAACATACTAATACACATGGTTTGCTTTCTCTTTGTATATTAGTCATGTATACAAATTGTTATTTAAGCTAAACAAATTCAAATTACATTTTCTTTTCTTTGCTTATGTCAGTCCACAAGGCTTTTGGTGCTGCAGATTTTTCAGTGTGCGGTTCCCCCGTGGTGTCGAGTCGGATAGTTGGCAGTACAGATGCGTTGGTCAGGGCATGGCCCTGGCAGGTCAGCCTGAACTATTTAGGATCACATCGATGTGGGGGCTCCCTGATCTCACCAGAGTGGGTTCTGACTGCAACACGTTGCTTTATATAGTGAGTATAATATATTACTTTTATAAACCAAATCTTCCATCAAGCTCCAATAATTCAGTTTTCGAATAAAAGTTTTCTTATCGTGTTTATCTTTATAAAGTGTCACATTTAAAGTTGTCTATAGAAATGAACATTCCCCTGGGAACAGGACTTTAAAGGCACCATATACAATTATTGTAGAGTAGATACAAATATTTTTATTGAACATATATACTTAAAAAACCTAGGCATGGAATGTATATGACCAAATTAACTGTGAATACACAAACTAGCGAAAGACGAGATACCACCATAAGATGACACATTCCACGTCTATGGTTTTTAAATTATGTATGTTCAATAAAAGTATTTTTATCTACTCTACTACAATTGTATATCGTGCCTTTAAAGTCTCGTTCCCAGGGGAATGTTCATTTCTTTATACCTTTAGGGATGTGGCACAATATGGAGGTCAATATTTATCATTGATTGGTTTACGCCACCAAAAAAAAACCTGTATCAATGGTATTATTGGGCTCCTCGTTCAGCTGTTGGGTTCATATGTTTATGCAATGTGGATAGATAGATGGAGATGAAGAGTAGCCTATACAATACCCTAAACCAGTGTTTCTCAGCTCCAGTCCTCAAGGCACCCCAATAGGTCATGTTTTCAGGCTCTCCATTATTTTGCACAGGTGATTTGATCGGTTTCACTGCCTTAGTAATTTCCACAGCTGTTTCATCTGAGGGAAATCCTGAAAACATGACCCGTTGGGGCGCCTTGAGGACTGGAGTTGAGAAACACTGCCCTAAACCAGTGGTCATCAACCCTGTCCTCTGGGCCCACTAACAGGCCAGGTTTGCAAGATAACTGAAATGCATCACAGGTGATATCATTTGCTGATCAGTGATTGCAGTATTCTAGTCTGCAACTCCCCCCAAGGTAATACATAAAACCTGGCCTGTTAGTGGGCCCTGAGGACAGGGTTGATGACCACTGCCCTAAACCCATAGTTCACCACTTGGATATTACAAACCAGGAGCACACTTGGAACATCATGAAGGGTGCATGGAACTAAGCAGGGTCCAGGTCTACAGGACAGCAGGAAGGGGTCCTACCACCATTATAAATGGACCACTGTCACATTATGTAGACTGGAAGTCTCTGTCATGTTGAACCTTTAGCCTGAGCCACCGCTCATTTATGACAGTGTAGCTCTGCAGGCATTAAAGTGATAGTAAAGTCTTGTTTTTTTTTTTTTTTTTGTTCAAATAACAAACATGCACACGATTGGATTTTCCAATGGGAATTGTGTGATGACAGGCTATTGGCGGAAAATCCAACCCTGTGTACGCTCCATCAGACAATTGTTGGCCAACTTTCCGTGGACAAATGTTGGCTAGCAGGTTTATACATTTTCCTTTTAGCAAATGTTTATGGTCTGGAGCCCTATGGCCGATATGAGTAACGATGACATATAGGTTAACACAAACTTACCAACATGAAATAGACCTGAAAGTGTGCCTTGGTCTATCGTATGGTACACCAAAATAAGGGGGCATACCCTAGATAAGGAATGATGAATGAGAGTAGCTGTGAAATGAAGTGAAATGAGTATTCTGTTTGGAGTAAGAATACTTTAGAGATGCCCTAAAAAGGGGAAGGGAGGGTGGGTATCTCGCACAGGAAACCGACAAAGACCGGCAGCCTTTGGGCTGGTTAAATACCCTCCGGGCTCCTCCCATAACTTCAGGCCACCATACTGGCCTTCCAATTTGTTGTTGGATTTTCCAAGCGTGTGTACACAAGTCCGTCGGATAAAAGTACAAACACGCATGCTCGGAATGAAGTACAAGCCGGAAGCGGTCGGTCTTGTAAACTAGCGTTCATAATGGAGAATTAACATTCGTGACGCGGCAAATTATGAAATCTGGAAATGCAGCGCACAATTCTCTTCTTTTTTAATTGGATAATAATGAAGCTGCTACGCTGGTGATACTGATGGAATTATTGCAAACAAATTTTCAAAGGCTTTTTTTTCTAGTGATATCAAAAATAATATTATTATGTATTTTTTTTTTTTTTGGTCAAGTTACCACAACACCATAATCCTGTAGTTTTTAAGATCAAAGATCCAACTATGTTGGTGTCCCTTGTCAACTGTCATTTGAAGTAAAACACATAGCCAAGTATTATTCTCCACAATTTTTTAATTGTGCATTAACCGCTTCCCGACCGCCTCCTGTAGATATACGTCTACAGAATGGCACGGCTAGGCAAAAGCACGTATATATACGTCCCCTTTAATTGCCTAGCTGGCGGCGCGCTCGCAACGCGGTCGGGAGCTCCGTGACCACGGCCGCGGGACCAGCGGACCCGATCGCCACTGGTGTCCCGCGATCGGGTCACAGAGCTGAAGAACGGGGAGAGGTCTGTGTAAACAAACCTCCCCGCGCTTCCTACACTGCCTGTCACTGATCGGCTGTTCCCTGTCATCGGGAACAGCCGATCAGTGATTTCAGACGTCAGCCATGCCCCCTACGGTAAAAAAAACACACAACACGTCACACTAACTCCTCCCCGCCCCCTAGTGGTTAACACCTTCACTGCCACTGTCATTTACATAGGAATCAGTGCATTTAAATAGCACTGATTTCTATATAAAGGACAATGGTCCCAAAAATGTGTCAAAAATGTCCGATGTGTCCGCCATAATGTCGCAGTCACAATAAAAATCGCTGATCGCCGCCATTACTAGTAAAAAAAAAAAAAATATTAATAAAAATGCTATAAAACTATCCCCTATTTTGTAAATGCTATAACTTTTGCGCAAACAAATCAATAATCACTAATTGCAATTTTTTTTACCAAAAATATGTAGAAGAATACGTATCGGCCTAAACTGAGGAAAAAAACGTTTTTTTATATATTTTTGGGGGATATTTATTATAGCAAAAAGTAAAAAATATTGCATTTTTTTTCAAAATTGTCGCTCTATTTTTGTTTATAGCGCAAAAAATAAAAACCGCAGGGGCGATCAAATACCACCAAAAGAAAGCTCTATTTGTGGAAAAAAAAGGACGCCAATTTTGTTTGGGAGCCACGTCGCACGACCACGCAATTGTCAGTTAAAGCGACGCAGTGCCGAATCGCAAAAAGGGGCCTGGTCCTTTGGCTGCCAATTGGTCCGGGGCTGAAGTGGTTAAAAAAAAGAAAACAATTAAAATTAGACATGCTATCTGCCAATAGAACCAAAAAGTGCATTCTATGCATCCAAAAATATAGAAATGATATACCAAATCAAATCATTATTATTCAACCAAAAAATAATGTCAAAGCAATAACTCCAATGCCACCAAAGTCAGTGCTAATGTGCTCAGTAATGGACTCTCGCATGTGGCTCAGTGCACAAACATGAATGCACACAAGTCCCTGATCCTGTTCACCAATCTACAGGCTGTTTTATGTGCAGATCCTTGGGCACGATCATGTACTTGGCTTTCCTGACACGCTCACTTGAAATTGTCATGTTTGGAGGGAGGCACTGTCAACCGAACATAAAAAGGGGATATAAAGTAATTCCTGCCATACTGCAAAGCACCATAGCCCTGTAGCTGATATATAATTGGTGTCCACACCAAAACGTATGCTGCGTACACACGGTCTGACTTTCCGATGGGAAATGTTCGATGAGGGCTTGTTGTCGGAAAAGTCCGACCGTGTGTACGCTCCATCGGACATTTGCTGTTGGAATTTCGGCACACCAATGTTTGAGAGCAGGTTCTCAAATTTTCCGCCAACTTTACTTTGTTGTCGCAAAGTCCGATCGTGTGTACGCGGCATAAGTCTGCAGTATAAAAACACAACAGGACTACCAAATCCCGTTAATAGTTCATAATCATTACATACAATTGCATTCCAAGATATCAAAAGAGATTACTATGAGTTATGTAATCTGACATCTAGACATGGGAGCCGTCAAAAAATTTGTTTTGTTTCGTTCCGTTTCGTATAAAAAAAAAAAAAAACGTAATTCGTGTACGAAATATACGAATTTTGTACGAACCGTTACGAATCATTAATTTGGATAACGAATAACGACACTCTATGAATAATAACGAATTATGCGAAAACGTATTAACGTTACATAACACAAGTCTATTGTCTATTGTTCACCAATCACTCAGAGGAAGTACAAAATACGAAATTTCGTTTATAAATGCGTACGGATCGTTACGAATCGTTAATGATCGCCATAATTTCTTTCATATTAGTTGAAATTAGTTATTTGGTAGTTTGGATTCGGATAATTTGGATCTGAAATTCGTAAACAACATTTTGAATTTCGTACAGAATTCGTATTCGTAAAAATTCGTAATTCGGATTCGTACGAATTTCTAAAAATGTGTACGAATTTCCGATTCGTACGAAACTAATCGCACATGTCTATTGACATCCCTATGTACAGTATATTCATAACAGTGGCCTGGTGTACATACAGGCCATTCATAAAAACAAATTATGAATAGGTTGTCTCATTCAATAGAATCTTTCATTGAAAGTGATGATATCGCACCGCACTGCTGCAAATGGTTCCTCAGTTATACATTTTTTTTTTATTGTTTCCTTTCTACAGTCCTATCCGCTCATCGAATTATAAAGTGTATCTTGGTCTGCACCAGCTGGGTGTGATTGGCCCTCATGCAATTATTGCCAATGTAAGGGCTATTCTCATCAATACTAATTATTTAAACACTGGAGACATTGGAGACATCGCCCTGGTCCAGCTGGCCTCACCTGTCAACTATACTCAGTACATCATGCCAATCTGTCTGCCATCTTCCACCACCACCTTCCCCTGTGGTACAGAGTGCTGGGTGACCGGCTGGGGTACAACGTCTTATGAAGGTGAGTCCATGAAATGATTTCACTCGTTTTCCACACCAAGTGTTCTGACCTGCCACTTGCATTCAATACATCACAGCAGTTAGGGATGGGTGAATCTGCCCAAAATAACTGAAATTCACAAAAATGGAACCTACCCTGTTTCCCCGAAAATAAGACCTAGCGTGATTGTCGGTGATGGCTGCAATAAAAGCCCTACCCCCCAAATAAGCCCCAGTTAAAGTCCTTTTAGGTCTTGTTTTCAGGGTAGGCCTTTTTTTCGGGGAAACAGGGTAGGGCTTATTTGGGGGGTAGGGCTTATATTGCAGCCATCAACAACAATCATGCTAGGTCTTATTTTCGGGGAAACAGGGTAACAGCAATTCCCGTTGAATCCCATTGTCTATTAGCCATTTTCAAGGCTACTAGGCAAGTTATTGTCAAAAAAGGCATGGGTCCACTACACTATGGGGCGACATAGAAAACGCTACGACACCGGGAACAAACCTCTCTAACTGGCTATTTAGCATGACCACCAGGAGTCCACAACTAAACCTCTACTCCCCTACCATACAAGCCTCAGTCAAAACTTGGAGAACAATACTAGACATGTGCAATTCGTTTAGTTTTTTTTCGTTTTCCATTAAAATTTGTTATATTCGTTCATTCGTTATCGTACGAATGAACGAATGATTCGCTTAAAATTTTAACGAATAACGAATTATCGAATCGAACGAATATGAAAAACAATGAAAATTCCAAATAACCAAATTAGAAACAACGAAACTACGAAAGAAGAAAATCCGAAAAACTAAAACAGGAACAACGAAAATCAAAATGAACGAAAAAATTCGTACATTCGTAACTTTTTTTTTTTTTTTGTTGAATTCGTAATTTTCCGTGTCTCTTACAATGGCGCTGCTTAACGTGCTTTGAATGGATTGAACGAAAAAATTTGTACTTTCGTAACTTTTTTTTTCGATGTCTCTTACAATGTAATAATAGCACACACATTACATAACATTATGAATTATGCTCCGATTACGAATCTACGAAAACAATGTTACGAAAGTACGAATAAATCAATCTAACGAAAGTACGAATGTAACTAAATCTACGAAAATACGAATGCGTCCGAATTTCGAATGAACGAAAATTAAACGGAAAAACGAATCAACGAAAAAATACTTACGAATTTACGAATCGTTACGAATCAACGGAAACGAAAGGAACAAAACTAAAATAAACAAATTTTTCTATTGTGCACATGTCTAGTCAAAAAAGGCATGGGTCCACTACACTATAGGGTGACATAGAAAATGCTATGACACCGGGAACAAACCTCTCTAACTGGCTATTTAGCATGACCACCAGGAGTCCACAACTAAACCTCTACTCCCCTACCATACAAGCCTCAGTCAAAACTTGGAGAACAATACATTATACCAAGTGGGCAAATCTCCTGACAAAACCCATACCTGTCCCCCCTTGGGACATTAAAATTACTAACTCCAGACCAGGGGCGGACTGACAACTCATGGGGCCCCCGGGAAATAGGAGATTATGGGGCCCCCAGGCAATCAAAGATTATGGGGTCACACAGTATACACACACACAGTATACAATCACACAGTATACACAGACATGTTTCTATTGGCTGAGAAGGTACTGAAGAGGTGGGGCAGCTATAATCTCAGGATTTTTAGACGAAAAGGATGTCGGTAAGGGACATTTCAGAGACAGATGTAAAAAAAAATACAGATTTTTTACATACTGTCCCTGGTTTTACTGAGGCTGGAAACCCTGATGGGGCCCCCTAGTGGCCCGGGGCCCTCGGGCAGTTCAAAATAAATTCAAAGCTCCCACCAAACTTACTTTAATTACTATAGAATACAACGGTGCCTGGCAGCAAACCCTTCCCTAGAAGGATCATTACCCATAAATTTATGGAACTTTTTTTTCTCTGACAAATACTAGGCTAAGGGGACCTCCATCATATATTCAATCTTACAAGGAAAAGACACATTCCTAACATCCAAACTCCTCATCGAATGGGAAACTGATGTACAAAACCAAATCTCGGACCAGCAATGGCAACTAGCAATCAAATCTATATACAAATATACGGCATGCACCTCCTTATGGGAACTTACACAAAAAATACAGATGAGATGGTATATGACACCACAAAAGGTGGCCAAATTTCATGCACATACCTCACATGAGTGCTGGAGGGAATGCACCTTACCGGGTACACTCTTATGCCCCGTACACACGGTCGGATATTCCGATGGAAAAAGTCCGATCGGATTATGTTGTCGGAAAATCTGATCGTGTGTGGGCTCTAGTGGGCTTTTTCCGACGGAAAAAATTTGGAAGCAGACAAGTGGATTCGCTTTAACATATCAAAAAACCTAAAGTCCCTCTCAGATGGCCCACTGGCTGCATAGCAAGCCAAAAGCATTTGTGCCTACTGTGCAAACTTGGACAGCCAATAGTCCATGGGTTTCTCTCTTCTGAGAATGAACCCAGGTCCCTGACCCGGTCCTTGTAGCAAATTTGCACAGGTCCTCATTGAAGGAACACTGCTGTTAATATGGCCAATTTTGAGATCCAGTGCAAGTGGGTGTCACAGGTGAGGTGGTTGACAGACAACTAATGCTGGTGAATCATTTCTGCCAGGTTAGCTATGGCCAGGTATGGCTGCCCAACAGAGACGGCTCTTTAATTAGGCGGTCGCCTAAGGCCTCACATTCAATTGGGGCCTCCCACCATCCCTTTTTTCTTTCTTTCTTTCCCCATCCATTTTTCTGTCTCCATCCCTCATTCTCTCTCCATCCCTCTTTTTTTCTTTTTTCTTTCTTTCTTTCCCCCCTCCACCCCCTCTCTTTTTTTTTTCCTTTTTTCTCCTCTATTCCTTTTTTTTTTCTTTTTCCTTTTTCTTTCTTCCTTTTTTATTCCATTTTTCTTTCTCCATTCTTCTTTCTCTTTCTTTCTTTCTTTCTTTCCTTCCATCCTTTCTTTCTTTCTTTCTTTCTCCCTCCATCCTTCTTTCTTTCGTTCTTTCTTTATTCCTCCCTTCCTCTTTCCTTCTCCTTCCCTCCATCCCTCTCTTTTTTTTTTCTTTCTTCCTCTCTCCACCCCATATCTTTTCTTTCTTTCTCCCCCCATCCCTCCTTTTTTCTTTCACCTTCCCTCTCTCCTTTTTTCCCCCTCAATCCTGCTTTACATTATTTCTCTCTTTTTTCTTTCTCCATCTCTATCTCTCTACCTCCCCCCTTCTCTCTTCATCCTCCATCCGTATACAGACCAGGATCCCCCGGTTTCACTCCGGTTCTACTGTACCTAGTCCTCATCTCCCACCCACTCCCCCCTTCTCCCCTACCCCATGTTTCCCACTTCTGTCTAAATTTTGCCTAAGGCCGCACAAAGCCTAGAGCCGCCTCTGCTGCTCAAAGTGTTTACAAGTCCTGGACTGAAGAAGGACCTCTTGGAAACCATGGTACTTCATGATGAACCACTGCACAACCAGATTGAGGACACGTGCAAGGCAGGGGAAGGGTGGCCAGCAGGTTGGTGCCTTTGTCACACATGACTTTGCCTGGCTGAAGATGAAGTGAGGTCTCCCACCCACACAACTTGACATCTAAAGTAAACATTGTTACACTGCAGCAGCCTTGCTGGTTCCTATGACACATTTTCCTAGATTTCAGCATTAAAGGTGATCTATCTATGTATAGCCTTGCTAAGAATGATTTTATTATCATCTTCTTTTCTATGTTTCATCACCAGGAAGGACCCTCCAGGAGGTCATGACTCCTCTAATAGACCACATTACATGTCAAGAAATGTATTTCAATGGGGGAAATAATGAAAAAATCCAGGATGAAAAGATTTGTGCCGGCTACAAGGATGGGCAAAAAGATTCCTGCCAGGTGGGTGACACCAAGAGCATTCTAGCATGGCTCACTTAGAGCTGACCAAAATGTTATTTTTTAATTAGTGTCACACTACCCCCACAGGAGCCACTGGTAATTTGGTTCCTCTGCTCTTGTCCGGCCCTATGTGAGGCCGCACACTCCCTGACACCACCAGTATACCTTTTTGTAAACCTCAGCAGGTGCACAAGAATTAGCCCCCGTACACACGGTCGGAAATTCCGATGGAAAATGTCCGATCGGACCATGTTGTCGGAAAATCCGGCCGTGTGTGGGCTCAATCTGACTTTTTCCGTCGGAATTTCCAACGGAAAAAATTTGAGATCCTGCTCTCAAATTTTCCGACAACAAAATCCGATCTGACTTTTTCTGATCGTGTATAGAGAATTCCGACGGACAAAGTGCCACGCATGCTCACATCAAATTACGAGACCAAAGCTATTGGCTACTAGCCTCTACGTAGTTCCATTGTACGCAACGAACGTCACCATGTTCAAAATGATCGGATTTTGCAACAACTTTGTCCGACCGTGTGTATGCAACACCAGCGTCGGACAAACTCCCCAAAGGCATAAACAGTAGCTCTCTGTATGAGTATACATCACCCCAAGTGCTGTGCCATTCTGCCGAAGTAAATAGACGTGAGGCAGTCGGGAACCAGTTAAAATCAACCAGCGTGAACACACTAATGACTGTATGATTAACTTCACGGGTTCACTTAGGCCCCTTTCACACTGGGGCGTGAGCCGCGACGACGGTAAAGCAGTGCTATATTTAGCGCTGCTTTACCGTCGTTTTAGCCCCGCTATTCGGCCGCTCGCGGGGCAGTTTTACCCCCCCGCGAGCGGCCGAAAAAGGGTTAAAATACCGGCGCTTTGCGGTGGTATTGCCGCGGTATTACCGCGGTATCCCATTGAAATCAATGGGTAGGAGCGGTGAATACACGGCTCCTATACCACTCCAAAGATGCTGCTAGCAGGACTTTTTTTACCGTCCTGCTAGCGCACCACTCCAGTGTGAAAGCCCGCCAGCTTTCACACTGGAGTGAATGGGGGCGTTTTTTTCAGGCGGTGTACAGGCGCTATTTTTAGCGCTGTACCGCCTGAAAACCGCCCCAGTGTGAAAGGGGCCTTATAGAGGTTTCAAACTCCCCAAGGGCATAAACAATAGCTCTCTGTATGAGTATACATCACCCCAAGTGAATAAACAAGAGTAACAACATAGATAAACTATGCTACTTGGGAGCTCTCAAACAAAGGGGGCTAAGTTTGGGCCTGCAAGATAAAGATTTAAAGGTACACACGGATCTGCCCTCAGCATAGAGTGGTCTGAGTAAAGCCCCGTACACAGGGGCAGAATTTTGGGAGACATTTGCCGGTACACAAAATACTGGCAGACATTCTGCCTGTGTGTATGTCGGTCTGTCCGACAGGAGCTGGCTTCTATTGGGTATGCATGCTGGAAAACAAGCAACCTACGGACTCCTAATCAGTGCCAATGGCAGAGAGCGCTGATTGGAGTGTTCTGGAGAGGTGGTTGTCCCCCTGTCAGAACACAACAGCTCAGCAGGAGAGATCGCTGGACTAACCTCGCATAGTTAGTACAGCGGCTCCCGACCTGAGCTGTCAGTTTTTTTATGTGTAACATTCTGTTCATAGATCAATATGTTTAGCTTTATTGCTATTTGAATATTGTACCACCATCCTTGTATGTACTCAATTTGTCAATCTTTGTTATATTTAAAAAAATAATAAACAAATTTGACGAGAAAATAAATGATAGAAGCTGATCGGTTGCCTTGCACAACTCTTGCAAATTCTGCCCCGGTTCTAATAGATTCCCTTTCTACATGCTTAGTTTTTAAACATTTTGTTGAATTATTCTAAACAGATAGATGTTGGTACAGCTGATGATTATCAATATCTTACAGGGTGACTCAGGAGGACCTCTGGTGTGTAAAGTCCAGGGCGTATGGTACCAGGTTGGAATCGTGAGCTGGGGAGAAGGCTGCCCCGACCCCAACTTCCCTGGGGTGTACACGCTGGTGACAGCCTACCAAACCTGGATCGGCACCTACCTGCCAGTTACATTCAAGGATGTAGCAAATATCCCTAAACCAACAATGAAATGTGGAGGAAACCTCATCAACACAGAGCCCACCAGCTCCACAACACAAGGAAGAAGTACTGCCTGCACGACCACCAATGCTCCTGTTTCAACAAATGAAGGAAGCACTGCCTCTACCAACACCATGGTTCCTGGACCAACAAGTGAGGAAAGCACTGCCTCTACCAACACCAAGGTTCCTGGACCAACAAGTGAGGAAAGCACTGCCTCTACCAACACCAAGGTTCCTGGACCAACAAGTGAGGAAAGCACTGCCTCTACCAACACTAAGGTTCCTGGACCAAGCACTGCCTCTACCAACACCATGGTTCCTGGACCAACAAGTGAGGAAAGCACTGCCTCTACCAACACCAAGGTTCCTGGACAAAAAATGACATGTAAAGGAAGCTCCATCTCATCCAGCCTTTCACACCATCGCTGGATGATCCTGGTCACAACTATTCTCCTGCTCACATTAATATAACCAAATACTGCCATCTCATCTGAACTAGACAATTGATTTACTAGTAGAGATGAGCTCTCACTTGGATCCAAACACGTTCGGACTGAAATTTGTTTAATTGTGCATTTTTCCTAAAGCCAAACTTTTAGCTCGCTTGACAGGAACCCAATTGTCGAAAAATAATAGCATTTTTTTTTCTACCAATACTATATATGACAGCTTCCTCTGTTAATGCTTGTGAAGGAATCAGTGGGCGGTGGTACCCACTGGGTCCTTAGGAACCAGTGACAACACCCAGTCCCATTCATTTGTTGGCCAGAAATCTCTGGCCATGTAAACAATGGGGCACGGATACCACTGACATACTGTAACTGAACACAAAAATGGGCACGAGGCCATATTTGGTCAATAACATCATTGGTTATAACCCCCCATTCTTTGTTTACATTTACCAGCAGAGACCCGGATATGCTATAAGTGGCAGACAGAATCCACCAATTCGCAGGCATCACTCGTGATTGATGAGGATCTGCATCACTGGATGACAAGATGGACGGTGGATTTACATCATAGCACTTTTTTTTGAATAAAGTTTAGTCTTTATTTACACTGTACACTTTTTTTGGAAAGAGTAGGGACACTATTTAGGGACATTATTGGCTTTGTGTTGAGTTATTTTGAGCGGACAGCAAATTTACACTGTTATACAAGCTGTACACTCACTACTTTACATTGTAGACAAAGTGTCATTTCTTCAGTGTTGTCACATGAAAAGATAGAAGAAAATATTTACAGAGATGTGAGGGGTGTACTCACGGTCGAAATTTCCAACAACAAGGTCCTATCACACATTTTCCATCGGAAAATCCTATTGTGTGTACGGGGTATTACACTGTCCATTCAAAAGAATGATTCGAGAACATGAACAAAGGAAATTACGAACAGACCAATAAACGAAATTACGAACACACGAATGAAAATACGAACATACGAAATTATGAACAGACAAAGGTTTGAAATATACGAAAATGTAAATCATTCGTTATAGATGAAATTTTTGTTCTTTTACTGTTTCGGAGTTTCGTATTTTCGCGCGTTCGTTATTAGACATGTGCACAATAGAAAAAATTGTTTATTTTCGTTTAGTTTCTTTCGTTTCCGTTGATTCGTAACGATTGTAAATTTGTAAGTCGTCGGTGTTCGTATTCCTAACGATACGTAAATTCGTAAGTCGTCGGTGTTCGTATTCGTAACGATTTGTATTTTCGTAAGAGTTATTTTTTCATTGATTCGTTTTTCCGTTAGTTTCATTTTTGTTTATTCGAAATTCGGACGCATTAGTTTTTTCGTAGATTTAGTTACATTCGTACTTTCATTAGATTGATTTATTCGTACTTTCGTAACATTGTTTTCATAGATTCGTAATCGGAGCATAATTCATAATTTTATGTAATGTGTATGCTATTATTACATTTTAAGAGACACGGAAAATTACGAATTGAAAAAAAAAGTTACGAATGTACGGATTTTTTCGTTCAATCCATTCGAAGCACGTTAAGCAGCGCCATTGTAAGAGACACGGAAAATTACAAATCCCCAAAAAAAAAAAAAGTTACGAATGTACGAATTTTTTCGTTCAATCCATTCGAAGCACGTTAAGCAGCGCCATTGTAAGAGACAGGGAAAATTACGAATCGAAGAAAAAAAAAAAGTTACGAATGTACGAATGTTTTCATTCAATCCATTCGAAGCACGTTAAGCAGCGCCATTGTAAGAGACACGGAAAATTACCAATTCAACAACAAAAAAAAAAGTTACGAATGTACAAATTTTTTCGTTCATTTTGATTTTCGTTGTTCCTGTTTTCGTTTTTCGGATTTTTTTTCTTTCGTAGATTCGTTGTTTCTAATTTGTTTTTTTCGGATTTTCTTTGTTTTTCAGATTCGTTCGATACGAACATTCGTTAAAATTTTTAGCGAATGAACGAATATAACGAATTTTAACGAAAAACGAAAAAAAACTAAACGAATGGCACATGTCTATTCGTTATTTTGCTTATTTTGATTTTTTCAGCTATTCGGATGTTTCGAATTGATCCGAATGTACGAATACTAACAAATTTGTATGAAAATCTATTTATTACGAACCAAATCGCACATGTCTAATGTCAGGGCTTGCAGACATCTTAAGTGGGAGAAGAAGTATGCAAAGCAAGCACTGGAGGGAGATGTCATGAGATCAATTACCGGAGTACTCTGTCTGCTGAATATTATTTAGAGCAGCCATTTGTTATGGTCTCGGAATTACCTGATTTAGCCTGATGGATACACTTAAGTCTTTAAGATGGAGAACTGGTCTGAGCCCCCTTGGCTTTCTTTACCAAGACAGGATTTTTGGGTCTGCTATGTAGAAATTAAGTATTAGTGTGGGCAATGATCTTTGCGATCAAGCTGGCATTGGTGAAAAGCATTAAGGAAAAGTGTTCCCTGGTGAGCGACACAATGGAAGCAGCTCTACTACTAATGTTTCATACACTTCATAGAGTTGGGCTTTATGGCAGTGTGGTCAGAAGAAAGCCATTACCGTATATACTCAAGTATAAGCCGAGTTTTTCAGCACATTTTTTTGTGCTGAAAATGCCCCCCGCGGCTTATACTGGAGTCAAGCACTTTTCTGCAGCAGAGAATGACATTTTCCGACCCGAATTTGGTGCCCTATTTGGTGGAACCCCAAATGTGGTATGCAAACCCAGTGGACCTAGCACTACAACATATCCAAATTTGGGGTTCCTAGCACCAAGTGGCCCCCGAGATACGGGGCCCCAAAGTCGGTTCGGAAAATGTCATTCTCTGCTGCAGAAAAGTGCTTGACATTTTCCGACCCGACTTTGGGGCCCTGTATGTCGGGGCCACTTGGTGCTAGCAACCCCAAATTTGGTATTCAAACCAGTGGAACTAGCACTACAACATATCCAATGGGGTTCCTAGCGCCAAGTGACCCCGAGATACAGGGCCCCAAATTTGACCAACTGTGTCCATCTGCAGCAATGTCATTTCGGGACAAAATGGCACGTTTTGAGTTTAGGAAAAGGCATGTGGGAGACTCCCAAAATGTATGGAGGAAGGTGCTCTGGTCTGATGAGACTAAAATTGAACTTTTTGGCCATCAAAGAAAACGCTATGTCTGGCGCAAACCCAACACATCACATCCCCCATGAAACATGGTGGTGGCAGCATCATGCTGGGGGGATGTTTTTCAGCAGTCGGGACTCGGAAACTGGTCAGAGTTGAGGGAAAGATTGATGGTGCTAAATACAGGGATATTCTTCAGCAAAACCTGTACCACTCTGTGTGGGATTTAAAGCTAGGACGGAGGTTCACCTTTTAGCAGGACAATGACCCCAAACACACTGCTAAAGCAACACTTGAGTGGTTTAAGGGGAAACGTGTAAATGTGTTGGAATGGCCTAGTCAAAGCCAAGACCTCAATCCAATAGAAAATCTGTGGTCAGACTTAAAGATTGATGATCACAAGTGCAAACCATCCAACTTGAAGGAGCTGGAGCAGTTTTGCAAGGAGGAATGGGCAACAGTCCCAGTGGGAAGACTCATAGAGACTTATCCAAAGCGACTTGGAGCTGTGATAGCCGAAAAAGGTGGCTCTACAAAGTATTGACTATTGGGGGTTGAATAATTATGCACATTGACTTTTTCTGTTATTTTATCCTATTTGTAGTTTGCTTCACAATAAAAAAAAAAATAAACATCTTCAAAGTTGTGGGCATGTTCTGTAAATTAAATGATGCAAATCCTCAAACAAGTGGGGCAACAAAAACACGAAAAATGCCAAGGGGGGTGGGTGAATACTTTTGCAAGGCACCGTATATGGCACCTTTTTCTGCTCTTGTAAAACTATTTAAAAAACTTTAATAAGCAAAGAAAGAATAAAGAAGTTATAAAACCATAAAGAGAACTGCTTTCCAAGTCGTACTTTGTACCTTTCTTGTTCTACGAACCCTACTTTTATTTTGTCTATCCACTCATAAATGGTGCAGAAACTATAAGTTATCAAATAAAAAAAAAAAAAGAGGTGAGAGAGAATGACCTGTATATGGTTCTGCTCATGTAAAACAAATAAAAACTTTATCAAACACAACAAAAAGAATGAGGAAGCTGAGCTGATTCACATGAACAGAAAATTGTGGTCTTCACAAGTCAGCGAGAGAGAGATAGAGAGAGTATCCTCCACTGTGCCGGGATGGGGACACTCACCGTACTCATCCTAATCACCACAGGTAAGTAACTTTCCAAAATGTCTGCTCTGACCTAAGGTTTCCTGGAGAGCTGCCAAACAAAAAGTTGAACAAAGAAAACTGGAGCCATATTGAGCTTCCCATCATCATATCTGGGAACTCTTTGCCTAAACTTTATATACTGACCTGCAGATTCCTGCGATCATTGTAACTAGGGGTAAGCAGAGGGATTTTAGCTTTTATTTATTTTTTGTTTAGCTGCCAAATGTCTGATTCCACCCTCAGCAAACTTTAGCTCAATTTGCACATTGAGCTACTTATACAAAATAGGTCAATCTGCTCTCTTATTTATTTAGAGCATGCTTTTTTTTAAGGTCATTTTGATTATTTCATTGTTCTTTTTTGTTTTTCTCTTTTTCATGTGTGTGGTTTATATCATTATATGTACTGTTTCTGGCACAAGCACAAGTGTGTTGTAGTTGAAATTTTGTCTTTTCCATTAACTCCAATGCATTTCATTAGAATGGAAATCTTGGTAAAACAAACACTCTTAACCTCCCTGGCGGTATGATTCTGTCTGGAATTTAGTGCTGAAAGCGGTACAATTATTTTGCATGGAAATTTGGCGTTTTTATATTGTAGGCATGCAATTCTTATGAATAACTCACTTAAATCTGTCCGAACCAGAGTCTAGTAGACATCCCGGGTATGATAACGTTTGAAACACAAAAATCATAAATTATAATATAATAAAAATATATATAAAAATGATTCAATAAAGTAATCAAATCAAAAACACTGAAATTTGCTCAGTTGCAGAATAGTCGCTGTCATTAAATTTATTGTTTGATGATAAAATTGTGATTCTAATTTATTATCGCTGTTTTCTAGCTGGTCTAAAACCACTTTTGACATAAAAAAGGGACACTTTTTGGTTGCTATGGACAATCTCCAGTTTCCAGGCAGAAAAAAAAACAGTGGTGATTAAATACCACCAATGCTCTGTGTGTGTGAAAAAAATGATATAAATTTAGTTTGGGTAGATTGTCGAATGACTGCACAGTCGTAATTCACACAATGTAACAGCGCTGAAAGATGAAAATTGTCCTGGGCAGGAAGGGGGTCAAAGTGCCCTGTATTAAAGTGGTTAAGGTGAAAGATAAAAAAAAAATCTAATTCATTATTTTTCTTTGCTTATGTCAGCCCAAAAGGCTTTCGGTGCTGCAGATTTTTCAGTGTGCGGTTCCCCCGTGGTGTCAAGTCGGATAGTTGGCGGTACAGATGCGTTGGTCGGGGCATGGCCCTGGCAGGTCAGTCTGCACTACTTAGGATCACATCGATGTGGGGGCTCCCTGATCTCATCACAGTGGGTTCTGACCGCAGCACATTGCATTGTAAAGTGAGTATGACATATTACCTTTATAAATTAATTATTCCATAAAGCTCCAATAATTAATTTTTTGGGTAAACATTTTCTAAAAAATAATCATGGGTATGTTTTCTGATACCTTTTATAAAGTGTTTAAATATAAAACTATTAGGTATGTATCATTGATCATCATTGATTGGTTGGGAAAAGAGTCAGGACCTACTATTCTTGTGGTCACATGTGGTAGTGTATTCCCTACCTTGGTAGCAGGTGTTAGTTATCTCCTGCTGCAACCTTCTCTCCTGTAGAGGTTGGCGCGGCTGCCAGTCCCTACCGATGCTTGAGAAACACATTCCTCTGATACAAGTGTGTTACGGCCCTACATCTTCCTGAAGAAGCAGGCCCTTCCTGTGAAACGCACTGAGGAGTGTTTTGCCTTCACTCCTGGATATGAATATTATCCTATGGGATTGTATCTAACTCTGGATTTACAATGGCTCTGTTTGTATTCCTGGGGAGTGTCTATGGGTAACGATGATAGCTATGATATGTGGATTCATGTTGTAAAATATTTTGAGAGCATTTTGCTTTGTTTCCTAAAAAATGGGATCTCAATGAGAATTTTAGCATTTTATTTTTTATTTTATTTTTTTTATTCTTTTTGTGTTTAATATACAAAACAACAATACCAAAGAAAAAGAAAGAAAAGAAAGGCAGGGAAAAATAAAACAGCATGTTCGAAATATATATATATATATATATATATATATAGTTATATTAGTGATATATATCTATCATGTAAGATAATTAACAAAGTATGTAAATTCAGACCCATATGCCAGTACATAAAATCAAGCCATATATTTTAAAGCAAAAAAAAGAAAAGATCTCCAGTAATTTTAAAATTGTTGTCGTGGGTACAATAAAACATTTTTCAAGCACAATTTTTGTTTATTCTTTGGTTGTGCTAAGAATTTACTATTTGGACTATTTGGAGCACCTGGAAAGTTACATTTCTTTTTTTTTTGCTACTTTATTGTTTCCTTGGTGTAGAGATGTGGTGCAATTCATATTTAAGCTGGCAAAACCTTCTAGGTAGTGGCGTCGCTAGGGGGTGGCTTTTGGGGCTGTAGCCCCAAATCTGGGGCCCATAGCCCTGAATCTCTGCAGGGGTCCCCAAGGGGAGGGGAGGCTCTCTGGGGACCCTGATGTAAGTGGGGGGGGGCTCTCTGGGGACCCTGATGAAAGGGGAGGCTCTTTGGGACCCTGATTTTAAGGCAGAGGCTCTCTGGGGACCCTGATTTAGGGGGGTGCTCTCTGGGGACCCAAATGTAAGGGGGGCTCTCTGGGGACCCTGATGCAAGGGGGAGGCTCTCTGGGCAGTCTGATATAAGAAAGAGACTCTCTGGGGACCCTAATGTAAGGGGGGCTCTCTGGGGACCCTAATGCAAGGGGGAGGCTCTCTGGGCAGTCTGATATAAGAAGGAGGCTCTCTGGGAACCCTGATGTAAGGGGGGGTCTCTGGGGACCCTGATGTAAGTGGGGGCTCTCTGGGGACCCTGATGCAAGGGGGAGGCTCTCTGGGCAGTCTGATATAAGAAGGAGGCTCTCTGAGAACCCTGATGTAAGGGGGGGGCTCTCTGGGGACCCTGATGTAAGTGGGGGGCTCCCTGGGGACCCTGATGCAAGGGGGAGGCTCTCTGGGAAGTCTGATATAAGAAGGAGGCTCTCTGGGAACCCTGATGTAAGGGGGGCTCTCTGGGGACCCTGATGTAAGTGGGGGGCTCTTTGGGGATATTTATACACACACGTATACGTACGTGTACGTTACTATATATACATGTGTATGCCCGCCCAAGCATATGACATATGATTCTTTACTACGCTGCTATGGGCTCTAGCCCCAGATCTTTTGTAGACCTAGCAATGCCCCTGCTTCTAGGTTATATTTCTGCATACCACTACTAGATGTACTCAGTCTTCTGGGTTAAATGACAACCAGCATTATTCAACCTAGCACCTATGAGCCTAGGTTGTCATGGACCTACCTGCAGCTGAGCAGAGAAGGAGAATTAGCACAGTGTTAGGCTCCTCTTCCTGTCATGCTCTTTCCTCCTATCAGCACACTCCATGACAGCACATTTGAAGTTGAAATGGCAATGGCACATGGCACAAAGAGATCACTGTGAGTTAGCATTACAATGAACTCTAATGACCCTACATACATTCATAACAATGGGCTAGTGTAAATACAGGCCATTCATAAAAAAATAATAATTATGAATAGGTTGTTTCTCATTCTCAAGTGATGTTATACATTTTCTGTACTGTTTCCTTTCTACAGTCCTATCCAGAAATCAAATTATAAAGTGTATTTGGGCCTGTACAGGCTGGGTGTGATTGGCTCTCAAACAGTTATTGCCGATGTAAGCTTTATCATCGCCAATAGTAATTATACAGACACTAAAAGTCCTGGGGACATCGCTCTGGTACAGCTGGCCACACCTGTCACCTATACTCAGTACATCATGCCGATCTGTCTGCCATCTTCCACCACCACCTTCCCCTGTGGCATGGAGTGCTGGGTGACCGGATGGGGTACAACATCTTCTGGAGGTGAGTTTATACAATTATATTTAAAAGTGGTTTCACTCATTTCTCCCACTAAGAATCCAAACATGTCACTTACAACCAATACATTGTGCCCATTAGGGATTGGTGAATCTGCCCAGATTGAGCACATTGGGGGTTTCAACTAATTCTCTTTGAAATTCACAAACATGGAATAAAGGGGCCTCCAGATCCTGGTCCCTCCCTACTAGGAATGGGCCCGGTGTTCGATTCGAACCCATGTTCGAATCGAACATTGGGCGTTCGACCGCTCGTCGAGCCCAGAACTATTTGGCGCCGTTTGCATCAAATTCGTGTGATGCGAATGGCCCACAATTCACTGCGCCAGTCGCAGTGCATTGCTGGCTAATGATTGGCCAATCATGCACTGTGACCCCGCATGCTTGGCCAATCATAGAGCCAGCGGCGAGGAGAGCAATAATTGGCCACAGGCAGGATGCCTGTGGCCAATTATAGCTCAGGGGGTTTAGTACACGCCCCACACCATAAAAGGCCGCTGCACCGGCGGCCTCGTGTAGTTTGTTCCAGCGTGTCAGTGACATTGTCACTTTTTTGGTGAAATGGTAGGGGTACTTTTGTACCCCCTTTTACCATTTCACACAGGGGGGGGGGCTGGATCTGGGGGTCCCCTAGCTAAAGGGGGCTTCCAGATTCTGATAAGCCCCCCGCCCGCAGACCCCCACAACCAATGGCCAGGGTTGTGGGAACGAGGCCCTTGTCCTCATCAACATGGGGACAAGGTGCTTTGAGGGGTCACAGACCCCCAAAGCACCCTCCCAATGTTGAGGGCATGTGGCCTGGTACGGTTCAGGAGGGAGGGGGGGCGCTCTCGTCCCCCCCTCTTTTCCTGCGGCCTGCCAGGTCATCGATACATGTCCCCTGTGGCAGGACCCAGGTCCCCAAACACTTTTTATGACAATACCATGCATATTAGCCTTTAAAATTAGCACTTTTGATTTCGAACGTTGGCGTCCAATGTAATTAATAGGGTTCTAATGTTCGCACGAAATTTAGGTCCGTTGGCGGATTCTGGTGCGAACCGAACCGGGGGGTGTTCGGCTCATCCCTACTCCCTACTCATTCACCCAAAAAAAATGTCAATAAGAAAAAAAAAATACAGTTCTTTGACAATTCCTTTATTTAAAAAAATAAAAAATAAAATAAAAAACAATGTCCCCCGAAGTAGATCCACCCACAATCACGACAGCTGCCGCACCACAGGAGCCGGAAAAAGAAAACAGCTCCCCCACAGAGAAGGCTAACCGCCAAATGCCTGTGCCGCGGTATGACAGTTCCTAAATAGGTAAGGGGCAGGGCCACCAGGTGATGTCATTTAAGAACTGTCAGATGGAGGAGCAGGCATTTGGCGGTCAGCCTTCCTCGTGGAATTTTTTTCAAAATTGTTGGCCTTTTTGTTTTTAGCGTATAAAAATAGAAAGAAAATGCAGAGGTGATCAAATACCACCAAAATAAATCTCTATTTGTGGGGGTAAATGGCATGCGTTTTATTTGTGTACATCGTTGTATGACCACGCAATTGTCAGTTAGGCCCCTTTCACACTGGGGGCGGTTTTCAGGCGGTACGGCGCTAAAAATAGCGCCTGTGTACCGCCTGAAAAAACCGGCCCCATTCACTCCAGTGTGAAAGCCGGCGGGCTTTCACACTGGAGCGGTGCGCTAGCAGGACCGCAACAAAAGTCCTGCTAGCAGCATCTTTGGAGCGGTGAAGGAGCGGTGTATTCACCGCTCCTATACCGCTCCTTCCCATTGGAATCAATGGGAAACCGCGGGGATACCGCCCGCAAACCGCCGCTGCAGCGGCGCTTTGCGGAGGTTTTTAACCCTTTTGCGGCCGCTAGCGGGGGTTAAAAACACCCCGCTAGCGGCCGCATACCGCGGGAAAAACGATGGTAAAGCAGCTAAATATAGCGCTGCTTTACCGTCGCCGCCCCGCACCGCCCCAGTGTGAAGCCAGCCTTAAAGTAACACAGTGCCGTATCGTAAAAAAATGGCCTGGCCAGGAGGGTGGGGGAGTAAATCTTCCAGAGGTTAAGTGGTTAAAGGTGATCTACCTATGTATAGTCTTGCAAAGAATGTGTTGGTAATTAACTTATATTTTATGTTTCACCACTAGGAAGTAAGCCTTTAAATGGGACCCTCCAGGAGGTCATGACTCCCCTGATAGACCACAGTACATGTCAAGAAATGTATTGCAATGGGGGAAGCAGTGAAAAGATCCAGGATGAAAATATTTGTGCCGGCTACATGGATGGGCAAAAGGATTCCTGCCAGGTGGGTGACACCACCAGCCAAGGGGCTGCATCTATGCGTGCAGCTGGCGGGAAGTGGTTAAAAAAAGAAAGTGTCCCACAATAAACATCCACCATCAATCGCATTGTCCAGTGATGTATATCCATGTCAGGACATGAAAAAATGCTCTAATGCGGCGTACACACGGTCGGAATTTCCGATGGAAACAGTCCGATGGGAGCTTTTCATCGGATTTTCCGACCGTGTGTATGCCCACCAGTCTTTTTCTGTCGGAATTTCCGATGGACTTTGGATTGAGAACCTTAATTTTTCCGACGGAAAACCTTTCTATCGGATTTTCCGATCGTGTGTATGCAATTCCGACACGCAAAATTCCGACGCATGCTCGGAAACAATTCGACGCATGCTTGGAAGCATTAAACTTCCCTTTTATAGTGCCATCAAACGTGTTGTATGTCGCGGTGTTATTGACTGTCGGAATTTGGTGTGACCATGTGTAGGCAAGACAGTTTGAGTGAAATTCCGTTGGAAAACCATCAGAGCTTTTTCCGATGAGAATTACGACCGTGTGTACGCGGCACAGAAGAGAGCTGGGATTTTTTAGGTGCCAATAACATAAATTACAACATCTGATAAAAAGTAGTTTATTTGTCTAAATTCAAAAAACCATTAGAAAAAGAAAAAAGAAAATAGGATTTGTTAAAAACATTGGATCATTTCACATTAAATGTCCACCATGTGAAATGTTTACAGCTGCTTGTCATGGTGTAGCAATGCCGACATGTTTCGCCAATTTATAGGCTTCTTCAGGAGATAAATTATCATGTACCTTACAGCAGAGTCCAAAATGACAAGGGTGGCCTCTTGCACAGGGTCCTAGCACCCCTGGAGGTTGAGGGAACTGCTAGGGCAGCGGAAGGGTGCAGATGCCTGCAGACACTGATCACCGGACTTGTTCAGGAAAAGTCCAACAGGAACACTTGCAGAGTCAGGAATAAGCAGGAGTTGGCAACGGGCTGGCAGCGAGGTACACAATCAGAAGGCAGGCTCGTAGTCCGGGACAGGCGGTGGTTGGCAACAGACTGGCAGCGGAGTACAAGATCAGAAGACAGAACCGTGGTCAGAAGTCCAAGCCGGGGTCGGGGCAGGGAGCAGAGGCAGACAAGGATGCAGGGGTAATCCGAGAGAATGGTCAGAGGAAGCCGGGTTTTCAGGATCAATCAAGCAAGACAGCAACAGGAATACAGGAACGAGCTGAAGACAATCCAGCACTGACACTAGGTTACACTCCTTATTTAAATAGGGTGCCATCGGCGTGAGCGCGTGCGCGCGATAATGCACACTTGCTCGTGTGGGTGCGCCAATGCGCATGCTTGGTCTGGGGCTCGTTCGTTCTTGCCTAAGACTTGGCGCACGCGCGTTCGTATCAGAGGAACAAAGACTGACAGCTGGCGCACGGGAACGAGACATAAATGCTACCACACCTGGACAAATAGATCAAATACATAAACCAATACATATACAGTTGAAAACTTCATAGATAAAAAATATATTTACAAAAGTTGCAACATTATCAGATGTTGTAATTTATGTGTTTGGCACCTAAAAAGCCCAGCTCTCTCTTGAAGCATGTTTTCGTGTCCTGTCCTAGATTATTGGGATGCCATTGAGATTTCCTCTGATTAATTATTTCTTGTGTGATATATCCATGTCAATCACAATTTCCTACACCAGCCAATCGGCCGAAAGGGCACATTACATGTTCTATATGTTCCCCTTACACTGCCAGGATTTATGCCATCCCAAAGGAGGCCCTCTATGGGCATCCTCCCACTTTGTACTACAACGGTATGTGCAGCGTTTTGAGTGCCACGCACATACACACAGGGTTTGTCCTCTTAGCTCAGGGACTATTGCAAAAGTAAACTCAGGAGAGGAAATTTATTGAAAAAAAACAGGTAATACGCATGCGTTATATTATGTTTAACTTCTGTTTTATGAAAAAAAATAGACTTTAATGTTACTTTAACCACTTGCCGACCAGCCTCCGTGATTATAGAAGGGCGGCTCCTTCCCAAAAATTGCCGTAGCTGTACGTTGGCTCCTTTAAGGGCCATAGCAGGCACGCACACATGCACGCTGCATGGAGGGGGACCCAATGTCTGCCGGCCACCCGCGTGAAAGAGAGCCAGAACGGGGATCTGTCTGACAGATCCCCGTTCTGACAGGGGAGTAGAGAGAGATCTGCTGTTCCTAGTTATCAGGAACAGCGATCTCTCTCCTCCTCCAGTCAGTCCCATCCCTCCCACAGTTAGAAACACCTCCCAGGGAACACATTTAACCACTTGATCGCCCCCTAGTGTTAACCCCTTCCCTGCCAGTGACATTTACATAGTAATCAGTGCATTTTTTTATAGCAGATCGGTGAGATCAAATGTTTGTTATTGAAAATGGTGCCATTGACATCCAGCTAAATCAAGAGTAATGTCAGGTCATCAGTTTTGGGTTACCATAGCTGAGTGCCAAACTGTTTGGATCACTGATCAACCGGCGGAAGCGCCAGTTGGTCGATCAGGACTCCCAGTGGGACGGGAGATCTCGTTAAAGCCGCTAGGATTGCTTTTACAAGAGTGCCGTCCATCGGTTCTAAAGAACATCTGCAGGCATCATCCCAGTATAACCACTTGAAATCCAGTGAAGTATGGGTATATTGCTGGTCAGTAAGTACTGTAGGTTTACGCATTTCTGAAAATTGTCCATGCTTAGTTTTTAAACATTTCCGGAATTATTTTCTGGAGTTATTCCAAACAGATAGACGTTGGTGCAGCTAATGATTATTGATGTCTTACAGGGTGACTCAGGAGGACCTCTGGTGTGTAAGGTCCAGGGCGTATGGTACCAGGTTGGAATTGTGAGCTGGGGAATAGGCTGTGCATCCTTTAGCTTCCCCGGGGTGTACACACTGGTGACGGCCTACAAAGCCTGGATCAGCTCCTACCTGCAAGTTACATTCAATCAAGTGCCAGAAATTCCTAAACCAACAAGGACATGTGGAGGAAACCTCATTGACACGGGGTACACCAGTTCCACAACACGTGCAGCAAGTACTGCCTGTATGAGGACCAAAGCAACAACATCTGGAGGAAGCTCCATGACATCCAGCCTTTCACACCTTTGCTGGATAATCCTGGTCCCAACTACTTTTCTGCTCACATTAATGTAACTAAAAGCTGTCATCTTATCTGACCTGGAAATTGGGGTCGATTTACTAATAAATATGAGCTCTCAGTTTGGCGAAAACACTGGTTTGGACAGAACTTTGCGTTCATCTGAACACTGAATTTTTAGCTTATGGCACTTGAACATCAAAAATAGTAGCATTTTTTCTACTGATACTATCTATATACAGTATAAATAAAATCAGAACAATTGTCCTTCATTCACCCACAGCTGCTAGAAAAAAAGACCTCCGAGTATTTATGAATCAACAAAATTATATACAGTATGTACCAGTGCTATATCAGGCATAATTAGTAGGGCTGTTACTGATTAAAATTTTCATGTTCGATTAATCGATTTTTTTTTTAAATCGATTAATCGACTAATTCCGATTAATTATAACGCACATACAGATCCAACTACTTTTAGCTGATCTCCTTGCATTGCAGCTCTGCATTAGTCAGTGGTAAATGTGGTATACACTATATACAATCACCCGACACTAGTTCGTTTCCACAATCCATGACTTAACTTCACAGTTCACACAAATACATTTTTAAATTTAAACTGTAGCACCGACACAAGTAATTTTTTTTCCACAGTAGCGTGACAATCCCTCCACTTCCGGTCTAACTAATCACTCTCACCTTATGGCATGGACCCCGGTGCAAACAGGTGGTCATGCAAGCGGGTATCAAAAGGGTTAACACGGACCATAAACTTCTCTCACGTCTCCTTAGATCTCAGCAAGGACGCAGGTCATGGGTAGAAGGAAAAGATCTAAGTGCTCACCGCTTAAGTATAAGATTACATTTTTGTGTTCAAACACAAACTACTCACTTAAAGGTGATAAAAACACAGCATGTAAAGCCGACAATCGTGTTAGTTCCGTAGGGCAGCAGCGGGTGACGTCATGCGTAGCTCCTCCCCCGTACACGTTACGTTCAATCAGAACTTCAACGTCACCGGACTCCTCCCCCCTTCCCTTCGTTAGCAGACGGAGGCACTTGGGGAAGGGGGGAGGGGTCCGGTGACGTCACCGGATCTCCGACGGAACTCCCTGAAGACCCGAAAGCCCGAGGAGAGGTGAGTACCAATCAAAAGAATTTTGATCGATCAAAAAAATTTATGATTAATCGTCATGTGTAGCTCCTCCCCCGTACACGTTACGTACAATCAGAACTTCGACGTCACCGGACTCCTCCCCCCTTCCCTTCGTTAGCAGACGGAGGCACTTGGGGAAGGGGGGAGGGGTCCGGTGACGTCACCGGATCTCCGACGGAACTCCCTGAAGACCCGAAAGCCCGAGGAGAGGTGAGTACCAATCAAAAGAACTTTGATCGATCAAAAAAAATGAATGATTAATCGAGGAATTCATCTTTAATTTTCACAGCCCTAATAATTAGACATTGTAGATAGGAACAGGGAAACATTTGACTGGCACCATCATTCCTTATTGATCAAAGTACTGGTAGGAAAATTTAACGGGATGACTCCACTTTTGTTGGGAAAAAAAAATTGCAAATAAAGAAAAAAATAATATAGCGTATACAATTACAACACAAGTCATATTGTAATTGAATGTTATTAAAAACGACCTTTCCTTTTCAATCTGCAGCCGCTGTCATTTTCTGAGACTACATTGCAATATGGCCACCTAGAGTTGTTCTGTACACAGAATGTGTGCTGGCCACTCCCCAGAAACACCATTTCCTGCCTGTGTGATTGGCTCACCGATTTTCCCAGAAGTATGTCTAAGATACAAGTCAGATTTCAGGAATCCCCTGCAACAAAAATTAAATTTCTGGCGAGATACTCCCTGTAGGAACACGTCTAAAGGGATGCAGGCCCAGCAGATTTCCTCATTAGTGCTGTGCAGGTGCACACCTGATAGGTAATTATGAAATCATTAGATCCACTCAAAAAACAGAGGCAGAGAGAAACATATAGGGATTTCTTCAGAATAACAAAGGGTAGGAATCTGCAACAAAGTTTCTTACAATCCTTGCAATGTACATAGATCACCAAGAGGGGAATGTTTTTTTTCACCAACGAGGCACGAATGTTTTTTTAACGGCAGGCAGAGCCTTCCGTGGCGACTGCTCTGCACAATAGCCTACAGATTGACAAATATCCATATCCATATCTATTATGACATGGTGAAACTAGTGCAGTTTTTTCCTCCTACTGTTTGTGAAGTATTTGACTGACCACACCCACTTTTTGGAGGGGTGTGTGTGTGGGGGAAGGGGTTTTGGGGGGGGTCGTGGTTGAGTTCCAGCACCATTTTAAAAGTACACATTGGTAATGAGCAATATTGTAAAATAAAACATTTAATGGGTGAGTCAATCATTAGCTGTAGTTTTAAATGCCTAAAAGTATTTTTTTAAAAAATAAAAAAGAAAAATATCCCCCACCACTTTTACCGTACGTGACATTCGTTTTTTTTTTGCGGGTGACGAGTGGGTAACGACCAGTCGTTACGTGATGTCACGTCGTGTCGTCTTTCTGACCGGGACGCCGAGCGGAGAAGACATCAAGTAAAGTGAGTTACACTTTAACCACTTTACGCGTTACGACTGTCGCACGACGATCGTACGAATCCGAAAAACAGATTTTTAAGAGAAAAAAAAACGGATATCTCGGTAACGGCAGCAGCTGCTGTGAATCTCACTAGTGTACTACAAGATATTCTTCATGGCAAGCACCATCCATATCTATTGGCAAGCACATGTGCAATTCGTTACGTATTCAGGTTTTTTTTCCTTTTTTCGTTTTTTTTTTTCGTTATTTTCGTGTGGAACTTGGTGTCACCCTTATTTCGTTTTCGTACGAATGGGGGAGAGAGCCTGCTTGAAATCGTTCGAATCGTACGAATCCGAATAACGAATCGTTCGAATCGTACGAATCCGAATAACGAATCGTTCGAATCGTACGAATCCGATTAACGAATCGTTCGAATCGAACGAATCCGAAAAACAACGAAAATCCGAAAAAAAACTAATTAGAAACAACGAATGTACTAATGAAGAAAATCCGAAAAACGAAAACGAATAAAAAAAAAATTGTACATTCGTAACTTTTTTTTTTTGTTGAATTGGTAATTTTCCGTGTCCCTTACAATGGTGCTGCTAAACGTGCTTCGAATGGATTGAACAAAAAAATTCGTACATTCGTAACTTTTTTTTCGATTCGTAACTTTTTTTTTCGATTCGTAACTTTTTTTTTCGATTCGTAACTTTTTTTTTTCGATTTGTAATTTCCTGTGTCTCTATTGAACAAAAAAATTTGTACATTCGTAACTTTTTTTTCGATTCGTAACTTTTTTTTTCGTTTCGTAAATTATTAAAATGTAAATAATAGCATACACATTACATAAAATTATGAATTATGCTCCGATTACGAATCTACGAATGTTACGAATGTACGAATAAATATGAATGCATAAAACTAACTAAACTAAACTAACGAAAAAACAAATCAACGAAAAAATAACTCTTACGAATGTACGAATCGTTACGAATACGAACACCGACGACT
This sequence comes from Lithobates sylvaticus, assembly GCA_028564925.1. Classification (NCBI taxonomy): domain Eukaryota; kingdom Metazoa; phylum Chordata; class Amphibia; order Anura; family Ranidae; genus Lithobates; species Lithobates sylvaticus. Next base: position 301,333,253 of record CM053031.1, on the reverse strand, counting down.
TACAAATGTACGAATCGGTACGAATCCGAACACAGGCGACTTACGAATGTACAAATCGTTACGAATCAACGGAAACCAAAAAAAAGGGTTTTTTTCAGAAAAAAAAAAACGAAACGAAAATAAACAAATTTTTTTGTTGTGCACATGTCTAATATCTATCCATCGAGACACTTTAGAAAGGGCAGATTGTACCATTTCTAAAGGGGTCATGCCGTGACTGGCGGCTCCCGTCACGTGACTCCGGCCAGTCACAGAGCCAGAGTTCGCGGCCCGGAAGGAAAAGGGGTGAAGATGATCACTCGCTGCTAGTGGGGACAGCGGTGACATCGCGGGCTTCGGTTTCAGGTAAGGGACACATAATGGACTACTATGCGATGCGATGCAATGTATAGTAGCCCATTATGCTTTACCTTTGCAGGGAAATAAAGAGGAAGTAAAACCCACCAAAGACCCTCCTACTGTTTGTGAAATTTGACTGACCACACCCACTATTTGATGTGAGTTGGAGGGTGTGTGTGGGGGGGTGAGGGGTTTTGGGGGGGTCGTGGTTGAGTTCCAGCACCTATTGTTTGAGAAAAAAATCCCTGACTAAAAGTACACATTGTTATGAGCAATATTGTACATGTGAGTCATCATTAGCTGTAGTTTTAAATGCAGTATTAATAGCAGCTTATTAAATTATCATCTCTGGCTCTGATGCATTGTCTATAAAATTAAGACGTTCTAATAAATAACATTGTGCATTTAATTGATTTCACAATGTTATAGACAGGCTCTTAAATCTCAAATGTCAAGAGAAATTAATTATCAGTTGTCAGTAAAGAGCAATAAGAGGAAGGAATGCCGGGGGGGTGGGGAGGAGGGGGGGGCGTTCCACTCTTCCGATGTAGCCGTGGCCTCTGCATGTTCAGTCTAAACGGTCTTTTAAAGGCTGACTACGTCACATCCCACTACAAATAATAATGTCACAAGGAACATCAAGCAGTTTTAGAAATCAGATTTAACTTTTAACCGCTTGACATCCAGAAAATGTACCCCCCCCCCCCCCCCCCCCACTTATTAACCAGGCCGTTTTTTTTTTTTTATGGATATGTTCGGCTTCTGGTGTGGCTACTTACAGAAGAATTGGCATGCCAGTGGGGTGTGTACCTGGCAATGAAAACCCTAATAAAACAGGTACTATACTGAGTGTGTGTTGCAGGTGTGTGCACCGTTACTCCTCCCATTAAGATCATTCTCTCCAGCGATGAAGGGTGCTTTCACCACTTGCTGTCCAGGGACATACCCGTTCGTCGCTGGATTGGAAGGGTGATGTTGCTGCAGCGATGTCTGAGATATCATCTTTTTCAGCAATTCTGAAGCTGGTGAAAGTAATCCGAGCTGCTAAAGAGCTGCTGGATTACTTTTACAGGGGGTAGAAGGGGCTCCCCCCTGCCGCCGCTGTCACCACCTTTACCAGGCTATCCTTAGCGATTGGGGAGCCCAGCAAGGATGCGGCTGGTGGCATCTGGTTCCTGAGACACAGTGAGAGGAATGAATGTCTTTCTTCCCACTGTGTGACATCATAAACCGGAAGCAACGAGGATTTCATCACTTCTGGTTTCGGTCTCATGCAGTGGCAGCTGGTGGGTTCTTCTTTAGAGGGGCGGCAAACAAACAACACCCCCCCTGTCGGCGTGGCACAGTATTCCCCCCTCCCGTGCAGGCGGCCCGGCCTGGCACTTACCCGCTCGTGTGGCGGGGTTGTGGTGTCCTCCCCAGAAGTGCAGGCATGGAGTTCACCAGAGCTTCACAGGTTGTCACTGGAGTCATCTTCCACTCCTCCATGATGACATCACAGAGCTGGTGGATGTTAGAGACCTAGTGGGAGCAGATTATGGCTGGGGGGGCTAAGATAGGAATCAGATCATGGCTGGGTGGGGAGTGAGGAGATAGAGGAATCAGATCATGTCTGGGTGGGAAGAGAGGAGATAGAGGAATCACATCATGGCTGGGTGGGGAGAGAGGAGATATAGGAATCAGATTATGGCTGGATGGGGAGAGAGGAGATAGAGGAAACAGATCATAGCTGGGTGGGGAGAGTGGAGACAGAGGAATCAGATCATGGCTGAGTGGGGAGAGAGGAGACATAGGAACCAGATCATGGCTGGGTGAGGAGAGAGGAGACAGAGGAATCAGATCATGGCTGGGTGAAGATAGAGGAATCAGATCATGGCTGGGTGGAGATAGAGGAGACAGAGGAATCAGATCATGGCTGGGTGGAGATAGAGGAGACAGAGGAATCAGATCATGGCTGGGTAGGGAGGGAGGAGACAGAGGAATCAGATCATGGCTGGGTGGGGAAATAGGAGACAGAGGAATCAGATCATGGCTGGGTGGAGATAGAGGAGATAGAGGAATCAGATAATGGCTGGGTGGGGAGGGAGGAGACAGAGGAATCAGATCATGTCTGGGTGGGGAGATAGGAGACAGATGAATCAGATCATGGCTGGGTGGAGATAGTGGAGATAGAGGAATCAGATCATGGCTGGGTGGGGAGGGAGGAGACAGAGGAATCAGATCATGGCTGGTTGGGGAGAGAGGAGATAGAGGAATCAGATCATGGCTGGGTGGGGAGAGTGGAGACAGAGGAATCAGATCATGGCTGGGTGGGGAGAGTGTAGACATAGGAATCAGATCATGGCTAGGGATGGGCCCGGTGTTCGATTCGAACCCATGTTCAAATCGAACATCGGCCATTCGTCCGCTCGTCAAGTCCAGAACTATGTGGACCGTTCGCATCAAATTTGTGTAATGCGAACGGTCCACAATGCACTGCGCCAGTCGCAGTGAATTGCTGGCTGATGATTGGCCAAGCATGCACTGTGACCCCGCATGCTTGGCCAATCATAGAGCCAGCGGCGAGGAGAGCAATAATTGGCCACAGGCAGGATGCCTGTGGCCAATTATAGCTCAGGGGGTTTAGTACACGCCCCACAGTATATAAGGCCATCACGCCGGCGGCCTCGTGTAGTGTGTTCTGGCGTTAGGAACAGTGTCAGTGACAGTGACATATAGTTATCTGCTTGTGATTCATTTTTTGTGTGGGGAATAGTGTAGGGAAAGAGGAAAAATAGGCAGGGATAGTTTATTCTTCTCAGTGCTGTTCTCAATCTCTACCAATCCAGCCATCTGCAGGAGTTAGTGTGTGTGCGTGCTGTGTTAGTATAGCACAGCAGTAGCACACTAAACCACCTTACCCTGTATCTGCCCTTCTGGCTTGTTGTCATCTAAGGCAGCCAGCCAGCCAGCCAGCAATCTGCAGGAGTTAGTGTGTGTGTGTTTGCTCTGTGACTATAAGACAGCACACTAAACCACCTTACCCTGTATCTGCCCTTCTGGCCTGTTGTCATCTAAGGCAGCCAGCCAGCCAGCCAGCCATCTGCAGGAGTTAGTGTGTGTGTGTGTGCTCTGTGACTATAAGACAGCACACTAAACCACCTTACCCTGTATCTGCCCTTCTGGCCTGTTGTCATCTAAGCCAGCCAGCCAGCCAGCCATCTGCAGGAGTTAGTGTGTGTGTGTGTGCTCTGTGACTATACGACAGCACACTAAACCACCTTACCCTGTATTTGCCCTTTTGGCCTGCTGTCATCTAAGGCAGCCAGCCAGCCAGCCAGCCATCTGCAGGAGTTAGTGTGTGTGTGTGTGTGCTCTGTGACTATAACACAGCACACTAAACCATCTTACCCTGTATCTGCCCTTCTGGCCTGCTGTCATCTAAGGCAGCCAGCCAGCCATCTGCAGGAGTTAGTGTGTGTGTGTGCTCTGTGACTATAACACAGCACACTAAACCACCTTACCCTGTATCTGCTCTTCTGGCCTGTTGTCATCTAAGGCAGCCATGTGCAGGAGTTAGTGTGTGTGCTGTGTGACTCCAGCACAATATACACTACCCATTACAATGTCTGGAAGACCAACAAGGAGAGGCAGACAGTCACGAGCCAAGAAAACTGGGCAAGCAGGCTCTGTGTCTAGAGACAACAGTGCTGGTCGTGGACGCGGTGCATTGTCATCAGCACGTGGCCATGGGACACGCTTGTCCTTATTTTCGGCAGCTGGACATGTTGAGCCGCATCATGCCAAAGGCTTGGTAGAGTGGATGACCAAGCCCTCCTCATCCTCCTCATCCTCTCTCACCCAGGCTCAGGGTACTGGCAAAGCGCTGCCAATGTGTATTCAATGTCATCATCAGGCACCCCTTCCTTAGACCCACCATGTCCTCCTAAGGAGTCCCCCGAACTGTTTGAGCACAGTGTTGGGTACATGCTCCAGGAGGATGCCCAAAGTTTTGAAGGCTCCGATGATGATACCCAGCTAGAGGAAGGCAGTAGCGTGAGCGCAGAGAGAGGGGATGCTCAGGGACAGCAATCTGGCAGTCATGTTCCACCAGCTGCAGCTTACTGCCAGGTTTGCTCCAGTGGTGAAGAGGGAGGGGATGATGAGGTCACTGACTCCACGTGGGTGCCTGAATGGAGAGAGGGGGAGGAAGAGGAGGCGGCACATCTCCAACGAGGCAGGATGCTCTCCGGGGGCCAGCTTGAGGCCAGCACACCAACTGAATCACACCGCAAAGCTCCGCCTGTGCAGGGCGCTGCCTCTGCACGTTATTACAAAAGTTCTTTGGTGTGGGCCTTTTTTGAGACGAGTGCATCAGATCGCACCACTGCTATTTGCAACATATGTCTCAAGCGTATCTCGCGTGGCCAAAACATCAGCCGCTTGGGCACCACAAGCATGACCAGACATATGTTGACCTGCCATGCAGCTCGTTGGCAGGCCCACATTAAAGACCCACACCAAAGAACAAAGCGGACCTCTCCTTGCTCCTCATCAGCTGGGATTTCCAACCCCACTATACCTTCAGTCCTCTCTGAAAGCTGGACTGAGAGGAATGAAGGTGTATAATTAGGTGTGTCACAGCAAAGTACTTGTGGGCACTCTGCTAGCAGTACACCAACGTCCGATTGTACCAGGAAAATTTCCCTGCCCCAGCTGCTGGACCGTCGAAAGAAGTTTACTCCCAGCCATCCACATGCCCAGAGGTTGAATGCTAGCTTGGCTAAATTGCTAGCACTTCAACTGCTGCCTTTTCAGTTGGTAGACTCGGCCCCCTTCCGTGAGTTTGTTCAATGTGCAGTTCCTCAGTGGCAGGTTCCCAAACGCCACTTTTTCTCACGGAAGGCGATTCCGGCTCTCTACCGGCATGTGGAAGGCAATGTCCATGCCTCGCTGGACAGGGCGGTCAGCGGTAAGGTGCATATTGGCATGGACAGGGACATTAACTGTCTTTCACGGCCAATTGGGTCACTCTTTTGGCAGCTGGGAAGGATGCAGGACAAGGTGCAGTAGTGTTTGAGGTTGTTCCACCACCACGCCTCCAAAATGCTACTACTGGTTGTGACACACCTGTCTCCTCCACCCCCTCCTCTTCTTCTTCCTCCAGAGCCTCTTCGAGTGCTCTGTCCTCGGAACCAGCGGTGCTCCGTAGGCGTCCAAGGGGCTACGCAAGTACGCAGGCAAAAATATGCCATGCCGCGCTTGCACTGGTGTGTTTGGGGAGAGAGAGAAAGAAAGTGGATCAGTTTATTGTTGGGGGGATGCAGTGGAAGAAGATTCTGGCTGGGTGGAGATAGAGGAGACAGAGGAATCAGATCATGTCTGGGTGGAGATAGAGGAGACAGAGGAATCAGATCATGGCTGAGTGGAGATAGAGGAGACAGAGGAATCAGATCATGGCTGGGTGGCTATAGAGGAGACAGAGGAATCAGATCATGGCTGGGTGGCTATAGAGGAGACAGAGGAATCAGATCATGGCTGGGTGGAGATAGAGGAGACAGAGGAATCAGATCATGTCTGGGTGGAGATAGAGGAGACAGAGGAATCAGATCATGGCTGAGTGGAGATAGAGGAGACAGAGGAATCAGATCATGGCTGGGTGGCTATAGAGGAGACAGAGGAGTCAGATCATGGCTGGGTGGAGATAGAGGAGACAGAGGAATCAGATCATGGCTGGGTGGGGAGAAGGAAGCTGGTGAAAGCAGATCATGGCCAGGTGTTGGAGAGTAAGGAAGGGGCATATTATGAAGAGAGGAGGCAGAGGGAAAGAATCATGACTTGGTGGGGAGAGAGAGAAGGAAATTGGATCAGTTTATTGGATCAGTGGAAGCAGATTCTGGCTGGGTGGAAAAGAGAGGTGAAGATCTGGGAAAAGAGGAGGAAATGGGAGCCGATTGTGGTGGCTCATATGTATTCAATGATTGAAAGATCAGAAAACAAGATGGCAGATCAGGCACTTCTGGTTTCATCACTTTCTGAAAGGGAGATAAATCCCCCCCCACCCCACCCCCACATAACACAGTCTGCCACTGACTGCAAGTGCTGATCGGGAAGCCAATCAGATACTGGTTTTCCAGCATGCTTGTTCGACAGACAAGAACCTGCACAAACGGGCAAATTTCAGACATTTTCTACTTTACCGGCCGATGTTCAGCCCATGTGTACAGAGCTGAAAACTAAAAAGAGAAACATTTAGGACCTTCCTCTCCCCGTCCCTTAATACCCCTCCTACCCAGCACCAATCCCTACCTTCCCAACCCATGCCCTCTTTCAGCCTGATTCTACAGACCTTCTTTTTTTTTTTTCATGCCTTCATTTCTTTTTATACCCCTAGCCAACACAATGCAATTTCCCCACCGTCTTCAGTTCAGGGAGGGCTCATACAGGCAAATATTTTACGATGATACTATTTATTGATTATTAATGTGATATTATTGAGAAATATTTTCCATCATTCATGCAAAGATTGACAATATAAGACACCATGTTATCTTTGCCATTGATGTGGACATGCTTTGGGGTGTGTGATATAGATATATATATATATATATATATATATATTCCAGCCAGCACATAAAGGGTTAATTGGGTGGGGAATGAAATGTGTCTGTGAACAGAGCTGTATGCAGGATGAATAGGTGAACGCAGCATTTAGAGAGCAAAGTATAGCAGCTGCACATCAGCAGGTGATTGTGATCTGTGCAGGCACTGATAGGTAAAATTGGGGGCAATGTACAAAAACTTGCATATCAGTGTGTGCTCGAGTAATGCATTTTACAATTTGATTTATTGAATGTCTTCTGTCATTAACAAAACCTTTCCATTTTTACTTTCAGATGCATTTTCATCACTGTTGTTTTTCAATGGCTTTTCAGCTGCTCTGGTGTAGCTTTGTTTCCAGTTTTGTTGCCCATTATGTCTTGGGCAATTTTGTTCAATTTTAGAAGAATGTGTTAGTTCTGTAGTTTTCAGGTTGAGTGATTTTTTTTTTTTTTAAACATATAAAAGTGAAAGCTGAGGATAACACTTCATGGTTTGGTCACCCCCTTTGGAAGACATAATGGTTTGCCATGCAAGCCACCCCATCTAACTCCACCAGATTTGCTTGTAAAAATGTGTTACCTTTTTCTAAATGCTCCCCTCATATCCATTGGGCCTTTATATGGTTGGTCTTGAATTATTTAAGATGGAATCACATGCTGACTATGTCTTGAAATAGGAACAAGAGCTGGAAATGACCTGATCCAACTTTAGTAAAGTAACTTGCAAGCAATATAAGCCACAGCGAGCAAAGCTTGGCATCTGGACAAGGTCCTTTGGCACCCAAATAAAAAAATGCTGAAGTGCAGCACCTACCACTCCCCCAAGCTGAGATGGACAGAGCATAGGTACATGCACATTGGCCAAGACAAAGCATGATATAAAAAAAAGTGTTTGCCCCCTTCCTCATTTCCTGTTCCTTTGCATGTTTGTCACACTTAAGTGTTGACCTTCTAAAGCTGTACATACCGTGTTTCCGATAACGTGCAATGAGGCTTTTACAGCGTCCTGGAGGAATTTTGGCCCACTCATCTTTGCAGAATTGTCCTAATTCAGTTACATTAGAGGGTTTTCGAGCATGAACGGCCTTTTTAAGGTCATACCACAACATCTCAATAGGATTCAGGTCAGGACTTTGGCTAGGCCACTCCAAAGTCTTCATTTTGTTTTTCTTCAGCCATTCGGTGGTGGACTTGCTGGTGTGTTTAGGATCATTGTCCTGCTGCAGAACCCAAGTTCGTTTCAGCTTGAGTACACGAACAGATGGTCGGACATTCTCCTTCAGGATCTCTTGGTAGACAGCAGAATTCATAGTTCCTTTTATCACGGCAAGTCTTCCAGGTCCTGAAGCAGCAAAACAGCCCCAGACCATCACACTACCACCACCATATTTTACTGTTGGTATAATGTTCTTTTTCTGAAATGCAGTGTTCCTTCTACGCCAGATATACTTGGACACACACCTTCCAAAGAGTTCCACTTTTGTCTCATCGGTCCACAGAATGTTGTCCCAAAAGTCTTGGGGATCATCAAGATGTGTTGTGGAGAAATTAAGACAAGCTTTGATGTTCTTTTTGCTCAGCAGTGGTTTTCTCCTTGGAACTCTGCCATGCAGGCCATTTTTGCCCAGTCTTTTCCTGATGGTGGAGGCATGAACGCTGACCTTAACTGAGGCAAGTGAGGCCTGCAGTTCCTTGACGTTGTTGTGGGGTCTTTTGTGACCTCTTGGATGAGTCGTTGCTGCGCTCTTGGGGTAATTTTGGGCGGCCAGCCACTCCTGGGAAGGTTCACCACTGTTCCATGTCTTCGCCATTTGTGGATAATGGCTCTCACTTTGGTTCGCTGGATTCCCAAAGCTTTGGAAATGGCTTTATAACCCTTTCCAGACTGATAGATCTCAATTACTTTCTTTCTCAATTGTTCCTGAATTTCTTTGGGTCTCGGCATGATGTGTAGCTTTTAAGGATCTTCTGGTGGACCTTACTGTGTCAAGCAGCTCCTATTTAAGTGATGCCTTGATTGTGAACAGGTGTGGCAATAATCAGGCCTGGGTGTGGCTAGAGAAATTGAACTCAGGTGTGGACAACCACAGTTATAGTATGTTTTAACAAGGGGGGCAATCACTTTTTCACACAGGGCCATGATGGTTTGGATTTTTTTTCACCTTTAATAATAAACACCTTCATTTACAAATTGCATTTTGTGTTTACTTGTGTTGTCCTTGACTATTGTTTAAATTGGTTTGATGTTCCGAAACACTTAAGTGTGACAAACATGCAAAGGGACAGGAAATGAGGAAGGGGGCAAACACTTTTTTCACACCACTGTATTATTAATGTTAATTTTACTATATATATTAATTTTGGCAACAAAAGACACAGTAGGGCTTATTTTTGGGGTAGGTCTTACCATGTAATGTGCTGTCTTCTCTCCCCCTCTCTCTCCCTGCCTGTCAGGAATCCCCAGTGTGAACTGAGTTAAAATGCTTGTAAGATCCTATAATCCACTCTATTACAGTAGAATATAATGTACAATGTGTGTGTTTCTGTAATATAATTGTGCCAAATACCTTCGTTATAGCGCCGCTCTGCGCTTCTGTGACCCCCCGGAGCTCTCTTCCCCACATTTATATTACAGAAACACACACATTGTACATTGTGTACTACTGTAATAGAGTGGGTTATAGGATTTTACAAGCATTTTAAACTAGGGCTTATTTTTGGGGTAGGGCTTATATTGCAGCCCTCCTGGAAAATAACGCTAGGTCTTATTTTCGAGGTAGGTCTTATTTCTGGGTTGGTTTTTTTGATCAGCCAGTGGGCTGAGGAAAAAAAATATGAACGATTCTAGGGTTACCACCTCATCCCTTTAAAACCGAACACATATGAATTACACAGGTTCTGTGGCTGATTAAGGTGGTAATTAAGCTCACTTAGTGCCTTATCTGCATTAAATTAGCCTATGTAATTCATAGGGTTGCCACCTCATCCCTTTAAACCCAAACACATATGAATTACACAGGTTCTGAGGCTAATTTAATGCAGATAAGGCACTAAGTGAGCTTAATTACCACCTTAATCAGCCACAGAACCTGTGTAATTCATATGTGTTTGGGTTAAAAGGGATGAGGTGGCAACCCTAATGGATTCCCCCATCCACACAAGCAAGGTGAATGGAGGAATCCTACCCACTGTAACGTTGTATTCTGACAGTGGGGACTCCTTAGCTGCCAGAATACATTGATCAGCACCGCAGCCAACTGGTTGCAGCTTGGATCAAACAAACATTTCCCATCAAGCCTATTCCTGAGAAGTCAATCATTAGATCAACTTCTTGTGAATAGAAACAAGCATAGATGGATGAACATTTGACTGGTCGTGGTCCCTGCTGAACTGTCCAAATTTCAATCCCTGCATAGGTTAGGGTTGCCACCTCTTCCCTTTAAACCCAAACACATATGAATTACACAGGTTCTGAGGCTAATTTAATGCAGAGAAGGCACCAAGTGAGTTTAATTACCACCTTAATCAGCCACAGAGCATGTGTAATATGTGTTCGGTTTTAAAGGGATGAGGTGGCAACCCTAGCATAGGTGGTGCTGCCCTGGAAGCTGCTATACAGAGAGCAGAAGGCAGGGGGAACCTATGTTCATCTGAGGCCTCCATAGGTGTCATCAGGAGAGCAGCTGTTTGATTGGATGCTGTTACCATGGTCGGCCATCTTTGGTGTGGGCAGTGCGAATGAATAGGATTGTCCCCCTTGGGTTGGCATGTGTTTGGAAGAGTGGCTAGGGCAGGGGCAGAAAGCATAGCATAGGGCAGTGATGGGGAACCTTGGCACCCCAGATGTTTTGGAACTACATTTCCCATGAACTCAAAATACACTGCAGAGTGCATAAGCATCATGGGAAATGTAGTTCCAAAACATCTGGGGTGCCAATGTTCATGGCATAGGGAGAGGTTCCAGTGGAGGAGGGACAGAACAGGATCTGTCATTTGTGTCTCAGGCAGGAGCTCTTGCTCATCCAGGTGCCTCATTGCAGTCTACCTCCTACCCACCTCCTGTGTCAGGTGCCGTTGGGTGTCAGCAGTGTGTACCAGTATCCTCTGCATAGCAATCTGTAAGTGCCGCTAGGCCAGTGTAGAAATGTATGTAGTCTTTGTACTATCTTCTTAGAACTCTAGCATTAATATACATAACTACATTACTTGGCCTCTGTGTATGTTCTCTCCTCTCCAGGTAACTAGCGCCTAGAGCATTTAAAAAAGAGCCAGTCTTCTAATTGGGTATTTTCAATGTTGCTTTGCTCTCTGTGTGGAAGCAGTGGTCTCAAGGTAGAAGCTTCACACAACTCCAGCAAATTAAGAGCTAAAGCTCCTTCATCAGTAAGGCTCACAATTTCCTCTAATCTGAGAGAGACTCATTATAGAGACGAGCTGACTTTTCAACGGACTAGGTCCGACGGAACAAATCCACCGATCCACCGGACAATTCGATCATGTGTGGGCTTCATCATGCCTTTGCTGTCTAAAAATCAGACGGACTTTAGATTTAAAAACATGTTTCAAATCTTTACGACGGACTCGAGTCCGGTCGAAAAATCAGTTTGTCTGTGTGCTAGTCCGACGGACGAAAACCGACGCCAGGGCAGCTATTGGCTACTGGCTATGAACTTCCTTATTTTAGTCCGGTCATACGTCATCACGTTCGAATCCGTCAGACTTTGGTGTGCTTTGGTGTGGCCAAGTCCGTTTGTTCGGAAAGTCAGACAGACCTAGTCCGTCAAAGTCTGCTCATGTGTACACGGCATAAGGCGTGTTGGACCTCTGAAGAGAGATCACTGCTACAACACAGAAAGCTAGGGTCCTTCTCTTTAGCATGCTGGCATGGTACAGTAAAATGCAAGGTGTCAAAAGCTATCATGGGTAGGTGTAAAATGCACCACTCACAACTAGGGATGCATCGATACCAGAAACCAATACCGGAAGTGACATCGCTTGGGAGAGGACCACCTCCTCCTCTCCTCCGTACAGTGCCTTCCCTGCCTCCTCCTCCCCTACGGACAGTGCCTTCCCCGCCTCCTCCTCCCATTGGCATTGTTAGGTGCAGGCCCGCCCATCCTAACAGCCCACAAGCGTTGTCTGCCTGCAGTCCCTGGCTGTCTCCTATACCATGCCTGCAGTCTCTGACTGTCTCCTGTACCATGCCTGCAGTCTCTGGCTGTCTCCTATACCATGCATTTAGTCCCTGACTGTCTCCTGTACCATGCCTGCAGTCTCTGGCTGTCTCCTATACCATGCATTTAGTCCCTGACTGTCTCCTGTACCATGCCTGCAGTCACTTCTGCCTGTTGTCTCCCCCTTTCCTCTCTACCATCTGTCACCTCTGCCCCCATATCTCCCAATAACCCTCCTACCCCCCCCCCCCCCCCAGCGATCACAGCCTTTTCCATCTAAACTCTCCCACCCCACAATCCCTATTTCACCCCACCCTCAACTACCTTGCCCTCACTTACCCCTCCCCTACCACCCTGCCATCACCCAGCTCCCAAACAACAACCCCCCGCCACCTCCCAAACCACCCCTCTTCATAGGCGATAGGTATCGGTAATTGGTATCGGAGAGTACATGATGTCAAGTATCGGTACTCGTACTCGGTGTCAAAAAAGTGTCATCGGTGCATCCCTACTCACAACTTCTAGGCAAGAGATGCACCTGGCTAGATCCTGGGCAATACAGAACAGCCAAAATATCACAAAGAGTAGCTTTTTCAATGGACTGGACCTCATTCCCCAGGCATCTTACTGGAAGGACTGTGACATCATGCCCAGCAATGTGGAAGACTTCATGAGTCATGTAACAATGTTCACGATAAAGAATCCCATTGTTCTCCATGGGTCCAATCATACCTGAGTGTTGCGTGAGTTTTTTTTGGATACTCAAGATATTTCTGGAAGTTCGTAAATTCTTATGCCGTGAGATCCCATCCACGTCGCATTGTTTGCGGCTGCACAACAGGTATTTCCACATGATGGGTGAAGTGGCGATGTGACGTGTGTGCCATTTTATCTTTTCACAAAGAGAAAGAAACTCGGATCTCATCCCGATCTTGTGACAATGCGGTTCTTGCATTAGTCACGGTATCTTCAGCTGATGGCCCCATGTTCCTATTGTTTGATGTTTAATTATTCCTTGATCTGCCAATTAAAAATGCTCAACACAATGGGACAATTAAACCTGGCTCTTAAATCATTTCATTAGGAGCACTCACTTAAAATTTCCGGAATAATGCATAAGATAATTGCATAGGAGATGAGGAGACTAGACCCATGTGCTCCATTGTTATAGAGGAATGGGTGGTGCGCGCACGTGGGGCGATGGGGCTGTTTGATGTACAGTGTATTGATGCATTGTGTATGTTTACTCAGAACTCTACGGGTTATTACCTGCCGGACGTCTGCGGGGCACATTTGTAAAAGATCAGAATGGAAGTTTATATGCACTCCTCTCCTCCTCTGTCATGGTTGGAACTTGTTTTTGTTGGGAGATTGTTATAACAGATACAAGATACAGATATTTCCATTTTTCGATGTGAAATACAGCCTCAGATTTACATTATTTTTAATATGAAAATTTACAAAAACAGTGCAGAGTATTTCCGAAGGGGAGAGTTAGACAGAGGAAGGAGCAGAGTCCTCCAGCAGAGCAGAGCATTTCAGGACAGGAGAGTAAGAGGAAGAAGCAGAGCCTTTCCAGTAATACAGAGTATTGTATGAGAGATAAATACAGGAAGAAGCAGATTCCTCCAGCAGTGCAGAGTTTCAGGAGAGGGGAGTTAGATAGCTGAAGGAGCAGAGTCCTCCAGCAGAGTATTTCAGGAGAGGAGAGTTGGATAGAGGGAGAAGCAGAGTCTTCCAACAATGCAGAGAATTTCACGAGAGGAGAGTTGGATAGAGGAAGAAGCAGAGTCTTCCAGCAATGCAGAGAATTTTAGGAAAGGAGAGTTGACTATTGCAAGGCGCAAAGTCCTTCAGCAGAGCAGAGTTTTTCAGGAGAGTTGGATAGAGGAAGGAGCAGAGTTCTCTAACAGTGCAGAGTATTTTAGGAGAGGAAAATTAGATAGGAAGCAGAGCCTTCCAGCAGTGCAGAATGTTTCAGAAGAGAAGAGTTAGAGGAAGGTGAAGAGTTCTCCAACAGGGAAGGGCATTTTGGGAAGTGTAGAGTATTTTTGAAGTTCAGAGTTGGATAGAGGAAGGAGCGGAGTCATCCAGCAGTAAATAGTATTTCAGTTAAAGAGAGTTGGATAGAGGAAGGAGAAGAGTCCTTCAGCAGTGTAGAGTATTTTAGGAGATGAGAGTTGGATAGAGGAAGGAGCAGAGTGCTCCAGCAGTGCATAATGTTTCAGAAGAACAGGAGAGAAGAGTTATGCCGTGTACACACGATCGGAATTTTCATCGGAAAAAGCTCTGACGGTTTTCACGATGGAATTCCGCTCAAACTGTGTTGCCTACACAAGGTCACACCAAATTCCAACCGTCAAGAACGCGTTGACGTACAACACTACAACGAGCCGAGTTCAATGCTTCCGAGCATGCGTAGGAATTTTGCGCGTCAGAATTGCTACAGACAATTGGAATTTCCAATAGAAACCTTTTGCGTCGGAAAAATTGAGAACCTGCTCTCAATTCTTTGCTGTCGGAAATTCGGCCAGCAAAATTCCGATGGAGCCTACACACGGTCGCATTTTCCGATTGAAAAGCTCTCATCTGTCTTTTTCTGGCCGGAATTCCGATTGTGTGTACGCGGCATTAGAGGAAGGTGAAGAGTTCTCCAACAGGGAAGAGCATTTTAGGAAGGGAGAGTTAGCAGAAGAAGCATCCCCCAAGCAGTGAAGTGTATTTTAAGGGATGAGAGTTTGATAGAGGCAGAAGCAGAGTCCTCCAGCAGTGTAGAGTATTTTAGAAGGTGAGAGTTGGATAGAGGAAGGAGCAGAGTCATCCAGCAGTAAATACAGTAGTATTTCAGGACAAGAAAGTTGGATAGAGGAAGGAGAAGAGTCCTCCAGCAGTGTAGAGTAATTTAGAAGATGAGAGTTGGATAGAGGAAGGAGCAGAGTCATCCAACAGTGCAGAATGTTTCAGAAGAGCAGGAGAGAAGAGTTAGTGGAAGGTGAAGAGCATTTTAGGAAGGAAGAGTTAGCAGAAGAAGCAGCCCCCAAGCACTGCAGTGTATTTTAAGAGATGAGAGTTTGATAGAGGTAGAAGCAGAGTCCTCCAACAGTGTAGAGTAATTTTAGAAGATGAGCGTTGGATAGAGGAAGGAGCAGAGTCCTTCAGCGGTGCAGAATGTTTCAGAAGAGCAGGAGAGATGAGTTAGAGGAAGGTGAAGAGGTCTCCAACAGGGAAGACCATTTTAGGTAGGGAGTGTTATCAGAAGAAGCAGTCCCCAAGCAGTGCAGTGTATTTTAGAAGATAAGAGATGGATAGAGGTAGGTGAAGAGTTCTCCAGCAGGGATGAGTATTTTAAGAAAGGAGAGTTGGCAGAAGAAGCAGAGTCCCCAAGCAATGCAAAGTATTTCAGGACAATGGTATAACATAAGGCTTATGCGGCGTACACATGGTCGGAATTTCCGATGGAAACAGTCCGATGGGAGCTTCTCATCTGATTCTCCGACCGTGTGTATGCCCAACGGTCTTTTTCTGTCGGAATTTCCGACGGACTTTGAATTGAGAACCTGTTCTCAATTTTTCAGACGGAAAACCTTTCTATCGGATCTTCCGATCGTGTGTATGCAATTCCGACACGCAAAATTCCGACGCATGCTCGGAAACAATTCGACGCATGCTCGGAAGCATTAAACTTCCCTTTTATAGTGCTGTCGAACATGTTTTATGCTGCTGTGTTATTGACCGTCGGAATTTGGAGTTTTTTCCAACGAGAATTCCGATCGTGTGTACGCGGCATTATATAGGCACACTAACTGATCTAGCCGTGGACAAGAAAATGTTCTGCAGATCTGGGTAAACTTATTGCAGCAGATATTTGTCTAATCGTATCCTAATCTGTCTTGTCATCTCTGTCATTTTCACACACTATAATCACGGTACAAACACGGGAGTACTATGACTGCTTGTCAAACATTTTATGAGATTAGCTACGAGTACATTGAGATCTCTGACTTTTCTTGGAAGAGACCTTAATTCCTAATTTAGTCACACATACCGATACATATGTCCAAATATACAGTGTATTACCTCTCTACTACCTCACACTAACATACTACCTACTGTATCTTGCATTGGTATAGGTCTCCCATGGGAGTCCCAGCTACCCACGTCCATTTTCACTGAAAAGTTTGCAAGTTGGCCTTGAGAAAGTCCAGAAAATCATTTCAAGATTTGTCTCCCATAGAGTTCCACCATGTTGGTGGATTTCAGGCTGGGGGTCATGAATCTTCTCGCAATCCAGGTTGCTCATCATTAATTAGTACATTGCTGTGAGCAGAAAATTTGTGCATGTCCGCGAGCCCATTGTATTTCATCCTGTACTGAGGATGTAAGAGGATTCTCATTGGTTTCTGTGGACTCACATTCTGTTCCTGCTACTGTTTGTTGGCTGAGTCCAGGTATCTGGCAGTCCTGCTCATAGGATGCAGATGTTCAGGGGTGCCTATTCATTGCTGGGTTTGGAAGATGTTAACAATTTAACGAGAGAGGTCAGGGTAGTAACTATAGGGGTCGTACTTGCGACCTGTCCCCATGCTCCCGGGGGTCAGTGTGGCTCCCCTGTACACCTAGATAGGAGGGAAAGTAGGGCACAGCTTATAGAGGAACCGGTGCCCTCCATTTTTCATCCGGCAGCCACTGAAAGCCTGCTTCTCCTCCTCTTCCTCCCACAGACTTTCAGCAGCGTCAGGAGAAAAATGGAGGGCATTGGTTCCTCTATATGCCTCCCCGTGGCCCCTGCCATCAGAATTTCCGATAGAAACCTTTTGCGTCGGAAAAATTGAGACCATGCTCTCAATTCTTTGCTGTCGGAAATTCGGCCAGCAAAATTCCGATGGAGCCTACACACGGTCGCATTTTCCGATGAAAAGCTCTCATCTGTCTTTTTCCTGCCGGAATTCCGATCGTGTGTACGCGGCATTAGAAGAAGGTGAAGAGTTCTCCAACAGGGAAGAGCATTTTAGGAAGGGAGAGTTAGCAGAAGAAGCAGCCCCCAAGCAGTGAAGTGTATTTTAAGGGATGAGAGTTTGATAGAGGCAGAAGCAGAGTCCTCCAGCAGTGTAGAGTATTTTAGGAGAGGAAAGTTAGATAGGAAGCAGAGCCTTCCAGCAGTGCAGAATGTTTCAGAAGAGAAGAGTTAGAGGAAGGTGAAGAGTTCTCCAACAGGGAAGAGCATTTTGGGAAGTGTAGAGTATTTTTGAAGATCAGAGTTGGATAGAGGAAGGAGCGGAGTCATCCATCAGTAAATAGTATTTCAGGACAAGAGAGTTGGATAGAGGAAGGAGAAGAGTCCTCCAGCAGTGTAGAGTAATTTAGAAGATGAGAGTTGGATAGAGGAAGGAGCAGAGTCATCCAGCAGTAAATACAGTAGTATTTCAGGACAAGAAAGTTGGATAGAGGAAGGAGAAGAGTTCTCCAGCAGCGTAGAGTAATTTAGAAGATGGGAGTTGGATAGAGGAAGGAGCAGAGTCATCCAACAGTGCAGAATGTTTCAGAAGAGCAGGAGAGAAGAGTTAGAGGAAGGTGAAGAGTTCTCCAACAGGGATGAGCATTTTAAGAAGGAAAAGTTAGCAGAAGAAGCAGCCCCCAAGCACTGCAGTGTATTTTAAGAGATGAGAGTTTGATAGAGGTAGAAGCAGAGTCCTCCAACAGTGTAGAGTAATTTAGAAGATGAGAGTTGGATAGAGGAAGGAGCAGAGTCCTCCAGCTTGCAGAATGTTTCAGAAGAGCAGGAGAGATGAGTTAGAGGAAGGTGAAGAGGTCTCCAACAGGGAAGACCATTATAGGTAGGGAGTGTTATCAGAAGAAGCAGAGTCCCCAAGCAGTGCAGTGTATTTTAGGAGATAAGAGCTGGATAGAGGTAGGTGAAGAGTTCTCCAGCAGGGATGAGTATTTTAGGAAAGGAGAGTTGGCAGAAGAAGCAGAGTCCCCAAGCAATGCAAAGTATTTCAGGACAATGGTATAACGTAAGGCTTATATAGGCACACTAACTGATCTAGCCGTGGACAAGAAAATGTTCTGCAGATCTGGGTAAACTTATTGCAGCAGATATTCTGATCTAATCGTATCCTAATCTGTCTTGTCATCTCTGTCATTTTCACACACTATAATCACGGTACAAACACGGGAGTACTATGACTGCTTGTCAAACGTTTTATGAGATTAGCTACGAGTACATTGAGATCTCTGACTTTTCTTGGAAGAGACCTTAATTCCTAATTTAGTCACACATACCGATACATATGTCCAAATATACAGTGTATTACCTCTCTAATACCTCACACTAACATACTACCTACTGTATCTTGCATTGGTACAGGTCTCCCATGGGAGTCCCAGCTACCCACGTCCATTTTCACTGAAAAGTTTGCAAGTTGGCCTTGAGAAAGTCCAGAAAGTCATTTCAAGATTTGTCTCCCATAGAGTTCCACCATGTTGGTGGATTTCAGGCTGGGGGTCATGAATCTTCTCGCAATCCAGGTTGCTCATCATTAATTAGTACATGGCCACATTGCTGTGAGCAGAAAATTTGTGCATGTCCGCGAGCCCATTGTATTCCATCCTGTACTGAGGATGTAAGAGGATTCTCATTGGTTTCTGTGGATCTCATTCTGTTCCTGCTACTGTTTGTTTGCATAGCCCAGATATCTGGCAGTCCTGCTCATAGGATGCAGATGTTCAGGGGTGCCTATTCATTGCTGGGGTCCTAAATAAACCAACACTGTGACTGCACTGTTTGGAAGATGTTAACAATTTAATGAGAGAGGTCAGGGGAGTAACTATAGGGGTCGTACTTGCGACCTGTCCCCATGCTCCCGGGGGTCAGTGTGGCTCCCCTGTACACCTAGATAGGAGGGAAAGCAGGGCACAGCTTATAGAGGAACCGGTGCCCTCCATTTTTCATCCGGCAGCCACTGAAAGCCAGCGTCAGGAGAAAAATGGAGGGCATGGGTTCCTCTATATGCCGCCCCGCGACCCTTGCTATCCAGGCTACTTGTCTCCTGCTGCCCCTTGACCCCTGTGTGCTCCCCTGGTTCCCCCCTCCCCCCATAGTGCTGCTGGCTCCCCCTCCTATCCCCTCTCCCACTGGCTGCTGCGGTGGATGTGTCAGGATGGAGAGCAGGGAAGGGGCAGGTAAATATGTAATTTACCGGCCCCTTCCTTTTCTGATTAAACACAGTAATTTCCTTGAAACACACAACAGACATAGTTCTAAGGACCAGAAAAGGTCAAGGAGATAAGACAAAGGAGCCAATTGAAACCTTGTGAAATAAATAATACTGTATGTATCTGAATGACACAAAGTATTTTATATATAGAAATGTATTGTAACTGTTGTGTTTCTTTTTATTTTGTAAAGTGTGACAAACTGTTTGCTCTATATAAATCCTAAATAATAGTATTATTAATAATAATATATTTTTGTTTTCTAGGTTTCTGTCACTGACCAAATAGAAGATTCATTCTTGTATCACTAGTCATATTCCTTGTAATTGACTAATTACTCCAAAGGAAAATGAGACAATAGTGGGTGTCTCCATATTTATCTCTGGCTGAAATTGTCTTCTCTTCCCATGTGCCACGTGCCAACCCATTGTTTGTAAATATCTACTTGTAGTAGATGTAAGTTGGAGTAGTGGAAGCATCTATCCCTTGGGGCCTTGGAACCTGCCCATCCAGATTCCCAGAATAAGAGGCCGGTCCCACATCTTAGCTAGGTCAGTGTGTCAGCAGATCCTCCAGCAAAGGTACTGAGAGAGAGAAGCCTAAAGCAGGCAGAGCTCCATCTCCTCTATAGACAGCTGGCACCATCCTCATCTGACTCCTCACCAAAGAGATCCAACTCTTCACCATAGAGAACTATCTCCGTTCTCATCCAACTCTCCACCATAGAACTCTGGCTCCATCCTCATCCAACTCTCCATCATAGAGCTCTGGCTCCATCTTCATTCAACTCTCCACCATAAAGCGCTGGCTCCATCCTCATCCAACTCTCCACCATAGATATCTGGCTCCATCCTCATCCAACTCTCCACCATAGAGCTCTGGCTCCATCCTCATCCAACTCTCCACCATAAAGCTCTGGCTCCATCCTCATCCAACTCTCCACCATAGAGCTCTGGCTCCATCCTCATCCAACTCTCCACCATAGAGCTCTGGCTCCATCCTCATCCAACTCTCCACCATAGATATCTGGCTTCATCCTCATCCAACTCTCCACCATAGAGCTCTGGCTCCATCCTCATCCAACTCTCCACCATAGAGATCTGGCTCCATTCTCATCCAACTCCTCACCATAGAGAGAAACCTCCATCCTCCTCTGACATTTCACCATAGAGATCTAACTCTATTCTTATCCACTCCTCACCAAAGAGCAGACACCATCCAAACCCATCCTATTACTATACAGAGAACGTTATCCATCATCACCCAGCTTCTCACCATACAGTGGGCACACTCTGTCCTTATCCATTTCTTCACCATATAGAGAGCTTCCTCTATTCTTCTCCGAATCCTCACCACATAGAGATCCTTCCCACCATATAGTGAGCTTATTTACTCCTCTACCATATGAATAACCCTATTTATCCTATTCCGGGTCCTCATCATTTAAAGAGCTCACTTTAACCTCTTCTGACTCCTCATTAAAAAAGACTCTTGCATCCTCATCCAATTCTTCATTATATATATATATATATATATATATATATAGTGTTCTGGCTTCATCCTCAAGTTTATAGAGCTACTGAATTTAAAGCCTAAATGAAGACCACCACCTACCTCCTACTTATGTCCGGTAAGTCTGCAACCAGCTTCCATAATCCTTATTTAGTCTGTAAATTGTAAAACTTTAAATTCCAGTTCTTTGTAAACTAGTTTTGGCTTTATCATTTTTCTCTATATTGTACTCAACCACTTCAATACCGGGCACTTTCACTCCCTTCCTGCCCAGGCCAAGTTTCAGCTTTGCTGTCACACTTTTAATATATGAAATTTTTATCATTTTTTTTTTTCACACAATAGAGTTTTCTTTTGGTGGTATGTAATCACCACTGGGTTTTTTAATTTTTTTGTTAAATTAACAAAAAAGACCAAAAATTTGGGGGAAAAAGTGTTTTAAAATAAAATTTTGCAAATGAATAATCTTTCTCTTTATAAATTTAGGCCAAAACGTATTCTGTTACATTTCTTTGGTGCAAATAATCTGAATCAGTGTTTATTATTTAGTCTGTAGAAAAGTTCTAAAGTCCACAAACAATGTGTATAATATAAATTTAAAAAAAAAATGAATTTCTTGAAAATGCCATGAGAGTACAATTATTCCCCAAATAACCCCTTTGTGGGTCCAGTCCAAGGTATTTATTAAAAAAAAAATGCTTTCTCTACAATTTTTTTTTTTTTTTACATTCTATCACCAGTGCAGTACACCGTCACTATGTAACTTGAGTAGCGGTGATCAGGGACACTGACTGGTGACAGTATATATAAAATAATAATAATAATTTTTTTTCTTGAATTTTTTTTATTCCCTTTTTTATTTTTTTTATTTTGTATTTTTTTTACACCGTACTAGTCTGAGGAAGTGGTCAGGATTTTTTATTTTTTTTTACACATTATGATCTGTGAATTTCACTGTTATTAGCAACATTTTTTACTGAATGACCCTGATTCATTCAGTGTGTATTAATGTGATTAGCTGTGATTGTCTACAGCTAATCACATGGTACAGATGGGCTGTGATTGGCCCTGTCTGTACCATGTGATCACTGGGACCAATCACAGCTAGCAACACAATTGTACACAATAAATGGCACGAAATGAAGCCAAGTTTACAATTGTCATTGGTCAATTGATTGGCCACAGTGATCACATTGTACCGGCAGTGGGCCCCATACAGTGATCTTTCATCATCTGTTTCCGATGGACACAGCCAGTGGCAGATCAAGCCACAGCGCAGCCTATGGGGCACCCGCGAGGCATGTTCCGGGAAGACATCATATGATCCACCCAGAACAATGAATGTCCCACCCAGCCGTCATCTTACAATAGGCTGGGCGGGAAGTGGTTAATGTAGGGGGACCCCTGTCATCTCTGTGAGAGGCCATAAATACCTGCAAGTGTTACACTGACACAATACTTAGCACGCATGAATTTAATATAAAACATGTATCTGATTTTAGAGTCACTCTAAATGACAATATAACAATTAATTTAGATCACTTTCCAAGTTAGCCAACGCCTACTGACGCTGAATGCTGCTCTATATCTCTCTATCTCCTGTCTGATTAATTATTATAAACAATGTTACTTTGTATCTCTCTATCTCCTGTCTGATTAATTATTATAAACAATGCTACTTTGTATCTCTCTGGCCCCTTTCACACTTGTGGGACTTCAAAGTTGCGATCTTTCCTCGATTTTTGCCACGATTTTGCCACGATTTTTGCCGCGATTTTGCCACGATTTTTGCTGCGATTTTGCAGCGATTTCAAGGAATGCCTGTGTAAGTGGCAACAAAATCGGACCAAAGTAGTGCAGGGACTACTTTGAAGTCGTACTAATATGAATGGCTGTCATTGGAAATCATGGGGAACGACTTGTCATGCTACTTTGCAGTCCCAAATCGTGGGACAAGTCGTATAAGTGTGAAAGGGGACTTTATCTCTTGTCTGATTAATGTTGATAAACAATGTTACTTTGTATCTCTCCATCTCCCGTCTGATCAATGTTTATAAACAATGTTACTTTGTATCTCTCTATCTCTTGTCTGAGCAATGTTTATAAACAATGTTACTTTGTATCTCTCTATCTCCTGCCTGGGCCCATTAGGACCCCAGAAATGAATAAGTACCCATTAACATCTGCATCCTATGAGCGGGGCCACCCGATATCAGACACTTTCTGTGTTTAGGAGCTTGCAATCCAGGTTGCGGTTAGCATTTCACAGCAATAATTTCAAATGCAACATCCGTGAGCTGAGCCGGGATGTATAGACGCCGTACATGAACCAACACGCTGGAAGTTTACAAATATGTCAGACACACATTACTCACAAGGAGGGAGGAACACACTGCTCTATAAATTATATTTTATTACCTTGTTAATCAAATAGAAGGCAATCCTTGTCAAGAGTGTCAACAAATCACACAATCGGATTTGACATCAATATTTGTAGAAGGAGATTGATAGATCTTTACTGGTCATAGAGACCTTCACCTACACTGCAATTTCCATTAACGTATTTACTATTTTATGAAAGGAAAGACATTTTATAACTGTTTATTTTTTATTTTTCGAAATGTTTTCATAATGCATTGTGTGCTTATACCTTTATTATAAAGAATATATTAAAGCGGTCCTGCACACACTTCATTTAGTAAATCTCTTTGCCTTCCAAATCAGGCAAAGAGTACTAAATTAAGTGTTTTTTTTTCACTTACCTTGTAATTGCTGCTCTGTCTCTTCGGCGGTGGGTGGGGCCTGTGCGTCGATCCTCGTCATGCCGCACTGTCTCCTGGGATCTGGTGTCATTGATCCCAGGAGTCAGTTCAAACATCTTCGTGCCGAAATCTCGCGAGATTTATGGGGCTCGAGCCGAAATCTCGCGAGATTTATGGGGCTCGAGCCGAAATCTCGCGAGATTTATGGGGCTCGAGCCGAAATATCGCAAGATTTATGGGGCTCCTGACGAAATCTCGCGAGATTTATGGGGCTCGAGCCGAAATCTCGCCAGATTTATGGGGCTCGAGCCGAAATCTCGCCAGATTTATGGGGCTCGAGCCGAAATCTCGCCAGATTTATGGGGCTCGAGCCGAAATCTCGCCAGATTTATGGGGCTCGAGCCGAAATCTCGCCAGATTTATGGGGCTCCTGCCGAAATATCGCGAGATTTCGGCGAATGCGGCCGAAATCTCATGAGATTTCGGCGAACGTGAGCTACACTTTGCCGTTACTGCTCACGCGCGAGATCGGCGCCATTTATGGG
Organism: Lithobates sylvaticus; assembly: GCA_028564925.1. Classification (NCBI taxonomy): domain Eukaryota; kingdom Metazoa; phylum Chordata; class Amphibia; order Anura; family Ranidae; genus Lithobates; species Lithobates sylvaticus. The sequence continues at coordinate 301,309,125 of CM053031.1, read as the reverse complement.
GCTCGTGCCGAAATCTCGCAAGATTTATGGGGCTCGTGCCGAAATCTCGCGAGATTTATGGGGCTCGTGCCGAAATCTCGCGAGATTTGCTGAAATCTCGCGAGATTTAAGGGGCTCGAGCCGAAATCTCGCGAGATTTATGGGGCTCGAGCCGAAATCTCGCGAGATTTATGGGGCTCGAGCCGAAATCTCGCGAGATTTATGGGGCTCGAGCCGAAATCTCGCGAGATTTATGGGTCTCGTGCCGAAATCTCGCGAGATTTATGGGGCTCGTGCCTGAATCTCGCGAGATTTATGGGGCTCGTGCCTGAATCTCGCGAGATTTTCGGCGGATGTGGCCCAAATCTCGTGAGATTTCGGCGAACGTGAGCTACACTTTGCCGTTACTGCGCGCGCGTGAGATCGGCGCAATAACGGCGGTGCATGCTGGGCCATCTGAAGTGTCTGTGTGGTTTCACATGCCCACAGGCAAGATGGCACCCAGCAGCAAGATTTTTTTATAACTTTTTTTTAGGTGACGAAAACCGGCAGCAGTTCATTAGGAAAATGGAACACGTGAGTGCTTAATATACATCTCCTAATCCTTTGCATTGTACTAAAAAAAAAAAAAAAATTACAGACAGTGCAGAACCGCTTTAATGTACTGTGGAGTGATATTAGAGTGTAAGCTCTGATGTGATTGCTCAGTGTTCTCTTTACAACACTATGGTATAAGTCAGAACTATGTAAATGTATAGTATAATATATATATATATATATACAATATACACACAGTCAAAAGTGAGTACACCCCCTCACATTTCTGTAAATATTTTCTTCTATCTTTTCATGTGACAACGCGTGGCACTTTGTCCGTCGGAATCGTTACACACGATCGGAAAAAGTCCAATCGGATTTTGTTGTCGGAAAATTTGAGAGCAGG